>CM041003.1:6565564-6623011 GCA_022985145.1 Pangasius djambal
AAAACATTTTTTTTTTTTTTTTTTTTTAAATGCCTTTCTCAGTTCACTTGTCATTCATTTTCCCCCCAGTTAGTCTAGGTTTAAAAATGAAAATAATGCCTGCATTTCAGTTCCACATGAATACACTCAATCAGTTTACATGGGAATATTTTGGTTGATATTTTAGTCATGTAATCTGGATTCTACTCCACTTTGGCATGGTTACTGTTCCACAGAAATATATGTGCCTCTTTAAATTTGTAGGAAATTTGGCGTCTTTTAAATTTGTAGTAATACTAATGAACTGTAAGGTTGGAATAAGTGAAATTAGTTAAATTAACATTTCAGGCTACTGACCCATACACACAGTAAGCACAAATCATTAACTATTATTTTTAAGTGCATGATAATATAGTAAGCAGTAATGACTCTGGTTCTCTAGTTGTAAAGGGTAGTTTTTTTTCCCCTCACAGATTATAGGAAGGATGTAATGTTATCATCCATCCTCACTATCGGGGAATTTGGCATCTTTTACGCAGAAATCGAGAGCAATCAACACAACTGCAAATTCATTTGGCTAATGTGAATAACTCACAGGTGATTGTTTATTGATCAGAGGAACCCAAACGCTGTGTCTAATGCATTTCTTTAGCACAGTTTTAGAGCGTGATGGTTGTGCATGCAGCAGTGTGCTTTAGGCTACACAGCTCTTTATAGGGTGCATTTAATCAATCAGATCAACAGAATAAAATTAAGCTCGATGTAAGACCGGATTTGCTCCGTACAAACTTCCTTCCTTAGCATTTGCCACCTAGTACCTCTAGCCATCAGTAGATGGAACGATGAATCAGTGCAAACACACACAGGCTGCAGGACTGAGGCGCACATCGCATTTTTTCCCTCCTGTTCAGGATTAAACACGTTACCGTCCTTCTTGCACGGATGTGATGAACAGGTTGTAGTGCACCATTTACTCTGCCCGCATCCTCAACATGTCCGGTTGCATTTGATGCAACAGCCACGCATTAGTTTGGGAGCCAAACGCATGCACTGCCGCAGACGTAGTAGCCGCTTAAAAACACGCCACACTTACCGGCGCGGACCGGAGACGCGAGCACGCAGGCGAGCAGCAGCAGCAGCAGCAGCGGCGGCGGCGGCGGCGGCAGGAACGCAGCAGCAGAGGAGCTTTTTCCTCCCATCCTTCACGGGATCCTTTACATTCCGCCCGGTCAGCCTCCAAGCCCATTTACTCACGCGGGAATGTCCGCAGCTCACAGGTTCACTTAACGCGCCGCGCGATACCGCGTCGCCCCGCTCGGCGCCTTCAGTCTGCTCATGGCGGCGAACGGACAGAGGATGAGAAACTCTCCAGTGCGCGGAGAGAGAGAGCGAGCGAAAGAGAGAAAACGAGAGAGAGAGAGAGAGAGAGAGAGAGAGAGAGAGGTGCTCTCTGATATGCGCGCGGGCCGTTTTTACGCACCACCGGGTTTTAGAGTGACGTGGAGTATCACACAACAGAAAAGCCCTCTATCTATCTATCTATCTATCTATCTATCTATCTATCTATCTATCTGCCCCTCTGTATATCCATCCATCCATCCATCCATCCATCCACCTGTTTATCTGTTTGTTCATCTATCTATCTATCCGTTTGTTCATCTATCTATCTATCTATCTATCTATCTATCTATCTATCTATCTATCTATCCACTTACTTAGCATACATATATCCTTCCATCCATCTCTAAGTAACTGTCTGTCTATCTGTCCATCCATCCGTCTGCCCATCTATCTATCTATCTATCTATCTATCTATCTATCTATCTATCTATCTATCAGTCCACCTACTTAGCCATACATCTATCCTTCCATCCATCTCTCTAAGTATCTGTCTATCTATCTATCTATCTATCTATCTATCTATCTATCTATCTATCTATCCACTTACTTAGCATACATATATCCTTCCATCCATCTCTATAAGTAACTCTGTCTATCTGTCCATCCATCTGTCTGCCCATCTATCTATCTATCTATCTATCTATCTATCTATCTATCTATCTATCTATCTATCTATCTATCTATCCACCTACTTAGCCATACATTTATCCTTCCAACCATCTCTCTAAGTATCTGTCTGTCTATCTGCCCGCCCATCTATCTATCTATCTATCTATCTATCTATCTATCTATCTATCTATCTATCTATCTATCTATCTATCTATCTATCTATCTAACCAATGACACTTTTCCCTTTGTCCCACATTTTAGCTTCAACCTGACTCTTCTCTCTCCTTCATTATCTTTCTCTTTGTTTCTCCATCTCCATCTCTTTGTCTCTGTCTCTGCATATATTTAGCTCTTTGTCTTGCTCTCTCTCATTCCTTCTCTCTGCTTTATGACTAATGGGGAGTGTTGAGGACGAACACCACACTGCAGTACCACACGCTGCACAAATTTACTCTCATATAACACACTCACTTCACAGCTTAATGGATTTGAATGGGTTTTGTGGCATCTGAGGTGAGTGACATAAAAATATCTTGAATCTTGTATGCTAGTCTAATAGCACACGTGACATCTTCCTGGCTGAATGGATGAAAAAAGTAAACTAGGTGACACCAGATAGTGGAATCATAAAGACAAACAGTACGTGTTCAGTTTGTGTAAGTGTGTTCAGGACGAGCAGATTGTGCATTAAGAGTCGTGTGATACTTCCAAATCTTCAGGGGATCCATATAGGACCATTCACAGGAGCGGGAAATGAGCAACAACAATGCTAATATTGTGGAATAGGTTCATTATCAACTTTTTATTGACTATTTCAAGAACTTTGCTGAACTGGTAATTCAACCTGAATGTGCTTTTGCATACAGGAAACTAAAATGAGAAAATCGAAGCGCTCATGGTTATGATAAATTGGCCCAGTCAAAGATGCCAGCTAAGGGTTTTTTAATCTACAGTATTAACCCCGTCCACACGTTGTCAATGAGAGGAAATTAAATGGCATGCTACCAAAAGCCATCAAATGTGATTAGTGCTGGTGTTTGAAATAATGTATCTCAGAGTTAAGAGATCTTTAAAGGTCACGATCCTGGAGTTAAACTGCATGAGTTAATCACTTCGGATAATGGGGACTTCTACAACATGGACTGTTTCCAAAATGATGAACTAATATGGACTTTTCTCATTACTGTCCTCAAATGATTTCAGTCATCCAGGTCAATGGATAAAGCTCTGGCTTGCTTGATCAGAAGGGTGTGTTTTAATGCTAGCACCACCAAAATGCTTGACCATGGTCCTAAACCAGGTGTGATGTAATGGGGAGGAAGTCTGGGAAGTTTCTAGGAACCACGAGTAAGGTGTCCCAGCAAAACTGTCTAGGGCAGTGGATCCAGTGTATTAACCTGGCAGTAGACCAAACCCTCCTGGTACACAGTATGATGGCTGAACCTACACCCTGACCCCAACTGCCCTACATGCTGACAAATGAAAACTGCTGACAATAAGGTCATCTTTCATTCCATTCTGTCATCAGATAGTGATTTTATTACATGAAGGTGTGAGCTGGTGTAACACTGCAGGGGTGAAGGTGTTATAACAGAATTGTAAGTTGTTGATGTGTGCCAAAAAGCTGTTTACATTGCTGTTATATCATCTTTTCCCCGATGAGTGGTGAATATCTTTGACACATCCAGTTAACTGATGTATTACTACTACTACTAAACAGTCATTATTACTACTACTACTACTACTACTACTACTATTAAGCAGTCATTGGGTTTGTCACCATATGTTCTCCTCTCATTTCTGAGAAAATTCACCTATGCATAGTATGTAAGGGTATGAGAGGGGTGAGTTAAACTGCTCATCAGTTATCTTGTCATTTCAGTACTTTCATATATTGTGATTTTGTAGCATGGTGATTTAAAATGATGCAGTTTACTGAAGCAATGCAGATTTCACAACTTATTATAAATTCTCCAATTTTCTCCCAATTTGGTCATTTGCCAATTCCCACCCACCAGCCAACTCTCTCCTATCACACAACAGCTAAGAACCAGGGAGGGTGAAGGCTAACACGTGCTTCCTCCGAGACACTGCAGTCAGCCAACCACAACTTCTCAAACTGCTGCTCATGCTGCATCACAGGGCAGTGTAACACACTTGGAGGAAAGCGTTATCTACCCTCTTCTGCCTACATGAGCTCACAGACGCTCACGATTGGCTAGTGTTGCTGTGATTGACGGGGGGAAGAAAGTATGCCCCTCCCACCCAGAGAGCACAGCCAGTTTTGCCCGACCTTCTGCTCAGTCTAGCATTTGGCGAGTGTTACCTGTTGTCAGTGTGTGCTCAGCTCCAGTTCCTAATTCATGTTCATGCTTCTAGTCTTGACGTTTGTTTTGTTCATTTTGCACTACGTAATAAATGGCTTGCACTTGCATCCGCCTCAGCCTCAGACACCTGACAAATTCTCACAAACAGCCAAAACTGACAAAATATTTGTTGGTGTTTTTCTGCCTATAACACTCTGACACATCTAATAAAAAATCATAAATATATTTCACCAAACCAAAGAGGGAATGTTTTTATTTACTTTTTAAACTTTCCTTGGCTTTCTTCCTGCAAACTATATAGTTTTCAGAACTATATCTAGTAGAATTTTACCATGTCAAGGGCTTTCCCATTGCCTCCACACATCTATCAAATACATCGGTCCTGTTTTTTTGCCACCTAGCTATCATCGCTTTGCTAGTGTTTTGTTTTCATTACTTGCTAAATGAAAAGCAATGTTTGCTATTGCTAGTGAGTAATTCAGATAATTCACAAATCAGCTCAGTGATGAAATCCTCTGTCGTTACTTTGCACATTAGTCTGGGTAAAACCCACTCACTAACCGAGCATTAATCTGTTACACTAATTGAAAGTGAAGGTAAACCTATGACACAGCTCTTCTTGCAGTTGAGGATTTTTGCATAATTGATCTGGGACCTCAAGTCTCTTGGCAAAGACAAATTGAAGCCCATCACCTGCTTTTTATGGCACACATGACCAGTCAATATCATACCTCTCCAACAAAGCTGAAATCTTTCTCATATAATAAATATAGCTCATATTCTGGAGTCTGATTAATTCACTATAAGCCACCAGTCTTGTTTTTGCCAGTCTTGTTTTCATTCTCGGTACAAACAAATGGAGTGTGGTAGAACAAAATTGAAAACTACTACATGTGTAATGAGTTATCCAGAGGGGAACAAGTCTTTATGGATAATCAGATCAATGTGCAATTAGTTTTAATATATCTTTTTATTCTAAAATCAAACAAATGAACGGATGCATGACATTTGCAGGGTGGACTCTCAGACAGTGGCTAGCAAAGCCTCCTCTGGGGATTGGAAGTATTGCTGCTTAAAGTGCAGTTGAGCTTTGGCAAATAGATCAGTGTGTGTAGGGGAGTTTAGAAATTGGTGTGAAGTTTAATTTGTCTCTTCCTGATGCTCAGGCAGGTCCAGAGAGTATTCCTGGTTCTTTTTTCCCCCCCAAAGCACCATCTCAATGCGCACAAACTCTAACTACCATATGACTGATAGTCACACATGGATGCACAGCCAGTTACTTTGCAGGGGGAAATTCTCAGGGTGAGAATTTTCCGGTGCCTCTTAAGATGCTTAAAGGAAAAGTCCACCCTGAAACACATTAGATAGTTTGTGATGTGATTAATGATTCTGATTTTAATTTTTCTGATTCTTCATTTTTGCATTTTGGTGAAATGTTAGCAGTAATGTGGTGCACTGATGTCACAGAGGGACATTGCCAGCTCAGTTACAATGGCCTTTAATAGGAGAAAAAAAAATTAAACATCAATCATCTCAAACGTAAATGATACCAGTCAGGTTTCACTGTAAGTTCCTAAAAAAAAGCAAGTCTTTTCTCATTCACCATTTTCCAGTGACATTCTATGTCATATTAATGAGAAGTCCAATGTAGATGTGGTAGAGACAGCAATGGACTCAAAGTCCCAGAATACAAAATAACTATATGACTCAGGTGTGCTTACGGCAACTCTGAGTTATAGCAGATGCTCTGCTTGGCTAGTTGGAAGTGTTGGAAGATGATCTGTTTATGCAGAGTGTACAGATGAGAAGGCCAGAGAGCTGGACACATTAAAAGACTAAAGCGCTGCTGCTTCACTCTCTTTAGTTAAAGATGAAGTGGGCACCACTCTCAGCACGTAGTCACATGGCATTGTGGATAACATAGGAAACTGTTATCTTCTTCTTCTTCTTCTTCTTCTTCTGCTTTTAACATTTACTACTATTTCTGTCCTCTTGCTTTATTTGGTTTTGTATTTCTTTGGCTCCATCTTTTTGCAGGGTTAGAGGAAGAAAGGAAAGAAACTAGGGCAGTAAATGCTGTGCATCTTGCAGTACAGTCCAGTTTTGGGAAGTAGATCAGGACAAGGTGAGTGGAAAGTGTGAGGGAGAGTTTAGAAACTGGTGTGTAGGTGAATATGTGCAGAGAGAGAGAGAGAGAGAGAGAGAGTGTGTTCAGGTCAGCATTCAGCTGCTGTTCCCTGTCAGAGACATATGTTTTGCTTATGAAAAAGACTCACAGAAATGCTAGTGGCACAGTGTGTGGGAACTGTTGACCTTGTTTTTAGCATCCTGTGAGCTACCTTATTTATTATATCATATACATATGCTAATAAAATGAAGTGTATTCTATTATTATATGCGAGTTCCTGTTTCTCCTATTTCGTCATGTCCTGTCCTGTTGTTAGTGGGTTGTCTCTAGTCCATTTCATAACACTTTGCATTTTATTTTATTTTGAATTTACTTAGTGTCAAAGTGCAGCGCTTTGGCTGATACCAACTGTGTCTGAATGTGTAAAATTAATTTTACTTGACACCCTCTAAGGACATTTTCTGTTTAAACTGCCCTTTCTTTATGTAGACCTTGCTGTGGAATGCCAAGACTACAGCACCTGGTTTATGGCTACATGCTGTAGTTACTATTAACACAAACTTGATTATTTTCCAACAAGTGCATGTCCTGAAGTGTGTTATTCCTTTTATGCCCTGACAATTTGTCAGAGATTGCATTTAAAAAAAATATATATATTAAAGAAGAATTATTAAATCTTAAAAAGGTACATTCTCCATTAAACCCTCATGAAAAAAGTCTCTGTCCATTTAAGAAATTAAAATAGAGGCAAAAAATTGGAGTATTTTTTTTTTAGGAATATTAAAAAATGGACATTTTTGCTAGAAACCTTCACCTGTTATTAGATGGGTATAACCTATGATCCTCGTTTCCCATATGTTTAATTAATCAGATTAATCTAATCACAATGCTCACTTTAGCCAATTACCCAAAATACCCAAAATGTTTATTCATTTGCCAACACATTCCAATCATCACCTTAAATCTCCTAGACAATCAAAAGGGCATTGCTCCAACAATCCATGGCCAGTTGAAGCCACTGCCATTCACTAATATCAATATATAATATGTATATAAATATAGATATAGAAATATCTTTTTTGTGTTGTTAAAAAAAAAACACCGTCCCCTACCAATCCAAGAGCAGGATAATCACATCTACATGTCTGAAGTGTTTTAATGCAACCATATTCACACACAGGCCATTCACTGATTGGCTGAAAATGAATGATTATGACATGAATAAACAGCTCTCACAGTCACAGAAGATGACGGAGTGTGTTACAAGCAATTCAATTCAATTTTATTCGTATAGCAATTTTATCTATAGACATTGTCATCTATCAGCTTTGCAGAAATCGGGATGCAGATATAGATTACTGATGAACAAACCAGAAATGACACGTGGCAAGAGAAAGTTCCCTGAGACAACAGGAGGAAGAAAGTTTGAGAGAAACTAAACTCAAAAGGTTGAGATACTGGCACTATTTTTATTAATTGAAATAATCCATATTCGTCCTGCTCTCATTTATATCAGTAAATGACTCCCAAGTTGTTCCTGGAGGTATTTCAGATGATTCATGTACTTTTAGCGAAATTCACACATTCTAGAGGAATTAATTGAAAACACTAAAGTACCACCATGAATATTGAATGCTAGTCTGAAGGCCATTATATTTCATAGTTAAGGATTATATCAGACATGTCCCACAGCTGTTTCATGTCTCTTACTATAGAATGATTACTAAAGAATTTCCTTAATTTATCATGCTTCCAAATCTAGCTTTTAAAGGCAACTTTAGGGGTTTCTGAAACTTTTCTTCTTTCATAGTTAATTTCCTTTATGTTTACACAGAGCACAGCATCTTAAAACATGAGTCAAGGCCATATTTAATCTAATAAAATAATATAACTTGCAAAACTGACATATCAGTTTGAACCTTTTTGTTTTTTAAGCGTAATCATCAGATGCAGTACATTAGTGTCTAAACAGAACTTTTTGCATTTACTACACTTGCAAAATCTACAAAAAAAAAAAAACCTTTAAATCTATTGAGTAATTAACTGCAAGTGTTTCACGTTGTAATGTGTGGTTAGTATAGGGAGAATGCAAGTGCGGAAACTCAGCATGTTGTTTATTAGGGCAAATCCAGTAAACGTGATCTGTTTCCATAGCAGGGGTCAAAACACAGGCAGACAGCTACAACCTGGGATAATCCATATTCCATAAAGGTAAAAATTAGGAAGTACAAAGAAAACAGTAGTCAGGAAACAAGGCTCGGACACATACATGCGAGAATACATGCTAAGACTTTGCAACTAGACAAAGACACAACAGGGTATAACAGGGTATAGACGAACTTATCGAGATGTAAACAGAGAACAGGTGAACACAATCAGGTAACAAACCAATGACAGGACAGTGGAGGAGACCAAAACTAAAACACGTCAAAACAAAAGCATGACGTCAACTCAAAACAGAACTTAAAAGCAGCACTCGTTGCTCTGTGGAATGCACGATGCATTGAGAGGGAGAATTTGTGACATGTTTTTTTGCCTGCATGAATTGGTCTAGAATTAAATCAGACCCTGGCTCTACTTCATACTGGGAAGGTGGCGACCCCTGAAGGGAAAAGCCGAAAGAAGAAGAAGCTCTACTTCATACTATTCTGTGTATTTTTACTCATGACCAATGGTGGTGCAATGATGATGATGAAGAAGCCTTATTTTTATGTCACTGCTGTACTAGCCCATTTATACCAGCCAGTCCTGATAACAGTGAATAGATGCATAGCTATTGTCCACACTATTCACACTGTGCTCCCTCTACAGTTTCCTTTCAAATCATTTTAAAATCCTCCAGCCCCATCCAAATTCTATCACGATTTCTGTGGCCTATGAACTTCCAGATGGCATTTGAGGCTGCTCAATTGACTGATGCTCTTCCCACAGTGCAAGCAGCAGTCAAGCTTTTCTCCAATCTAAGCTCTTTCATGGTTTATTTTCAGCAGCCCAAACTGGAAAGTGCTCTTCCCACAGTGGCTCCACTGGTAAGGCTTTTATCCCGTGTCAATCCTTTGGTACTCTTTAACTGACTAGCATTATAAAAGCTCTTCCCACGCTGAAAACAACATACAAGCCCACACTTTCAGTGCCTGTGTGAGTAAGTGTTCCCACAATGAAAGCATGTGGAGAGCTTATAGCACTTCTCACTTGTGTGTACGCTCAAGTGATTTGACTTTCTTTACATTTTTTTTTAGCTGCTTAGGTTCTTTTTTTTAAAGAAAGCAACTTTTCCCTCACAGAACAAATCAAAGACCTTTCTTGAAAGTCAGGGATCATGAAGATTTATGATATTTCGACTTGTGAGACAGAACAGTCTGAGTATACAGTAGGTCTGTTGAAACAGCTTCTCCTTATTCTCCTTATTATTATTATTATTTGTTGCTAATTTGGTGGGAATAAGCTAACGTTTTCCTGTTTTGGTCAAGTCGTGCATCAAGTGTTTCATATTCAAATCTGCTTGGGCAGTACTACTTTTGAAGATCCTTTGGTCAGAAATTTCTTTCTTTACTCAAGACCCCTTCAGTCTCAAGGCCAAAATGGTATTGTCCTGACTTTTAAGCGAAGTCTTGCCGCATTTCTTACAGCTAAGATTTGTGGATTTCACCCTACTCAAAAACTAACTCTATATAATTGATTGATTTTTATATATATATATATATATATATATATATATATATATATATATATATATATATATATATATATATATATATATATATATATATATTGAGATTCCTTCCAAAAATATTAAATGAACATCTCTTCATCATATCAACATGTGATTTTTAAATGTAGTTATTATTTGGCTTAGATTATGTGGAGTGTACACCCCTGTGAATGAGTTGCTACTATAGAAACAATAATGTATAAGAACAAGCGCATTAATACAAACCTGGGATTTGTCTTGCAGCCAGAAGCAATGTCAGAGCTGCTGTTATAGAAAAAGAATCAACACCTAGACAATCAGAGTTGAGCACTGAAAAATAAACTACCTATAAACCTGGGCTACTAGTCATGTGACCGTGTGCATTGCAGAAAGCAGTAAAGCTATACCAATAAAGCATGAAACACAGACTATATAATGAATCTGAGCAATACTGCGTAATTATTATTCCAGTCATTAAAGAAGAACTTTTAGAAAATCAAGTATAGATATGACTCTGGTGTGTCCAGCTCTATCTGACAGTATTGCAATCATTTTAGGCACTAAAGCTTTCTTCATGATTTGACTAAAGAGGACCTGAGAGTGCTGTTGTTACGAAATTGCCTTCCATTAAGGGTAATATGAATTCTGCTAAAGAACTCTAAAGCGGGTACATTAAGCAGCAATTTGCAGAACTGTTTAGTAACGTTGTGAACTGACTATTACAAGATTAACATTTTTAACTTGTTGTATTTGCATTAGCAAATGTTACAGATGTTACAATGTTACAAATGTTACAGATGTAGGTATGTACTTATTATATGATATACTGTTGATATTGTCTAGTAGTCATGGTGTGTAGTTTCTTCTGGAAAAGCTGGCAACAAGAGTGGGGAAGGTTTTTTGTGTGTCTGTTTCCATTAATATTGGTCATATTGCCAAAAAGTGAGATTAATAAAAAAAAAAAAAAACTATATTGCCATAGAATCAGAAAACATGGTCTTGGGCTTCGTCCAGTCCACTTAGTCATGAGAGGACAGTTTTCATGCTGGTAATTGCATCTCATTTCTATTTTTAACAGCTGTGTATTATACACAGAAGGATATTCTTGTCATTATTCATGTCTACTTTGTCCTACAGTACTTTCTTCCTCAAAGGAACACTCAACTGCTTTTTTTTAAGCTTGTCTCTATCCAGCACATCTTTAGTGCGTGTGTGATTATCAGGAACAAGAATTTCGACACAGTTGTGCTGAGAAAGGAACAGAAAATTTGTTTACTTGAAATTCAGTGATAATGGAGGTCTAAGGGCAGTTGTTGAATTCAGTCAGTAAACATTTGAAACACATCAATATAAGACACAAGGTCATCATTTATATCATTAGTCTAAAAATAACGGTATAAGCATGAGGCAGACATGAGGAAAAGCTGCTTTTCTCACTGGAGCAATACTTCACTAAGGAATAAAACATTTCAGGATGCGCTGTTATGGGAAAATAATCAACAATGAGATGTTGCGACGCAGTCCAGCGCAAAGCAGAGTTACTGTCACCCCGAAGTTGATCATTTTTCAATAATACCATGTTTCAAAGTGTATTATTCCTCTGATACCACAGCAATGTGCCATTAATGAAGAACATGTGCTTTTTAACTGTTTATGGTTTCATATAATGTTGTGGAAGATCCGTTGTACAAGTCCCTGTGAATGAGCTGTTACTATAGAAACAATAACGAATTTCAGATGGCATGTTTTCAATTAAAGGGAAATACATATATCTGAATTCTTTTCTACGGTAATTCCATACCCTGCAGATGCTTCAGGTAAAGATAAAGTTTAAAACGGCTGAAGTATTCCTTTAGAAATATTTGAACCTGACAATGCAATTAATCACTGTAACTGCATTCTTATAATCACAGCAACCTATTTTTTTCTTTGAACTTGTATTCCATTGAGTTTTCCACCTGCCCCGATAACGCATATTAAAGCAGAGACTAGAACGGAAAAGTGAGAACGACCTCCCGAATTATTTTGATGAATGCAACTGAGCATGACGGGGAATTGAAAAGAAGATGAATGAAGAGGGTGAATGCAGTTCAGGACAGATAGGAAGAGAGAGGACAGAATGAGCAAGAGAGAGAGAGGGAGAAAGAGAGAGAGAGAGAGAGAGAGAGCGCGATAGAATGAGGTATGCAGAAGGCATGACGGATGGAAAAATGGATGGCTGAGAGAGCTGACAGTTGTGAACGAGGGAGCTGATGCAGCAGTCCATCTTCAGCTTTCTCTTTTCTGCAGTGGCACAGATGGCATGCAAACATACATTCAGCACTCAGAATGGTGCACTGACATCACTGCCAGCTTGTTTTTGCTCATTTGAGAGACGGAGATTGGTGTCATCTCTTCCTCTCCTGCATATATATTTGTATTCATCCGTGCTCGGTGGCATTGTTGAGTGATTATAGAGTGAATTTTGCTAAAGTGGATAGTAAAGTTGGCACGGGCTGGCAATGGAGAAGAGGAAAAGTTGCTGCACATCTGACATCACCCATTTCTCTCACGTCCTTACAAGGACATGTGTAAGAATGCATTGCTGAGGATGTAAGGCCTAAGAGTGGACTGTCTGGATTTCCTACGTTTCATACAGAAACACAATACGCACCCTAATAAACTATTTTAAACTGCACAGAAACACATAATCACAAAGGGCTGCATGCAGCATTGAGTTAATTGTGAGTAGTGAGGATTTAATACTGAAATTGTGCACATTTTCAGACCTCAAACCTAACTACAGATTTAAACACTCTTCAGAAGTTGTGCAGGAGATTCATGTGAGTGGTGAAGTTTGCCTAAAATAGAGCTGTGTCTCATTCTGACTCTGGATTTAAACCCATTTTTGTTGTGCGATATTGGCTCAAACAAGGAGCAGTATTAAGTTCAGGGCCACCATCTGACCAATGTCTCATGCAACCACAATATGTCACATTAAATGCATGTTTTGTGATGTAAATACGCTTGTGATGTAAATAAATTATGGAATTCCATTCAAGGGTAATACTAAATACACAAACATGACTAGAAATTGGATTATTTTTTTCATGAAGACGGATACAGCATCTTAATCCGAGACACTGGTTATCTTGAGGACTGAAGATTTTACGAATAAAATTATGAATAATATGACAGCTTCAGGTTTAGCAGATGAGTGCTTGGTTAGATTATTCTTCAAGTTGTCATCACATATCCTTTACTGGTGAGAACAATGGATATAAAATTGGCATTATTTTATTAATTCAACAAATCAAAATAGCAAATTAAAAGTGTGTTAAAAAAACATCTGGCACACACGCTATAAAATTAAATGCAATGGATGTGCTGGAGCAAGTGCTCTTTTATAAGCTGCTAAATAATGAATAAATAAATTAAACCAAATTTCTAGTAATTAGTGTCATAATTACAACTAAATCTATTAATATAGCAGTATAGAAGACTCCTATTAGAAGTTTATTTCACTGCTTGCCATCTTCTCCTTCATATATCATCATATTTGTCTTGTTTTATTTTTTCATTTTTAAGTTGTCTCCTACTTTTAAGTTACATTGTATTACATTTGACAGCTAACAAATAAACATGATCTTTTTTAGTCAGCATATTCTATCCCCTATTTTTTTTTTCATGTTTAAAGCTAGTGCTTGTGTTTTAAGGTGGTGGTCTAGCTGCGTTTTAACAATCTGATTGAGCATCCAGAAAATCAAGTTAAAATCAAGTTGTGCATAAGCCAACTCTGAATATGAGTAACTTTCCCCTGTAAATAATGACGTAACTTTTGGACTTAAGTTGCAGCTCTTAATACGGCCCAATGATCACAGGATAGAGGATTATTTTAGACTTAATGAGTAAGCTTCATTCGTTATTTATTTCACCCAACATGGTGGCCAGATTGGGAAGCAAACACTTAGCAGAGAAGACACACATGCCAGAGCTTTGCTGCAGATGGACCCTGAGCTTTATTTGTTCAGTAAATATTTGTCCAGCCTGTGTGTGGGTGCTGGAACTTATAAAGGACAGTTAGGCCAGGAGCTCACTGGACACTTTATACACAGCATGGAGCAAGTGTGTGTGTGTGTGTGTGTGCCTTTTCCTCACTGTATGCTGCACAGGCATCTCTCGAGTGCTTATTAGAATTACATTTCCCTCAACTCTTTACAAACATTTCACAAGCTCAATACTCCCTTTCTGATTTTATCTTCAATATGTTGTTGTTCCTCTTTCGGCTGCTTCCGTTAGGGGTCGCAACAGGGGATCATTGGTCCGTGTATTTGATTTGGCACAGTTTTCACACCGGATGCCCTTCCTGACTCAACCCTCCCCGATTATTATCCAGGCTTGGGACCAGCACTGAGAGCGCACCGGTGCACACAACCGCGGTGGCTGGGGTAGGTTCCCTGGCTGGGAATGGAACCCGGGCCGCAGCGGTGAGAGCGCTGTGGCCTAACCACTAGTCCTCCAGGGAATTTCATCTTCAATATGTATTTGTCATTTTCTACTACATGTATAGTTCTGAAAACTATCCTGGTCTGAGATATATTTCCCTTTTGCATGTATCTTCTTTAATGTTAAAGCATCTGAATAAGCTCTATTGCTCATGCAACAGAGAAATGTTTTATTACAGTAATAGTATTCAAATTAGTAATACTTGTTTTTATGTGTCAGAATTTAGTAGTAAGTCACACGACTAGATTAGTCTGACCCTCAAGCAGGTGAATTTTGGCTCCCCATGTTTTTGGGAATTAAAGGAGATCTGTGAACGTCCCAATCCAGCAGCACAGAACAGAAGCCGCTGCTCCTGGTGCACATTAATTAGCTGGAAGTGCCTCAAGACGCTCTGAACACTTCCAAAGAATTATAAATTGCATTCCAACACTGCTGGCATTTTCCCATGTCTCCTCTCATTTGTATTCATGGCTATTTGGGAGGGAGAAATATCATGTTAACCACCATCTCTTTCTTTCAGCATCAACTCCTGCCTTCAGTTTGAGTCAAAATCAGGCTTTTCAGTATATATATTTTTTTATTTTACCATTTTTATATTTCAGAATTGTATTTGTTTTTTTTTTTTTACAAGTAGAACAACAGTATACAATAGTATATTCTTTGTGAATATGGCTCCTGATCTGCTTGCAGCAAACATCGAGAGTTTGATTCTTTTCTAACTTTAAATGCTTTAAACAAGTCTTTACAAAGAAAACGTGTTGACTGTTATAAGTCATTAGACGTCTTAATGAAGCACAATCAAATTCATTAACATTTGAGCTTGCAAATGAAAATAACTGCTGCTTCAGACTCACTTGTAATATTTAAACCATATTATAATAGGAGGCCAGTGGAAAAACACCACTCAAGGCACTTGGAATTCTGGGGCTGTAGTCTTATCGATAAGAATTCCTAACATTTATTTTATTTATTTTGTACACACTGCTTTTATGATGACTTAAGTTTTGTATGCATTTTGATTACATGATTACAGGCATTGTGTGCACTATGTGTTTCATAAAAAAGAAAAAAGGACAGCAACAACAACAACGACTGTAGAAACATTTCTTATGCATACCGAGCGTGACATTACTGCTCCATCCCGAGTTAGGATGCTAAAGTGTGTCAGGCTTTGGCAAACGCAACAGAGATGAGTGCCATCAAGGTTTACTCGCAAATAATGCAAACGTGGCAGACAAAAGGGTTAATCTGAAAATTAGGCAAAAGAGTCAAAACCTTAAAGCATGTAACAAGATAATATACTGCCAAAATTACAGGGCTGCCAAAATTACAGAGAGAGCAATGAAGCTGACTGACTGAAGTGTATAAAAGCTAAAATAAATGAGGTAAATAGACAAGAGGTACAGGTATTATAAGGCAGAGAAGCTTGAACAGGAGCAATGAATCCAGGAAAGTGGGCGTGGCTACATGCTCAGGATTCTGGGAGTTGGAATTCCTGGAGTTTGTGACAAGGAGGAGTGAATTAAAAATCTTGTCAAAATTAACAACAACAACAACAACAACAATAATAATAATAACTTTATTTTTTTATTGTTTTTATCTAAATTGATTTGATCTTTTTATTTTTTTAAATATTTTATTTAGATGTTTATTTTCATTTTATTTATATCATTTTATCTTTAATTTACATTATTACATGCAAGAAGAAGAAGAAGAAGAATGTTTATTTCAAGGCTAATTTCAACCCATTATATCGTCTATGTCTATCAGCTGCAGTCTAAAGAAGCCCCTGTATTAAAAACCTGGACCACATGCAGCTGTTTCTCTTCTTCTTTCTCTCAAACACACATACTGTACATACTTACTGAAAATGTTCTCGACAATGAAAATAGGACTATTTGTATGAGCCACTTCCGGTAAAGTGAGAGAACTGCTTGATGGACTGGTGTGGGTGGACAGAGGGAGAGAGAGAGAGAGGGAGGGAGAGAGAAAAGGAGAGAAAAGGAGAGAAATAGAGAGAGAGAGAGAGAGAGAGAGAGAGCTCATGGAGACCTTTTTGAGTGCTGAGAGGTGGTGTGTGGGCTCTGATGCATATTTATAAATGTCACGTTGCGGAGCAGGAGTTGATATGTGGATATGTGAATGGCTCTCCGGAGGGGGCTGCAGTCATTCCTCACTGCTCTGTGCATTTCATAATCACTACGAACGTTTGTAGGTTTTCTACCTATGAAACTCCATTCATGACAGCAGCTTAGCTTTGCTCTCATTTTATTAGTTAAGTATGTCTGACATTATGGCCGGGGTGTTATATGGGGAAATGGTTATATTGTTTACAGCACACAAAACCTGCTACAATATTTTAAAATCAGGGTAGCCTACTATCTAATAATAATAATAATAATAATAATAATAATAATACAGGCCAAAAATGCTTCTGAAGGCTAAAAGCACCAATGTTTACATTTAAAAAATAATTTTCCCCAACAAAGTAATTCTAGTAGTTTCCCCAACCATATAATTAAATCATCATCATCCCAAAGTTGATTATTTTCCAGCATATAACAGCATATCCGAAAGGGTTTTATTCCCCTTCTACCCCAGCATTTTCTATTTATTAAAGAACAAATAATACTTTTATCCATTTAACATTTTAGTTAACAAGTTAGTTCCTGTTATCACCTAGGTTATAACAGCTATAAACAGTTGTTCCTTCACCAGCTTTTTTTTTTTCTCTGTCTCACTTTAAGTTAATAAGACAAAAAAATGCAGCTTGTCATACTAGTGAAGGACCACAAAATGCAAAGTCCTCTGTCCTGATGACTGAAACGACCCTGACTCAGTAGAGGCATGAGGATGCATGTGCAGAGGTTTTTATTATTTTGTTTAACACAATCCAAATTTTTAATTGTAAGGCAAGCAAAAGGTCAAACACAATCATGCATAAGACTTCAGGCAGACAGGGGTGATCCAAAAGAGTAATCGGGGCAAGGGCTAGCAAATAATCACACACTGACAAGACAAGCAGGTTTAGCACAGCTCAGAACTTGCACAACTGGAAAGATTGGCAAGACTTCACATGAATACCATGTGCTTTTATAGTCCATGACCAGGAAGTGAACTTGAAATGACCACGAGCTAAAATTGTGGTGATATTGACCTCTGTTGTCAGGGAGGGGTATTGTCCTGGGCTGTTGTCACAAAGATTTTCCCATGTTGGACATCTTAGGTAATGTATTGGAAGGAGCACATTAATTTAACCCTGTGATTTGCTTTGCAACTGAATTACTGTCCGAGTTGCTTTTATAGCTAATTAATCAACACCTTCTGAATCGAGAATCCAACAGCGCTGTGGTGTAAATTAATTTATTATCTGCTGTAAAGATGTAACGTGTAACTACTACTTTGAATCATTGCACTCTGTATCATTATTCCACTTCTTGTTTGAAGTTTTCTTAAATCGGTCTTACTCTTTTAAAAAAAAATCTGCTGCTTTCTAAACAAAATCTCCCCTGTTCTAATCCTCTGCATTAAATATCCATAGCTGGAGCCTGTCTACTATATCTTGTGTGATTTATTTAGGTGTAATTCTGATGGGATGTAGCAAGTGATTTTAAATCCAGCGTAATCCCTCAGGATTAGAGTTCTTGGCATATAGATTTTCTAAAGTGAAACACACCTTAGCTGTATAAAGCAAAGGAGAAACAGAGGAAAGAAAGTGACAAGGAAAGATGTGGGACTAGATGTGGGACTCGTACTGACAGCAGACATCAGCTGTGAAGCTTTATCCATGTATGTAATAATGTGTGTGTCTTTGAGAACACTGTCTGCCCCTGGTGTTGAAAGGACACCGCACTCCATCCTGTTTCCTGTGCTATCACTCACATCAGTGTTCCTTTTTGGTTGGATCTCACTGTATTTATAGTCCTCTTTTTCAAAGGAAGTTCTCCTAATTGAGAGTCAGCTTACACAGGCACTTAAATGGATAGTGTTTAGACTGCAATACAAGTGCAATGCAAGTATTTGCCTTTAAGACTGAAAAAAAAACCGAAGGACAGGAACTGCAATATCTAACAAAAGCAAGAGATTATTTAAAAACAGTCAATAAAAAGTAACACTAATATGATGGTATATAAATGAGAAGATTGCAAGCATTCAGAGAAAAATATTGTTCACTCTCAGTGCAATTTAGAACAATTTAAACTGCCGCAACTTCTGATGGTGGCTCTGCTTCTTGCAGGTTGCAACTGATGAATGCAAAAAATATTCTTCTGTTCTTTGTGTATGTCATCTGCGTATTAACACACTACTTACACTAAAATTGCACAACATGAGATGTTATGAGAGAGATCTTACACCCTAAACCAAGGGTAACTCTGAAGGAGCTGGACAGATCCACAGCTCAGATGGGAGAAGCTGTTCACAGGACAACCATCACCCAGAAACACCACAAAGCTGCGGTTTTTGAAAGAGTGGCAAGCCATTGCCAAAAGGCATGTTGGAGACTCAGCAAATGTGTGGAAAAAGGTTCTCTGGTCTGATGAGACCAGATTGAACTTTTCAGCCTTGGCACAAAGCACTAAATTTGGCAGAAACCCAACACAGCTCATCAACCTCACAACACCATCCCCACAGTGAAGCATGGGGGTGGCGGCATCATGCAGACATTTACCCGGAGGCTCTTGGTTGCTTGATTACTGATTTTTGGTGGACAGCCTCGTCTAGTCAGATTCGCAGTTGTGCCATATTCTTTCTCTTTTTTAATAATTATTGATGCTCCACTGTATGTTTAAAGTTTGGAATATTATGTTATAACCAAACCCTGATTCATACTTTTCCAGAACTTTTCCCGGATTTGCTTTGATAGCTTTTTGGTTGCTGATGCTGTTAGTTCAGTATACAGTATTTATGTTGAGATCATGTGACACTTTAACTGCACACAGTTGGACTCCATTCAACTAATTATGAGATTTCCAATGGCAACTGGTTGCTAATTTAGGGTACTCATTGCAATGGGGGTGAATATGTACGCAACCACAAAATTAATTTTTTAAAAATTCATAAATAAGTTTAAAAAACAATATTGATTTTTCTCACCACTTCAGTATTACGAGCTATTTTGCAGATTCACGATATCTAATCCCAATAAAGTTCATTTCCAGGTTGTTACACTACAAAATATTCAGCCTATAAAGTAGCTGTTTTTAGCCTCTGGCGAACAGACTAATTAGCATTTTGTAGTAGCATTTTCCAGACAGAGATAGCCACAGATGATTTTTCATGTCATATAATTTGATATCTCTTAATTGAATGTTACATTTGTAAACAAACTCTCTACTCAGACAATTTCACAGAATAAAACAGAATATGTGCAGACTATATGCATTCTATACCCTCGTTCATTTTAGATTTCATTCGAGATTGCGACAACCTCGCCCCTCATACATGCTCTCCTTCTCTAAGGCATTTGTTTTAACACCACAAAATTGGAACACGTTTGCTGTCTGGATGAAGAAAAGTATGCTTTTTCCCTGCGGACCTTTCCCTCATAAGAGCACACTGTTACATTTTACCCCACTGATTTAGTTGCATTGCCACCTGTAGTTCATGAAAGCATGCTTTTTCACACTGTTAATGTTCATATATATAATGGTGTGATGACAGTTATGACTACAAAAATGGCTTTTCTGGAACTACTCATAGATCTAGCCCAAGGACGGCCATCAACTTCCAAGGTTAGAGTTTAACTTTCAGGTACTTTTTAGATTATTATTTTCTATGTATAGGCCTATATTTATTATATGCCCTTGAATGAATGGCATATGAGAAACATGTTTATACTGAAATATTTGTGAAGTGATTCTGGATCTGGTGCTAATTTGCTGGTTGTTGTATTCGTTTTCCCTGTGAGAAGTTCACGTGCCATCCTCACATCACAGGAGGACCATTTTCCAGCAATGTTTAATGTCATATTAATGAGAAATCTATTTGTTATGGTTATGTCAGAGACCTGGCACAGCTAGTTAGTGATCTATGAGATGACAAACACTATGGCATCTACGGTGATATTAGCATGAACGTTGAAGCTTAAGAAGCTGATCTGTTTGAGCAGAGTGTACAGACTAAATTACTAAAGTGCTGCTGCATCGCTCTCTTTAGGTACAGACGAAGCTGGCACCACTTTCAGCAAGTAATCAAATGACATTGTGGGTAATGTAGGAAACCATTGACCATTTACTGCCAAAGAAATCTTAGATGCCATGTTTATTAAAAAGATTAATATTCAGGGTGGATTTTACCTTTCAGTACTATGTACTTCATTAAGTGATTCATATGTAATTACTTACATAGTACTTATAATATTGAGGGTTTTGGCTTTTTTGTTATTGGCTAGCTGTTGCTTTTTTTCAAAGAAATCTTAAATCTCATTTTTAAATTTCATTTTTAAAACATTTTGCAGGCTCATGCAATCAGCACAAGCAATGGTTAGATCTTGCAGGCTGTCCTCCTCTTTCCTGACCGTAGATTACAGTGCATATCCTTGTTTTCTAAAGCTTTGCGCATCACATCTGTTATCCACTGCAGTAAGCAGCGTTGCTGTTTGGTGCACACCATGACAGAGCCTGAAGATGAAATCCAACCAGAGAGCAAATGATGCACTACAATGGAAAAAAAAAACACTGCACCTGTTTCTCATTACCACACAAATACTCCCTCATGGATTAAGCCATTAGTGAAGTGATGAGTTTTCCGACATTAATTGAGTTGTCCATTAGAGGATATTTAAAGCTATTCAGCTATTTGTGGGCTACACAAAATTGATTAGACCAGGAGGCATGTACTTACGCTTTTACTCTTATTTGGGAGCGGGTGCTGCAATAGGGTTCAAAAGTCTTAAGGCTGTGTTCAGAGCTGGTAAGTTCAAAAGTTCATCATTATCAGACTTACACTAAGCAGATGCTTAACTTGATTTTCTAGGCAGCATCTTCAGATTATTAAAAATTACATTCATGCACTCCACACTTCAAGATTTCTGGACTTTTTATTGAGCATGGCTCTTGGGACAGAAGTCTGCATGGAGCTTGCATTTTAAACAAGCCTTTTAGACCAAAAAAAGTGGAAATGCTATTATTTACTTTTAATCTTGCCTAGGCAAGAATTTCCTTGCCACTGTCACCTCTGGCATGATCATTAGGGATCTGGATCTAAATCTATCTGCAGATTTCTGTACAGCTACTCTCTGACAATATGCATTGTTCTTGTTATTTTAATTTGTATTTTATACAAAAAAATGTAAATTGAATACGATCCAATTCCTGCAAAACAGCCAGCAAATGTAGTCAGTTTGCCTAAAGACGTCTAAGACTTCATGTCTAAAACGACATGTAATTTCCTCACATAGTAAATGTCACACTTTGATCAAGTTGTTATGTGCAATATGTATGTGCAATAGTGAAAAGGACAGCCTAGCCAATTCAGATTGTGATCAGGTACTGCTCGCCTTGGCTGCAATGCTTTGAACATCACATGGAGCACTGTTAAATCCATTATTAGAAAGTTGAAATAATATGACATAACTATGAGGAGGCTGTCCACCAAAAGTCAGTGGCTGTGTAAGCAGGCCATTAGTCAAAGAAGCAACTACGAGGCCAAGGTAGCGCTGAACACGATGCTGCCACCACCATGCTTCACTGTGGAGATGGTGGTATCAGGGTGGTGAGCATAAATTCATAATTTGTATAGCATTTGTATTTATCAAAATGCAAATGAAATCCATAAATATCAGATGTTTTAAGACAATCGATGCGTTCGTGTCTTTTAGTGGAGTCAGAATGTAATGTCAGAATGGAAATGCGGGAAGTGGTAGCTCAGTGGTTAAGATGTTGGCCTCCTGAGCGGAAAGTTGAGAGTTCAGATCCCAGCAACGCCAAGCTGCCACTGCTGGGGCCCTTGAGCAGGGCCCTTGAGCAAGGCCCTTAACCCTCAACTGCTCGGTTGTATAAATGAGATAATTGTAAGTCGCTCTGGATAAGGGCGTCTGCCAAATGCCGTAAATGAATGGAAGCATGTAGTTTTCACAAATATTTACAATAGAAAATGGCAAAAATTTCTCCACGTGAAGGGTAAACAGTACATAACACCACATAAACAGTACCACAGTGTTAATCGTTGTTTTCCGTTATGTCTACACTGGAATCGACATCAAACTGCATTTCTCAAATGTCACAAACTCCAGTTCTCAACTCGCATCACCGCATACAAACATGGACACCTCAGACTCCAACTCCCAACATTCTCACTAACTGCTCCATTCACAATCATCCCTCTACTGATCACACAAACCTGGACTCAATCACCACTCACCTTTATATAAACACTCACTAAACCCACAGTCAGTGCGAAGTACAGTACTGTGCAAAAGCCTTAGGCACATGCAAAGAAATGCTGTAGAGCAAAGATGCCTTCAAAAATAATGAAATTAAATGTGTATACATGGAAAAAAAAGTAAACGGTAATAAATGAAACAAAGTCAATATTTGATGTGACGATCCTTCGCTTAAAAAAATGGTAGTCTTGGCTACAATGTGTGCAGTTTTATAAGGAAATGAGCTGTAAGTGTTACTGAGCATCTTGCAGAAGCAGCCGCAGTTCTTCTGGAGACTTTGACTGTCACACTTGCTTTTTATTTTTGCAGCAAAACCCAGCAGCCTCCATTCTGTTTTTTGTCTGAAAAGTGTCTCTTATGTAATCTGCTGCTTTCTTTACTGACATACAAACATTTTTTTGTAACATTTAATTTTGTGCTGGAAAACTAATGTTTGGAAAATGTTTTTGTCCTGAATCAATAATGTAGAAGTCATAAAATAAAAATCTATAACAAAGTTTGTACTAAAACAATTGGGTGCCTAAGACTTTTGCACAGTACTGTATCGTTTAGTGAATTTGCTCCTAGCATATCAAGCCTTTGTCACCGTGTTTGACAGACTGGTTTTGAGATTGTGCCTGTCCTAGTGTATACCACGTGCTGATCACCTGACATTTTGCCTGTTTTTAGACGCTGTTTTTTTGTCCTACGTATTGCTTCCCAGCCTGCTTCTTTTAATAAAAGCATCCTTTGCAACTGTATCTGCTTTCGCCGCATGTCATTGTCTAACACCTTATATTATATAAAGTTATATAAAACATCTTATATATTATATAAAGTACATGTGTCATACCTCGTTATACCAACATCTTTCAGTCAATAAGAACTGATATTAATTGCATTCATTTTTTTCTAACATAATTCTTGCTAGTGGACCCTACAGTGACATAATGACTTCATCTGGACTCATCACTTATTCATGAGGCCTGTGGCCTCCATTTCTTAATCTCTGTCCTGAGCCGGACATGTTTTCCCGGAATAACAGATGTTCTTCCTCCCTGTCAGAGATCCCTGCAGGTCAGGGGTGACTTTCAGTGACTCAGCTTATTTTGCCGTTACTTTCTTTCCCTCCTTTTAATGTGTAAGCCAATATACTTGACTATACAAGCATCACATTTTGAAGAATATTGCAGTTTTTAGTCATGATATGTACTGGGGGATTTGGGGGTTTGTTTGAACGTGTGGTATTTCTATGATTAGAGGGACAGATGTGCAGTGCACAGCATGGCTCATTAGCTGCGCAGTTTATCTAAGGTTACAGGAGTTTTTTAATTAGATCAGGTGTCTTATTTTGTTCCTGTCTTCTGATGCATCATTATGAAGTTACATGCAAATGCAGCCTCAAGGAGATTTCAGATGAATGTGTTTTTTTTCCCCTCTATTATCATACACGGAATCTCAAACGCTAGAGCTACTTATTACAGACTTATTCTTTTGGACTGAGGATAGAAATATGGATTAGTGTGTTAATGAATGCTGTGTGAGCACAGGCTGGCCAATGAGAGATGAGAGTCCTATGCTGCAGTTTTAGACAACTTTTAAAATTGTCCATCTGTGCTGTTAGATACAGCTCCATCTGTCCCTGTGTTCTCTCCTCTCCTTTCCACTTTAGGAGGTTAGATTTAGAACTTGGAACGGAGCTACTTGCTTTGGATCACTACAAAAACTCAGTGGCATTTCATCTGTGATATATGATGTCACAAAGACTGAGTAATATGCATCTGAAGGGAATTTTATAAACACAGCTCATGATTCTAATGTCTATTCCCGCCACCATAGCGTTCCTTATTTCCACTTAGCAACTTAACAACACAGTTAGAATCTAATCAATCCTATATATAAAATACAGAAGGGTGACGAGGTAAAAACAACATAATGTGACTCAGTAAGGTGTTGAATCACCACATGCGACCAGAACAGCTTCAGCGTGACTTGGCATCGATTCTACCAGTGTCTGGAACTCTACAGGAGGGATGAACACCATTCTTCCAAAAGATATTCGCTCAGTTAGTGTTTTGACAATGGTAGTTGAGAGTGCTGTCTAACACTGGGTTGAGATCTAGTGACTGTGAAGACCATAGCATATTATTATCATCACCATCACACCATTCAGTGAGACCTCCTGCCTTGTGAATGGGGGCGGAGTCATCCTGGAAGAGAACACTCCCATCAAGATAAAAAACAAAACAAAAAAAAAAAACAACTTTGTATTGATTTGCAGTGACCCTTCCCTCTAAGTGGGCAAGTGGGTCCAAACTATGCCAGTGCCAGGATAAAAAGCCACCAGTTTTTCCTTTAATTTATCACCTGCTTGTGCATTATAAATGAATGGTAACACTTTCTCTGAAGCCAGCATTCATAATACATTAACACTTTGCTTCAATTTTTTTACAGTTAGTCATTTGGCAGATGTTTGTCTGCACGGTGACCAATAAAATGTCCAAACAGCTGAAAGCAGAGCAATATAAAGGAAATCTGCAAGGATTCATAACTAACTAATGCTAGTTTGTCCAAGTCCTGGCAGTAAATTTGCAGTATAAGACAATTTCTCTCATAAATGCATAAACAATAAAAACTAACTTCAATACAAAATAATTCATAGGAAGGACAGATTTAACCTGGATGCACTAACAATAACAAATCTTAGAAATTTGATAACAATGCATTGTAGTCATTTTATGGAGTAGAATAATTAATAAATATCCTATAAAGTACTATTACGAATTAAATTATATTATAATGAATGATTCTTAAAGTAACATAAAAAAAACAATACAATATTATAATTTATTCCTGATTACTAAACAGCCCATTAGCTCTAGCGCAGTTCACCACACAGATTTAAAATGAATATTAGCTTATGTTTAGAAGTCATAAGTGCTTTACTGGGGTTTTATTAGTCATGAATCATTTATGAGTAGAATTCTCAAATCTGATTGGTCAGAAGTTGTTGATTATTTTTCTATAACAGCAGCTTTGACAGCAGTTCTGGCTACAAGACAAATCTCAGGTTTATATTAATGTGCTCATTAATGCCCTAATACCCTATTGTTTCTACAGTAACAACTAGCATAGGGACTTGTATGGTGGACGCTCCACATAATGTAAGACTGATAATAAATAGATTTTTGAAAACGAGTAATCATTGATAATAGCCTTTGTAACATAGGTAAAGCTGTTCCTTAGAGAAAGTGAGGGAATGACTGTTTATAGCTGAATGACTTTATAGCAGGAACAAGCTTGATCATTCCATTCCACTGCATTAAAAAATAGCTATAAATGAAGAAAAAGCATACCGTATGTATGACATTCTTTAATGAATAAAAATTCCAAACAATTCACAATTTGCTGTGGTATAAGAGGAATAAAACACTTCTTGTATCCAACCAGCCATCTTTGATTATTTTTCTACTGCAGCTTTGTCCAAAGTGTTTTATTCTTTATTTGTTATTAAAGTATAAATAATTGCACTCACTATGAATCACTTATTTGTAATGGATTAAAAGTACTTGTAATCATGTTCATACTGTATTAAGCCCCTTAACCTTCAAGGACTTGACCTACATTCCTCACTCACATAACTACATAACTTTCCTGCAGTTATTGAATGATTTAGTTTAAGTACTGAATAATATCCTTTAAAATAACTGAGTAATAAATCAAGATTTAAGGAGTTAAATCTGAAGAGCTGTTGTATGCTTTATGTACTAATACAAGAATTCATAAAACATCAATCAAGAACTTTTTTCTTGTTTCTTAAAACAATGCAAAATAAGAGTATCGCTAGGCATCCGTACCTCTGAAACTGAATACACAAAGTACTAAGTTCTTTAGGAATCAGCAGTGAGGCCTAATAATCTAATCTCACTTCCATAAAAGCGCTTTAAAAGCACTTATAGTGCTATATAAAGTGATTATGTATTGACATAAAGGCTGAAGTTAGCACAGAAAATGCCATTAGGTCTTCAAATAAAAATGATCTTATGCCCTTATAAAACTATAAACCTGAAGGGGGTTGTCTTGCCGCATACTAAAGGTATGTTGTTATTGCAGTATAACATAAAGTAGACAAACCTTAGAATAATGCGTCATGATTTTTTTAGTACAATATTACAATATTGTCATTTAATGCATCTAATGCTCCTGATTTATAATGTGCTAATTACCCCGGTGAGGGCTTATAATTACAAAGCATTATGCATATAGTAATGAATTTGTTTAAAATTTAAATATGACTTTTTTTTAAAGTATGTGTAGAATTTAAGATGACATTTTTATATATAGTTGGAGTGAAATCCATAAATGCTTAAACTTTCCTCTGTTTCGCTTTGAGTATAACCAGACTTTAAGAAATGTACTTGTGATTGAGATATGTGCAAAAAAGAATCAGATTTTAGTTAATTTCATTCGTTTTCAGAACATTTTCAGCTGAACATGTCAAAATTTCACCATGTGAAGGTTTTTCCCAGGCCGCCACACATATGGTAAACTGAGCAGCTCGGTGTGAGGGAAGAGCTAAGATTCCCTGAGAGTTAAAAAGGAATTGATTTCTCTCTCAAACTTTAGTGAAGCAAGAGAGATTCATTAGAGTCTTTGCTGTGCAAATTGATGCACATAATCTCTCAACCATTCAAGTGGAAAAAGATAACCTACTAAAGTGCAACTTTAAAAAAAAAAAATGAGAAGGAAGGAAGAAGGATAAGAAATATACAGCAGAGAGCAGTTTATTTCAATATTGGTTTAGATCACTTTGCAACATTTGTCCATTTAGACTGGGATTTGGGGCCTTATATTCATCATGTCTCCATGCTTAAAGTGTTCCCACATTTAAAATGAATCACAGCTTAGAATATGACCCACTACGCTTAAGGTTACTTTCAGTGATGAATAAGATCGACATGTATGAATTAAATTCCTTCCACATTTCATGACAGCATCACATAATTGAATGGCTGTGCTGGTGTTCTCAGGTTAGCTCAGCATTTAGACGTTATGCTTATAGGCATTTTATACTCAGGAGTGGCTCTTGATCATGGATTTCGGTGGGGAAAGATGACATTTTTAATGACACAATGACAAAATTAAGTCAAGAGGCCTTGATACTTGACTTATAGGCTATAGGCTGCTATCTAGTGATTTTTAGAGTAACCCACTAATAGGCAGTCGAGAGTCAACTTGAACAAACTAACTACGGACACCAATTTTCAACGACAAATCAGAAACTCATATGTCAGAATTTTCCACCCAAATGAACTGCTCTTTAATTTTCCTCATTTGTTAAGAAATTTAGCTCATCGATCTTTCAAATGCTCAAATTTTTCAATTCCAGCTTTACTGTTATCGAACATTATAATTGCATAAGTCATTGGCGCAATGACGATGGTTTCTGGTTGCTGATAATTGCACTCCAGAAAAAGCTAGTTACGTAGTTAGATAGATAAGAGTATAGAGTAATCTTGCTAATCACATCCTATCTAATCATGGAAAGCACTGAAATCTATGGACCAAAAAATGGCATTGTTCATTTTGATAACTTACATTCACTTAAATTCAGTTGAAATCTGCAAGACAAATCAGAAAATGTAATATCTTTAACTGTCCTGTTCGCTGTCCCTCCTCTACTCATAAACAAATCGTTCATAGAGCGAGCATGGGGCAGCATGAGTCCTGCCCTAATGGACGTCTATTAGTGCAGTTCCCACTTTTGACAACTAGGTGCGGTAATAAGTCTATGAAGCTAAATGGAATAGAGAGTGCACTGCCCCACAATCCTTTTTTTTTTTTTTTTTTTTTTTTTAAATTGTTGGTCACTCAAAAGAGGTGCTTAGTATTTCAAAATGTATGGAGTTGTGAATAAGGACTTTATAATGATTCAAATTTGCTAAATATATGTATATTTGGCTCAAACATATGGTGTGGTGCTGCCCCATACCTGCCCATATGCACGAGCTGCCACTGTTTACACTTATATCATAGTAAAAATATTTTTAATATATTTTTTTATGCATGTGTTAATATTAAAATGCATAAATATTGGACATTTTTTGTCTTCTCTGTTGTGTCTTGCTAGTGTTTACACACTGAAGGTTTGTCCTGAAATGTCTGCTTTTATCTGTAATATCTTCAGTTCACATTTGCTTAATCATTTTATTGTGGTTTCATCATTTTGATTTTCTTCAGTGAGCTCTGGCAAGTCAACAATCTCCACGAATGCATAGTTTATTATTTTCAAATGAGTGCTATGGAAATAAATGTGTGAATGATATGAGGTGCTGTAGGTTCTCACAGTGTTTGGCTGCTGGTTGACTGATTCCAAACACTGCTTATTCTTCGCTGCTGAAAAGTGTATGCTCTGCAGCTACTTCTCAACTCCAACCCATTAGATTACCTCTCAAGAAATCCTAATTTTTGTTATTTATGAGCACTCTTATGTATTAATAATTTTGATGATTTACTGTAGTCGTATGTGTAAGAGTAGAACCAAAATGACATCACTCTCAGAAGTTTCTTGCAGTTATAAGTGATTTCCCACTCTGAGAGGCATGATGCAGGACACTTGCACAGATTAAAACTTTTTTTTAGTTTGTTTATTTTACTAGTACACAAATATGTAAATATTAAAATTTCAAAATCACTCTAACCCTACAACATTTGAGTTGAGATTTTTTTTTCAAGTTTATGCAAATTAGGTATAATGCCGTAAAGCCAGAAATCCAAATGACTGCTTCGAATGTTTTCTCGGATCAACCCTGTGGTGCATGTGGTCCAACATTTCTTCAGTTCTCCAGTCTTCAACTTTAGTTCCTACCTGCAGTTAGTTCCCATTTACTGTTTGATTTGCAGAAAACTGAGAAACTACTGTTTCTCAGAATAATAAAAAACTAACAGTGCTCCACGGTGCATGCTCACAAGTGACAACAGTAAAGGTAGCTACATGGCCACAAGAGACAAACGACAAGTGAAAAGACTCGCTTGTTGATGTGAACGTAAAAGCAAGTTTGCTTGGGGAGGAACCATTAAACGGTCTTTGTAGAACCCTTCAGCACAGGGTTTCCCTTTCAGAGAAAGTTTCAAGTACAATACTTTTAGGAGGCTAAGAACCTTTAAGTAGTACGTACGCAAATAAAAAAAAAAATTTAGGAACTTTTTCTTCTAAGATTATAATGAAGAATAATAATGTAATATATAGACAAATTAAGGATGTAAGAATTATATTGTTATTTATTGCAGTTACTTGGGGGAAGAGTGGCTTAGTGGTTAGCACTGTTGCCTCGCACCTTGGGGGTTTGAATCCCGCCTCCACCCTGTGGGTGCAGAATTTGCATGTTCTCCCTGTGCTTCGGGGGTTTCCTCCCCCACTTGGCTGATTGGCATTAACAAATTGTCCATAGTGTGTGATTGTGAGATTGTGAGATTGTGCCCTGCGATAGGTTGACACTCTGTCCAGGGTGTCCCCCGCCTCATGCCCCGAGTCCCCTGGAATAGGCTTCAGGCTCCCCCATGACCCTGTGTAGGGTAAGTGGTACAGAGAATGGATGGATGGATTACAGTTATTTGATAATAATTATTATGTAAAAACCTGGATAATAACATGTACTGTACTAAACTGTATCTTTCTTTTGAGGTGGGAGATATATGGTATGCATCCTGGAAACTAATATATATCCTGAAACTGCCGGTTGTTTAAATGTAAGCCGCTCTGTATAAGGGTGTCTGCCAAATTCTGTAAAGTATGTGTAAAGGAATTTAAAAGTATTTCAGGTAGATAATTGGAATTTAAGTACATTTTTATTAGCTTTGAAAGGAAAGCTTTCAGCGTGCATTGCAGGTAAATATACTGTACATACTAAAACTATGAAAGTGACTAGTAAAATTTAGTGCCCATTTTTCTGAGACTGAAGTCAACAATAAGTCAATTTTCTTCTTGTAATCTTGTCTTTATTTCTGGCCCTTCATTGTATTAAAGGGGTCAATGAAGTGTGACCCAAGGTTGATCTCCTTCCTTAATTAGAAACATTTGGGATAGACATGTAGTATACCCCTTCAGTGCTTATGTGCTTTATAGATCTGAGGACAGAGTAAGTACAAAAGAATAATCTACACTGATTTTAATGTTTTGTACAAAATTCACAATGACTGCCTTCATCTGGAGCCCAACACACATTAAACTCCTCAGCTCCATTGGGATTTTTTTTGCCAGCTAATCATTTCACTCCTCTGTTATTATTTCTACTTAAAGGTAAGGGCTGTCTAAGATATGCATGTGTAAGCATCTCTCTGCTTGGTTGTTTTCCTGGCATCTCAGGATAAAAAGCTCATAAATAGATCAACCCCCCGTAGATGAACTTTGATATTTTAGATTAGCTGTCTGTATACTTGCAATAATAGCATTTAAAATAGGGTTGCTTATAGTATATAACTATGGTTCTATGCTGCGTGGAGGAACACCAGGTCCTTTGGAACACTAGTCCTTTGGAACTAGTGGAGTAAATCTGTTTGCTCATTTGGTAGCAAAGTCATCACCTCATGACCATGACCTCACATGGGTAACCTATAAAAGATTCCCAAAATATCATGACAGACCTGTCAACTTGAATGACCCCTTTAGCCTGGCAGTCCTTCACTTAGTCGTAGAATCATGGTTACATTTGTAACTTTTTATTGTACTTCCTTCTGTTTGGAACACCACTCTTCAATACTTACTTACTAACATATTCTACAGAGAATAAGAATCGTTCAGTGTGCTGATACTGTTCTTATTGAGGGTAAGAATCAATGATCCTCGTTCACTATTGAGGGTGAGAATCACTAAAACTCAGCACAGCACAAATGGGCAGCGATGAAATGATATTCAATCCACCATAATAGTGTTGTCCAGGAGGTAGCCATAGTGCATGTCAAATGGCAATCAATGGAAGAAGGTGCCTCTTGACCTGCATTCAAGTATGCTTGCACAGTCACTTCCTTTACCCAGTGAGATAACGTGATTTCAGACAGCAGAACCCCTTTATGGTGCTTCCCATAGCATTCAAACAGTTGACCAGTGACCCACAAGCTGGCGCGCATTCCACATAGTGCTTGAGAGCTCTAATGGACACAAAGTTAGGTTAGGCATATTCTCACCTGCAAGAGCAGATTGATTCATAGGTTTATTGATGGTTTATTGTGGTCCAGCAGAACCAGAATTTGTATCCAACCAACCTAACTGATGTAGTCACCATCCAGTGAACAAGTTTTCAACAGTAAAGCATCTCATCTCCAGCTGCTGCGCTTCACAGACTTGTTGCACAAGATATTTTAGTGGTGAGTGCCACTGTCTGCAAGCCTATGCAAGGCCTGGCCCACAGGATAGACAAGGGTCACTCAGTCTGAGGATGTAGTTCTGCTGCCTTGGTTTAGTCCAAGGCAGGTGGATCCCTTGTGAGTATTGGAACATGGAATAGGGATGTGATGGCCTAGAAGTGCCACATGAATGGTCCATTTGTCTTGGCTTGCTTTATGAGTTTGAAACCTGTGCTCTCTTATACAGGGCTTCTTTAGCTTCAGATCCAAAGAGTGACCCTAGCATGAAAGGCAGATTCCTCAGAGTCAGTTTTCACATATCAGGCAGAAAGTAGCAAAGTTAGTGGAGAGTCTCTGCAAATCCTGGCTAAGGTGTCCCATCTCCAGGAGTAAAGGGTCAGTCGGCTCACCTATAGAGAAACTTCTGAAGATTGGAGCGCTCCGACGCTAGCAGCAAAACGGATAATCTATTGCTGGTGCAGCATGCAAAGGATGCAATAATGTCCTCACCAGGGAGTCGTCAATGAGTCTGTACTCAGTGCTTGTGCAGCACACATCTCACATACTCTCAGGAAATAACAGTGCCAAAACATGAAATATGCAAAGCAGTGTATACTACCCTAGAGGACTGTAGGAAAACATCATGCTGGGACATGAATTTGCAGAAACAGCACCGACTGTGTGACAGCAACCATCCACCTTCTCTAGGCTATTACAACAAGCACTGATAGCTAAACGGTGAAGGAAACTGTGGAAAATGAAAATGGGTGTCTTCTTGGTTGTAAACCTTTGCTTGGCCATCTTATATAAGAGTACAGCTGAGCTTCTCTCCTTAATTACTATTTTAGATAGAATAAGCATTGACCTTCTAATATAACAAAGCCCCTATTATGTATTTACAGATAAATGGTTAAATATTGGGGCAGATTTTGGAGAATGGATGCACATACTGTATCTAATGGTGATTGATATACTGATCTTGCTTTTTTCTCTCTTGTATGAGCATGCTTTCATGACTCCAAGCTCCCGTTAAACATCACCAGTATCCATGGAGACCCGCTGAGCCATCTGGGCCCACAATATAACGCGGTGTAATCAGATTCAGAAATAATAATCACTTCTTTTAATAAACTGCATAAATTTGCGAAGCAGGGGGGCACATTTTCTCCTTCACGTGCGTCATCCAGGCCATAAAGGCAGTAATGTCTTCAGTTTAACTAATGCATGCTGTCAGGAAGACTGAGAGAAAAAGTAACAGGCATTAGCATGAGCACTATCTGTACTGACTATGTCAACACCATTTACCTGCCATGCCAGAGGGTAAATGTGTGATGCTGAGAGGCAAAATACTTAGTACACACAAAATCACAGCCACTCAGTCATTCCTGACTTCCCTGTGAGATGAGGAAATTTGTTCAGATAACAAAACCAAATCCAGATCATATCCAAAGGTTTACCTTCACGCAGACACTAAGCACACATTTTAATCTTACTCATTTACAATTCCAAGGAGAAAAAAAAAACTTTTCCTCCTTACATTTTCTTTCAGACCCTCCAACTTCTTCAAACAAAAAAGATCATGACTTAAATATTTCTTTTTATTTTGTTTCATTTTAGTTTACCAATTCAATTAATAACAAACACAATCAATTTCTGTGCATTTAAATTTTGCTTACAAACAATATGTAAAATGTCCATTCAGATTCATAAATGTGTAGAATAAAAATGTTTTTCTTTTTTTTTTTTTTTTTCAAAATGTTTATTGATCAATTTCTGTATGCCATTATATAAAGTAACACACAAAGTAAATTTGTTGATCACATGACAGTGATCTCCAGACCTGATCTGGGGATATAATAATAATAATAATAATAATAATAATAATAATAATAATAATAATAATAATAATTCCACTGTATAGAAGAAGCACAAAAAAACTATAATAAAGAATGATCAAAAATAAAATAATAAAATACATTATAAAAACATAATTTTAAAATGTGTGTAAAAAAAATAGAACAAAATAAAATAAAAGAAAATAACAGATTAATTAAAAGTTATGGTCTTTATCAGATTTATCTCAGTTGGGTTGGTTTCCTTTCCTGGGTTCTTGGTTTAGCTTAATCCAAGACTATAGGAAATATGTATTGAAATCATGCAGCCATTTTAATTTGTTATTGTTATTTACTAACTTTCAGGTGTTCGTAGACTATTTAGAGTCTGTATATTTCCATTTTGTGTGAAGCAATATTCTAATGTGTGATTTACCTTTAATCGTTCAACAATAATCTACAGTACCGTACTTTTGATAGACAGATTGTTACAGAGGATGACTTTGCTGTTCATGATCCTTGCTTTTGACTCCAGAGAATGAATCATTAAATGCATCGTGGTTTGGCAAATTAAGTAGAAACCCATCACATAAGGCTACATACAGTTTTATTGGTAAACACATTTGCAGATGCAGTGTCAGTTCTGTGTTTGTTCCATTGAATATTTTGTCACCACAGAGCAATGAAAAAGATGTAATGGATAAAAAGTGACACACACACACACACACACACACAGAGAGAGAGAGAGAGTGCTCTGATTAAATGTGTTAATTACAAATGATTAGTATGGGTGTAAAGTGATAACTGCTCTCTTTAGGCCCTCTCATGCCTCTCTCTCTCTCTCTCTCTCTCTCCAGTGATGGTTTCTCCTTTTATCACTCTTCTGCCCTGCTGTGGAACTTATCTTTTCCTGAGATTCTTCTTCTTTAGCTCTTTAGTTTAAAAGTTTAAAACATTAGCTTATGCACAAATCTACGTATTAGTCCCCTCAGTGACAGCTGGCTGCGATGCATTATATCACCATGTCTCATCGATGGCATAATAAGAATGACGAACTTTTACATGCACACATTACATTGTGTGTGTGTGCTGTATGCTTCAGTAGACAATGTATGCTTAGTCTGTCTACATTTAGTTTCTCCTCCAAAGGCATTTAGGGTTAAAAAATGATTATTGGATGAATAATCCACCTTCTTCGCATTCATTACCTCAGTGACAGTGACATGAGTTGAAAAATAACAAATGGAGCTCAAATCTAAGTGATGTCACTCTGTGTAATCGCTTGATAAGACACTGGATCTACAATCTGGGCTAGAAAGAAATCATCCCCAGCCTCGCTTCTTCCTACCATTCTGAATATGTTTCTTTCAACCACTGGTGGCGCTGTTGCACTTGGTTCCGCGAAAATATCAAATAATCTGCCTTAAGACATTTGTTAACAGAAAATGATCTGATGTGGATGCCAAAAATGAAACTTTATATTGATGTCGTTTTATATTTGAAGGTCAGGGGTGGCTTAGCCCTACTGACCCATGGTTCCCCTTCATATTGTGTCATATGATGGTGTTATGGAGCTCATGTTAGTGTGCTATCTGAAACAAACCAGACCTTCTTTTCCAATGGGATGGATTCTATTTTCCTGCTGGTCGTTCTTCAATAGTTACACATTTTGCACAGAGAGTTCAGACAAAAGACAAACAAAAATCTTAAAGAAATAAACAGAAGAGCTGGCTCTCATAATTCAGTGCCTCTATCGGGCCGTCTCATCCTGTGTCAGCTCTAAATGTGCTTTTCAGCGGCTTGGCTGTGATAAAGCCCATTGTGAAGCGGAGTTATTGGGCAGCACTGTCCTGCCTTGATAGTAAATCAGCTGCTTCTTCCTCAGCTCCATTCATTAAAAGTCTATTATCTCCGAGTGCAGAGCTCCACAATCGCAACTGCCCACTGCGCCTACAGAGCGAACGAAGAGAGAGAGAGAGGAAGTAAGGATTTGCAAACGGACCAAAAACAAACATAGCTTTAAGCAGACACTGTTGGCTCTTGAACAATATTGCTGGAAGCGTAGATTCAGGCTGGGCCAAAAATAAGATTAGTCTTTTAAAGTCAGCTCTGAGTTACTGAGTCCCTGCTTCACTCTCTTTTTCTCACATCATATTATATCATGATGAGGAAATAAGGAATACTTATACACTGAAAAAATGATTCAGTGGTTCAGTAAGTATGACAAACACAAATCTGTGATTTTTACACAAAAAATAAGTTTATTAGAATTACTTAATTGCTTTAAGTTCTGAACTAAATTAATTTGTGTAAATATGTGGCTAAAACCCAAAGTATATATTTTACTTACTTAACGGGCTAAATTTAGTATTATTTTACAAGTGCTCACAGAACTAGAAAAAAGTAAGTATGTTTACTTGAACTGATTGCATACTAAAGTGGGGCTGTGGTTTTTGAACTCGATTTGCACATGCATTTGCAGAAATTTAAACTGATTTAATCTTGAACGTTATGGATGGGTTGTTTTCAATATTTCTTGTTTTGTGTTGGCTTTAAAGCCTAATGCTAGTGTATTATGAAATGTTTTGAAAGATCAGGTGTTTCGGTAAGGTTTTCTTGGTTCAACATGTTTGTGTTTCTCAATCAGATGTATGGTGTGTATACATGTGCACAAGACAGTTAAGTGGTTGTCTTGGGTTCTGCCAGTTCAGTCTTTATAAGGCTGATGTTAGTGCAAAAATCTCCTGGCAAATATTTCAAAAACAGGAACTACTTCACAGGAAGTCATCAGAGCTGGTCTTCGGCCTCAGCCTGCGCAGCCTATGGTAAAGAGCTGTCATTGTAGCCGGATCCTCGCCAAGATGTTTCTGCCAGGCCGACACCCCAGCCAGCCACAACAACGGCTCCTAGCTGTAGGCGAGGAGCCGCGCTGCGCAGGCCAACACCCCAGCTGACCTGGTGGAAACATCTTGTTGATGGGAGAGGTCTGCTGAGAATGGCCAGAGCGAGAGTAACTCAAATACCCAATGGTTAATTAAAAAAAAATTAAATTTGTTGTTTGGATAAGTATTCACTTTCCTTGGTATTCACTCTCTTTGGCTAGTTCCTGATATTTTTGCACATTCTATGCAAAATTGCTCAAGCTTGGTCCATTTGGATTGGTTGATGAACAACACACATTCTCAATGTGCAAAGCAAAAGTAACCACAAATATGTCTGTTATGTCCCATGTCCTTTCCTCTACAGGGAATTGGAGTTTTCACTGGATGCATGTTATTGCTGTTTGGTCTGAATGCTGCTTTGGCTGAGAAAGCAAAGAAGGGTAGTTTTCAGGTGGCTCCTGTATCGCCATAGCAAGGAGTCAAAACTCTTAAACGCTATGGCTCTATATCGTAACTAACTAAAAATTCCAGGAGCTGTCCTTCGAGCCTAATTTTGAAATATTCTAGCAGTCTGTATTCGAATAGTTTTTATTTTTGCAGTGTCATTGCAGCTAATGTTATAAGCAGGCAGAGTGATATACTGAAAATCACGATATGTTTCAAACATGTGATGTACTGAATTTGTATACTGTCCCATGGCTGTGTAATACATAGTTGTTGAACGACTTATAGTAAGGGCTGTGAAATAAAAGTGAAGTGTTTAAATGCAGTGCACACTTTCACGGCTCTCCAGAGAGACTCTGCTCAGCCATTAGAACACAGCAGTATCACCAGTTTGCTCCCAAACTTATTAAAGAAACAGGCCATTTGTAAAACACTAATGATCTCAACAGAGGGTCTGTGTTCAGTTTTCATATCGTAGGTTTTATGTCTAATTTCATCATTTCAATCCTCCATCGTTACAGAAAATATATTCCAAGGCTCATTGAGCTGTTAGAGGGGAGGAATTATTTTGGTGCCATGAAAAAAGGGTATGTTCTTGATTAGTTTTATCAAGCTGTTATGAGTTAACTCTGATAAAGTTTTTTCTTGCTTGTTAACTGTGAGATTTCTGTTCAGATTTCTGAACTGTTCCTAAAATAAGAAAAAAACTTGGGTGAAGCTGGTGTTGCAAGAAAGACCCATTTTGCATATTGGTTATTATTTCCTAACTGCAATCACATGAAAATATTGGCCCTGTTTACTGTAATGAGCTGAATTCAGAGTTGAGTTTTGTGTGTGTGTGTGTGTGTGTGTGTGTGTGTGTGTGTGTGTGTGTGTGTGTGTGTAGTGAAGATATAATGTGGAAATTGCGCATCAGTATGCAAACTATGGGCTTAAGACTATTCAGAAGTTACACAAGAGTTACACACACAGGGAGCAGTATTAAGTCCAGTACCACTGTTTGATGTAAGCACAATATGTCATGCTGTAATTCAAGCTTTGGTCTGTAAATACACTCAAAGAAACTATGGAATGTAATTTGAGGCCAATATTAAATACACAAATATAACTCTATTAACTGAATAATAATATCCGCACACAAAAAAAGTTCACAAACCTTTTTTTTTGCACATGAAGGACACTGAAGGAAACAGCATCTTAATCTGAGATATTGCTTATCTCAAGAACTGAATGTTTAGGGATTAAAATAATGAGCTAACTTAAAGTGAGCTGTAAGTGTATAGCAGACGAGTTCTTGTTCAGCTTTTTCTTCACACCATGGGAGTATTTTCTTTACAGGAAAGCACATTGAAATAAAAAAAAAAAAACATTCCTATTATTTTAGTAGACAACTCAAAATAGCACACGTGGGATAAAATAGCCTGCATCCTGCACACACATTACAATTTCATCACTAAGATTCAGTGTCTGGTAGCTGCGTTAATTTGTGAGCACAATTAGTTGTCAGTAGAAGGTAGAAAGAAAAAAAAAGGCAAAATAACAGGGTGTGCTGGATCAAGTGCTATTTTATAAGCTAATGAATAATGATGGTGGAAGCCATATTGTTAAATTTGCCAGGATTAATGTGATAAATACAACTAGGATTATTCACGCAGCAGTATATTATAGTGAAAATATACTAGACTGCTTTTAGATGTTTATTTCAGTGCTTGCTTTTGTCTCATTCACATATAATTGTATTAAAAATGTATTATTTTTAACAGCAAAGAAAAAAAAAACACTATGTGAATACAGCCCATAGACACCTTTTTAACTGATGCTATCTTTAATTCCATTGTCACTGACTTTGGTAACTTTAATTGATATTGCCACAGTTCCAACATGCATGAATATGTAAATGTACATGCACGCCACAATTCATCAATACTAAATGAAAAAATAGACAAAACCATCAGACTTCAGAGGACACCAGTTTTCCTTCCATGTTGCTCGTTCTTTTTTTCCTTATTATCTTTTCCATTTGCACTTGGAGCCACATTAGACATATAATCTAATCGTGTTTACTGCCAATTGGTGAGCACTGGCTGCACCACATTGGCTTAATTTGCCATTAAATACTTTATTATCATTGATGGGAACATTGCCCAAGATATGTGCGGCTCACTTGGTACTTTCAGCTGCAGCTACTTTGAGTCATTAGTCATGCAGAAGTTCAAATCAAATAAAAATGATTAAGAGGAACAAAATTGAAAAAACCACCCATATTGTTGTATGTTAGACACATTATACACTATAACCAAATAAGGAAAAATTGCAGGTGTACTTATTTGCTGGGAATTGTAATAAGGGATTTAAAGACCTGCACAGTAAACTTTATTCCTCTTTTTTTCATGGTCAGCCTGGAACAGACCCACAGCGGAGCGTGGGCTGTGTGAGATCTGTTTGTATGCAGCTGTTGCCGCTCAGTCTGTGAAAGCATTGATCAGGTTGTGTAAGAGAGCATGGAGTGTGTGTGAAACAGGCAGGATGAGAGTATTTACTGTGTATGTGTGTTCATGCGTATATACAGTAAGGTAGACCTTTTTCCATAGGCATTTTAGATAAACACACTTTTCTGTCCCTTTTGGAAAGGAAATAAGGTCTATTTATGTTATATTTGAACTTTTATTTTGTCATCCTCCTCCATTCCTCTTTTCCTCTCTCCAGGCTTGGTTTGAGATCTGCCAGTGACGTAAAAGCAACTAATGAGAAATAATGTAGAGCATAAAGCACCAGTGTGACTCCACACCTACGCCTGATTCAATCAAAACGCAAACAAATAAAGCTTCTGACTCTCTTCTCTCTCTCTCTCACTCACTCTCTCTCTCTCTCTTTCTCGTTCCTTCAGCACTTATTGATTTTTAGAAAATGCATTTTTAAAATACTGAATATACTGAATAAGATCTGCTCAAAAAGAAAAAGACTTTTGTGCATTTCTGTATATGCCATGTATGTAAGGAATAAAACACTTGAGGGAGTGCAGTTACAGGGAAATAATCAACAATGGGGTGGTATGAGTTAGAAAAGAAAAGTGATTTTCTTTTCTTTCTGCCTTTTACTACATTGTCAAAATGGTCCTTAACTAGGCGTTATATAAACTAGTCATCTGAGACAGTCGCTAATCACGCCTGAGGGAATGTCGAATAGCCAGAGCAGTGTAAAAACACTGAGGCAGACAGTAAAAAAAAAAAAAAAAAGCAGACTGAATGCACTTTATCAGTCTGAAAATATTTTAGAGTAGATGAAGTCAATTTGAAAGTCAAATGCACGTTCTGTAAGACATTAAAAAAAGCCTTTTTTTAATGTCTTTTGTTTGAAAGGAATGTGTCACTTTCACATCATTTGTATGAAGTGGAGAGGTGTGCACACGTTTGTTTTAAACCCATTCCTGAAGGAATTTCTTGTACAGTTATTTTTGTCATTTTTGCAGCTTCAGTTACTCCACTAGAAAGAAAAAAACCACAAGAGCAAACTGTAGAAAACTTTGTATGCGCTGCTAGCGATACACTAGCGTCATCTCAGCTTCACGTCTCTCGCTCAAAGTGTCAATGGATTGTAATTAGCACTTTGAAACATAATCAAGGCACGGTAAGCAACCCTGCTGCTTTAATGATGTCTGTACTTCAGCACGTACAAAGCAGCAAATCAAGGCAGAGCATTTGGAGTATTCCAACAGGCGCATGAGAAGTATTTCAAGTCAAGTAGATTGGCATTGTTATTCCATTCGCATACGCTGTACACATACAGAGAGGTGAAACATTGGTGCTCTAAGACAACATGGAGGACAATACAGTGGCTCTGTGCACACAATAAAATAAAGAAAAATATTACATTTATACACAAGCACTTGGCTTTAAGTCCGGAAAAAATCCAGGGACGGAAAAGAGACTGAAGAAGCAGATCACATTTTTTTTTTTTTGTTTGCTGTCAAATGTAATATGATGAAACATCCATCCATTCATCCACTTTCTGTACCACTTATTCTACACAGGGTCGTAGGGTAACCTGGAGCCTATCACAGGGAACTCGGAGCACAAGGTGGGGGACACCCTGGACGGGGTGCCATCTCATCGCAGTGAAACATACATGAAAGAGACAATTATTTTGTATTATTCTGCAGCTTAAAAATAGCATTAGATCCAGCACATTCCAGAGCTGTATGTGTGTAGGTATATATATATATATATATATGTATGTATATGTGTTTGAGTAAAATGAACATTTTTGTTTTATTCTATAAACTACTGACAACATTTTTCCCAAATTCCAAACAGAAATATTGTTATTTAGAGAATTTATTCACAGAAAATGACAACTGGTCAAAATAACAAAAAATGCAGTATTTTCAGACTTTGCAAAAGAATAACGCAAAGAAAATAAGTTCCTGTTCATTTTTCAACAATACAATACTAATGTTTTAAATTAGGATGAGTCCAGAAATCAATATTTGGTGGAATAACCCTGATTTTCAATCACAGCTTTCATGCTCTCCATCAGTCTTTCACATTGCTGTTGGGTGACTTTATGCCACTCCTGGTGCAAAAATTCAAGCAGCTCAGCTTTGTTTGATGGCTTGTGACCATCCATCTTCCTCTTTATCACATTCCAGAGGTTTTCAATAGGGTTCAGGTCTGGAGATTGGGATGGCCATGACACGGTCTTGATCTAGTAGTCCTCCATCCACACCTTGATTGACCTGGCTGTGTGGCATGGAGCATTGTCCTGCTTGAAAATACAATCCTCAGAGTTGGGGAACATTGTCAGAACAGGAAGTAAGGAAGTAAGTTTTCTTCCAGGATAACCTTGTATGTGGCTTGATTCATGCGTCCTTCACAAAGATGAATCTGCCCACTTCCATCATCACCGATCCGCCACCAGATTTCACAGTGGGTGCGAGACACTGTGGCTAGTAGTCCTCTCCAGATCTCCATCTAACCATTAGATGACCAGTTGTTGGGAAAAGCTGAAAATTGGACTCATCAGAGAAGATAACCTTACTCCAGTCCTCTACGGTCCAATCCTTATGGTCTTTTGCAAACCCCAGCCTGGCAAACCTCTTCTTTGCTTCTCATTGATGAAGGGCTTTTTTCTAGCTTTGCACAACTTCAGCCTGCCCCTAGGAGCCTGTTTCAAACTGTCCTCGACGTGCACTTCACCCCAGTCTTTTTGTAGGTCACTTGATGTCATCCTACAGTTTTTGAGTGACACTCGAATGAGTTGGTGGTCATCACGGTCAGTGGGGAGTCGTTTTCACCCTCTGCCAGTCTGGAGCTTTGTTGTCCCCAATGTCTGCTGCTCGACCTTGTTCTTATGAACCGCTGTCTTTGAAATTTTATTGGATGGAAGCAACCTGACGCTCACTGTGTCCCTCTGCCAGTAAAGCCAGAATTGAACCCTTCTTTCCTCACTCAAACTTTTCCTTTTAACACTTTTGATATAGTCAATAGATTCCAATTACTTTTGCAGTACTATTAGCACTTTTTTGCAGTCTAGCTGGTCCTATTGCAAGAGGATAATGATGACCACAGCAGTGGTTTTTATACGTTTCGTTGTTAAATTTGGTTTAGATGAGCACCTAATGAGGTGTGCTTGTGTTGGAGTTCAACAGACGCTGGAATGTATATGCGCATGGAATTTAGGCTGTTTTATCATGCAACTGATTATTTTGTTTTGTCAGCTTTATTAAATAATGGAAAATGTGTCCATGGTTTGAAGGATAAGCTGACTAAGCACACTGCTACACTTACAGCTTACTTTTACTTAACTCATACTTTTATCCATTAAAAATTCAATTCTCCAGGTAAGCAATGTCTCAGATTAAGATGCTGTCTCCTTAGATTACGTCTACTGCATATGGAAAAAAAAAAGAAAAACACTTTTAGTAGAATTTTAAAGGGATGATGTGCTTAATTGTTTAGTAGTGTCATATTTATGTATTTAATATTGGATTCAAATAGCAGTCCATAATTTTTGAGTATACTTACAGCCCAAAACATTACTTTTTAAAATTCTTTGTAATGAGTCATGAACTATTTGAACTTAGCTTTCTTTTCTACTGTCATTCAGAGGGTGATGGCTTTTATTTTCACTCAGTCATTATTTTTTAAGTAACAAAACATTCAGTTGAGACACGTTTTTACCCTGATTGTGGCGAATTCACTACAAATATTCAATGGTCATGTGTGTCTCCGATTGCTTTCAAAAGTAATTTGAGTGCTTGGATTACAATTCGTCTATGAGATGCATTTGACTGTGTTCATGTCTGTACTTAAAGCTGTCTTGTGATCAGATTACCTGAGATGGATTTTAAATGTAGATCTAAATAGGGTCCGAGTGACTCTAATAACCTTATAATGACTGTATATAGATAGTTGGAAATGATAATGTGATAACGTTTTTGGTGTTTACAACTCAGGCAGCCAAAACACAGCAGACATCTCTGGCTTGCTTCCAGTCACTCAATTGAAAATGAGCTATTGTGTTCTGGTAATTGATATGCATACTGGACAAAACATGTCGTGAAAAATAGGATACAGCTCTCTGGCTCTGCTCGCCTGGAGCTTTCATCAAAGCACCATGAGTTCAGCGCACACTGAGAGAATAACAGCACCAACAGTGAAACTCATGACCTAGTCAGTCCTGATATTTATAGGACTTTAATAATAAGTATGGACAGGGAATGATCCATCAGTAAAAAGTGCAGCGATGTATGTAGCAATCAATAATGCATAATGAAAAGCCTCTCGTTCCTGCAGCAGCCTTTTATCTCATACGTTTTGCTTTGTCTATAAAAAAAAAGTTGTGTTTAACAGGTGTCCGTCAAGACTTCCACGTATATATTGCGAACGTTCTTCCCTCGCCACTTGACAGAAATGGAACAGACAGAATATATGTATATGAGGTGGCCTGCAAAACCCCATCAGATGTCATTGTGGCTGAATCGTGAAAAAAAGACAAAATTTATGACAAATCAGCGTTTTTCCTGACATTAAGTTTTTCTGCAAATAATATACTTTGGCAATGAAATTACAAGTTAGAGTCCTTTTAATATGCTGTAGTTTATCGTCTAACAAAGACGTCACATTATGTTCTATCATTAAAGATTCGTTTCTTCTTTTCCTTAATCCATCTGCGTTGCTGTGCTGATGTTGTGCCCAAATCTTCCTTTCTCGGTGGTACAGTGTACTATACGCTCATCCTCCACTTTAATAGGAACACGTGGACACCTTCTTATTCATGCAGTTATTCAGCGCAATGCATAAAATCATGCAGATACAGGTCAACTTCAGGTAATGTTCACATTAAACCTGAGATTGGGGGAAAATGTGATCTCAGTTACTCTGACCATGGCATGGATGTTGGTTTGAGTTTTCAGATATTGCTGATCTCCTGGGATTTTCTGACACACAACAGTCTCTAGAGTTTACATAGAATGGCGTGAAAAACAAACAAGCAAACAAAAAAACATCCTGTGAGCGGAAGTTCTGCCTAGATGATGAGAGAGGTGGTAGAAGAATGACCAGATTGGTTTGAGTTGACAGGAAGGCTACAGTAACTCAAATAACTACTGTTTACAACCAAGATAAGCAGAAAAGCATTTTAAAAATGCACAGCATGTCGAACTTTGAGGTGGATGGGCTACAACAGCAGAAGACCACATCAGGTTCCACTCCTGTCAGCCAAGAACAGCAATGTGAGGCTACAGAGGGCACAGACTCACTGAGAAGGGACTGTTCAATCTTCAATTATCCAAAAAAAAAAAAGTTTATGTATTTTTTTTTTTTTTTTTTTTGAGGAATTGGATAAAAACTGAAAAATGTAAAATGGGTCATTGGACCTAGATTGAACATAATGTCTAATCGGTGCTATAAGCTCCTAAGTCCACAGGTGTATCATCTAAATATAACCCAGACTGTGTGTAAAAATTCAGATTTCTGCTTCACTCTGGGCCTCTCACTTTCTCCTTGGCCCACCACAGTGATGAATAATGTGAAGGTATTATCAGATTAACTGGTGGTGCATCAGTAGATTTATGGTACATCAGTAGATTTATGGTCTCTGTTTGTTCAGATTGGATTTCAAATCATCCTGGGTCATAAATTTCCGATGGTTTCTAGAAGCTTGTTAACCAGCTGTAAACAAAAAGTAAATCATTAGCTTCTGGGCTAATCTATGTGAAATGAATGGCATTGTTTCAGCTGTCATTGCGAAGTGGCTTTGTCTCCAGTCGAGTAATTCTTACTGGATAGTCACTAACATCCAGAGTCTTCAATTACTGTATGAGTGCTGTTACAGCTCGCAGTGAGAAGGCTGTTTTTACGAGTGTTTTTGTTGTGGGTTTGTGTTACTTAATTGTGTTAAGTGCCATCAGTGCTCACTCATCCACCTGAGCTGTTGTGTGTAATTAAAGCCTAAAGCTCCCTCTAGTGGTAAGAGCTTCAGTAACTGTGAACTGCTTCACCCTGTGCTACATCTTCTGTTGAAAATCAACTATATTTTATAACCTATTAGATTTTTACGCCTATGTTCTGTTTTATATTCTAGATCTAAACCTTTGTGCTTTGCAAACAATAATTAAGCAAAAAAATGATTTATGTCCAAGTAATCTGTAGTATCTGAAATAATAGAACTAAATCATTTAAATATTTATTTAATCAATACATAATAATATAATAAATACTGATATATTACTTTTATTATTACATATTATTTAAATTAAAATGATAAATTATAAATGATTAACTTCACCTGTGTAAAATGTATTTTAAAGATTGCACACTATTTATTTATCAGTAGATAATTAATTAAATATTGAGCTGTAATGAGTAATCTACATACTATCCGTATATCTGTCGGAGTGTTAGGGATAATCCAGCAAAGTATAATTGAATTTATTGAATGTTTTTGTCAAAATATCTTCCTTTTATGCAAAGTTACAAGATGTACTAGCAATATTTAAACAATCAAAATGAACATATTTATGCTTTAATGATTCACTACTTCTGTAATGCACTACACGCACAAGGCACTCACTGAAAATACACTGCACTTTTTCTGTACATCGTAGTTTTGAAATGAACATCTTTTCTATGAAACAATTTGAAAATGTATTACATCATCAGCATTGTTGTCACCATTATATCATTCTGTGACTGACATTTCCATCAACTAATTGTAGCAGCGCTCAGGACTTTACTCAACATTTATCTAAGAATCCATACATTCCTCTCTCTTTCCGAGGCAGTGTTGAAATGCTGAAACCGTTTTCTCACTTGCATCCTAGTGCTTCTACTCCCATTTGCTCGTCTCAGAGCTTGAAGATGGATTACACCAGTCAAGAGTTAATGGTAAGGCACATAGCCAACATTTCTCTCACAACCAGTCCAATTTACTGTTTATTGTTACTATACTACATTTCTCTGTCCTGGGCCCAGTCCCATTTCTCCTATTAGCAAACCCCTGTATCTCTCTCATCACCTGTTCTGTTAGCATCGTAAACAACCAGTGATTTAATAGTTGTGGTGTGCTAGTCTGCCCTAGTCAGTGTGTGAGTGATTGTCATGCAGGACGAGACGTGTGTATATGTGACGATGAATCATGTGTCTGATGGAAAGCTCCAGAAGCCCCAGGGCTCTGACTGAGAGGAAAGCAATAGTGCTGCTGTAATTTATGTTGATTAGACTTTCGTCATTCAGCTGCTGCTGAGCTGAATGCAGGAGATTCATGTCTCTGTCTCTTCAGCCTGGGACCTCAGTAAAGTGCCATACTTGTTCAGAAGATGAGGGAGAAACAAAAAGCCATCATGTCCAGCCAGCAGAACTGTCCTGAAGGCATGGTACTGTTTCTCAGCCATACCAAGTGACAGTGATGTCTGAACAGACAATAATATTGTGTTAGTTTCATCAGTTCCTGTGCCTTGAGTCACAAACTGCTCTATTTAAAAAAATATTCCAATTAGGAGTAATCACACAAACATCAAGTGTTTGGTTAAATTAAAGAGGTTTAAGTTAAAAGCAAGTGGGGTTATGTTGTTTTAGGAAAATGACCGACTATTGCCATGACACCTAATACTTTTTATCCATTTGTAGTTCATTTTAATGTACAGAAACATCTACTATAAATTTACTATAAAAACTATAGTTGTTACTATAGAAATGATAATGTATTAGAATAAGCACATTAATATAAACCTGTGATTTAAATTATAGTCTGTATTACAGTCAGAGCTCCTGTTATAGAAAATGATTCAATTTTTTTGAGTTTATTGTCATTATACATGTACTGATCAAAGACAGTAAACTGGACAGCTGAAGACTGGAAAAAGTCCAGGTGATGCTTTTCCTAATCTTCACCTGTTTAGTTTGGGTGAGTCTGTGCTCAATGTAGCCTCAGATACCTGTTCTTGGCTGACAGGACTGCAACCTGATGTGGTCTTCTGCTGTTGTAGCCCATCCACCTCAAGGCTTTGTGCTACTTAAGATGCATTTCTGCTCATGGTGGTTGTAAAAAGTGGTTATTTTAGTTACCTTAGCCATCCTGTCAGCTGGGCCCAGTCTGGCCATTCTCCTCTGACCTCTCTCATCAGCAAGACACATCCACCTGCACAACTGCTGCTTACTCAAGGTTTTCCGCTTTTTTTTCTCACCATTCTGTGTAAACTCTAAAGACTGCTGTGTGTGAAAATCCTACAATCACAGCCCATCTGGCACCAACAATCATGCCAGGGTCATAATCACTGAGATCACATTTTCATCCCATTCTGATGTTTGATTATCCAATTATCCAATCAGCCATTAATGTGGCATCGTTCCATGCGCTGCACTGCTACCACATAATTGGCTGATTGGATAATTGCATTAATGAGCAGGTGTACAAGTTTTCCCACTTTGACTTTCAAATTACACAATAAATATTGCCTTATTTTTCCAATTTCTAACCTTAAACAGGAGCTAGGATGTGTCTGGTAGTTTTGTAAGCGAGCACCAGGCGGCAGTGCTGATTTAGAAACTGAGCCCCACACCAGCCGCCACCCTTTTTTTCTTCCAGCCGAAGATTTGGGCTCTTGCTTTTTCATGCATGTCACGTTTCCTCATAAAACACATCCACCAACACGTTCACATGCATGCTATGAGCTTGCATGTCAATAAACATGTTATATTTGTCACTGCTGTTTCTCTTATATACACAGTTGCATTGTGGGCATGGCATTCCGGCATGATGGATGCTGAAGCCCCTGTCTATGGAGGACCACTCCTCTTCTCCATGCTATGTGTATGTTTGCAGTGTGCGTTAGTGTGTGTCCATGTGTACGTGTGTGTGTGTGTGTGTGTGTGTGTGTGTGTGTGTGTGTGTGTGTTTGTAGGCTCTTTAGGATGCAGCACACGTTCGCCTGTTTGGGCAGAGCGGACCCCAGAGGAGCGAAGGACCAGTCTGTCTCCATTTGAAAGCTGAAATGAGTTTGTGGTTTGGTTTGTGAAATTTTAAGATTTCAAGAATTAATTTTGTTTGCATGTATTATAGACATGTGAGTTTGTCCAATGTGCATTACACAAACTGTCAGGGGACATGCATGTATATGTGAGACAAAAAAGGGTCAGAGAAGGCATGTCAGGAATGTGGGGGTCTTCACCCGCGCACTTAATCAGTGGCTTTTTAATTTCTCCATTTGTTCACCCTGCACGTGAACAGACGAGGAAAGAAAAAGAGAAGGAAAATGGCGGATGCTGATACGTGGCTGAAATGTTCAAACCACAGTTTCTATGCGCGTGGGAGAGGAGAAAAAGTATCACCATGGAAACCCCCATCATGCAGTCTCTCGTTTTTTTTTCTTACCCCCTCCATTTTGCTCTCCTCTTCAGCCCATTTTCTTTCTCTTATATTTATCATCTCCATCTATTTCCTCCTGAAAACCCTGAACCCTGGTGTGCTTCTTCACACTTCATCTTTCCATCCACGTCTGTTACGTCTCTGTCCACCATTTTGTCTCTCTCTCTTTCTCTCTCTCTCTCTCTCTCCATCATGGAGTAGCGCTCAGCATTCTATTAGGCTCATGAAGTGCGAGTTGTCATTCCTGAGAAAATCCATGACTCCCACTTTACTCATGAGGAAACTGTACTACCCCCATATTTTCACTCACCCCCCCAACCCCTCACCCCCACCCCCGTCCTTCCCATCAGCCATTTCTCCGATTCTCAGATCTATATGTTCATATTACTGATCTTCCTCCTTAATATCAGCATCTGAATGTTTCATTGTCTTTGTGTTTGTCCATATGTTAATTCTCGCTTAGCTTAGATTTTCCAAAGTGTTGCAAATGTGTCTAATTATTTTTTTCTTTTTCTCCCTAATTAGTGAAACACAAAAGGCTTCCTCTTTTTTTTTTTTGGATTAAAATCAGGTTACAGAAGCTCAGCCCACACTGATTTTCAAAGAGTGCCTCAGATCATCATTAAACCTCTTCAAATAGCACCGAAGATCTTCAGCTAACAAGCACACCGGAGCCTGTTACAGACTGACAAGCTACACACACACACACACACACACACACACGGTTGTCTTACTATCCTTGTGAGGACATAAATATTAATGCAGGTTAAAAAAAAAAAAACTAAATCTAACCAAAACCTTACCCTCAGCAAGCAAAGGGAAACATTTTGGCTGTTTCTTTTTTAAATAAAAGCTGCAGTTTGTGTAAAAAAAAAAAAAAAGAAAGAAAAGACAGAAAAGGTGACCAGCCAAATGTCCCCACAAGATCAAAAGTGTCAGATATTCCTATCCTTGGTCTCCACTACGATATACAAACATATCATCGTCCTTTTGCTGTAAGTCCAGACTTGAGGTTCTTTGCAATGACATAAAAACCTGCACGTGTGTGTGTGTCTGCATGCATGTGTGTGTAAAATTAGTGTCCCTCCAAAGACTGCTGAATCCCTGAAGAAATGGATGTAGTAGCTCAGGAATGATAATGCAAATTCTCTACAGCACACACACACACACACACACACACACACACACACACATACACACACGTACCAATGCCTGAGCAACTGGTGAAGTGATGTGCAAAGTGCTTTCCTATTAACTGGCTTATTAAACGGGACGTAGGCGTTCAGACACAGCAGCGTTGAGACACCTCAATTGGAGACACTCGATGTGTCAAAATGTCAACCCTACATCGTCTCTTTTCTTTTGAAGACTTTATTTTGAGGAGCATCTGTCCTCACTGTGTGACTTTTCTGTCACAGGGGAAAAGAGGAGATTCTTGCTGATCACCGATGAACATTCTTAAGGATTATGTTCGAAGCTTTTTTTTTTTTTTTGTCGTTTAATCACAGAGACATCTATCAGCCCATTTGGGGCATTTTATAAAACATGAGCCAGTGTTTTTTTTTTGTGGGTTACTGGAAATAAAAGTGTGGTTCTTATGTTATACAACATTAAAATGATTTGACATGTCCCAGTTTATTTCCTAGAACAGAGGCGAGTGGATGAGTGGAGGGGTCGTTCTTTGGACCGACGTCAATGCCGCAGGCAGTCAAAGCAACGTCCCAATTACCCAAATGGAGAGGATGGCCTGAGCCAAGTAGGCCCTTTAATTCTCACTAAGAACTCTGTTCAGCTGGCACCCGGCTTCTTGTTTTTCTCGGCTGTGTTGTAGATTGACACAGAAAATCCTTCAGTTTATTGACTGCTCCTCGGCGCATGATTCAGTGGGGTGATTATTGCTTTCAAACACCAACAGTAACCATAATTGAGCCATTCATATGTGTGTACTTGACTTGGGGTGTCAGTATCAGGATGGAAGTCTGTCAAATTAGTGTGTTTGGTACTGAAGATGTGGAACAGGGTGGAATGGCTGACAAAATGAGGGTCATGTGACCTCAGCGGTGGTATTTGTCTCCATTAGTTTACATACAGATTTGGAATTTGTACACACAACCTGCCTAGATAGCAGAAATGTGAAAAAATGGGGGAAATTGGATTATTACTAAAGAGCAGATGCAATAGCGCCCAAGTGGTGCAGAAAACTGTTTGCTCTATCATCAGGAGACTGTGAGTTAGAATCCTGATGATGCCACAGCCATCCGTGGCCAGGAGCCAAGGTAGCAAAATTGGCTGTGCTCTCTGGGTGGGAAACATGACATACTCTCTCTCCCCTGTCAATCACACAGACACTATTTAATCCTGACGGTATGTTGTGAGCTCATGTATGCAGAAGAGGGTAGATGACGCTTTTCTCCGAGTGGGGAACTGCTCTGTGAAGCAGCATGAGCAGCAATTTGAAAAGATGTGTTGGCTGGCTTCACAAGACTCAGAGGAAGCATGTGTTATCCTTCACTCTCCCCTGTTGCTAGCTGTCGTATGATAGGGGAGAGCTGGCTGGCTGGTGGGAATTGGCAGGTGAACAAATTGGGCAGAAACATGGGGAAGAATCCAAAATGAAGGGTGATGGGTTATGGTATATACATACTCTATAGACTATTAACTTGTCCCCTTTTTCTTTCATTTTATTTAGATGGCCCAGTTTCTAGCACTTAGTATTTAGTAGATCGTCTCTAGAAACTTTGGATCCTATTACAAGTTTCCAAATCACTTAATGTGGACATTATTGATGCATTTTGTGACATGATCTCAAGAATCAGTTGTTAGGTTGCTTTATTATTTTTTTTTATTATTATTTAAATTAATTAATCTTTATCATACAAATTCAATTGTAGAATAATACACGACCCATCCCCTACCTTTACAGATACATTGTTCTGAGCATAGGTGGGAAAAAAAGACAAAATATCCATGGAAAATTATAAGCTAGTTTATAGTTAGGGTGCTTTATGATGGTCTATAGTTTGTTTGTAGATTGTCTAAAGCCAAATAATGCCAATCCAAATAAAGTGTTGCTGGACAAGGTTTTTGCTATGTGTTTCTGCTAGTCTATAAATGATGGTCATGCTGTGTTTATTTGAAGGATTCCTACATTTGACCTTCATAGCAAATTCAGGAATTCTGTGAGATATTAGCTTGTCTTAACTAACAGTAAATTCCTAAAGCTTTGACTATTTTTCCAGGTAGTATCTATCCATCAGCAAAAACTTTTGGGGAGTGTATTAACTTCATAGAGGATATTAGAATTTCAATTTGTGGCTCCATATACAGTAAAAGGAAAAACTATTATGTAGCACCCTTTCAATCATTCATTCATCCATCTTCAGTAAGCACTTTATCCTGTTCAGGGTTGTGATGGATATGGACGGGAACACTGGGCGTGAGGCGGGAATACACCCTGAATGAGACACCGGTCCATCGCTGGGTACCATGCACACACATTCACACACTGAACCAGGGACCCTGGAGCTGTGAGATAGCAACCATCTTCACGCCACTGTGCTGCCCAACACCATTATAATACAACTTACTTTCTTTCAGAAGCCCATAGGTCAGCCCACAGGTACTCAAGCGTGATCCTGGAGTACCCCAGTACTACACATATTAGTGTTTTCCCTGCTCCCAACACACCTGATCCAATTTATCAACTAATTAACAGCTCTTCCTCAGTTCCTCAGTGGATGTTAGAGCAGGGAAAATGCTAAAATGTGCAGGACAGGGTACTCTAGAACCAGAGCTGGTCTTTGCCTGTTGGTCAGCTAAAGGAATTACTTTCACGTTCTCCAGCTGAAGTGGTAAACATTTTTGCATTAGTAGCACCGCATGATTTTTTTTTAAGAAGCCCATATATCAGTAGAATAAATGGGATGGGATAGATTGTTCATAAAGGAGTATCAAAGCTTTCTGAATGTTCTGTTAGTAAAGACGAATGAATAACCTTTTGGATAAGGATGAAAAATTTTCAGTAATAATACTTAAACAGTCAAACCCAAAATGATAACTAAGGTTTATTCTCTACTCTCTCTTTTTATGTAAAGACCACTGTCACCTCATGAGTTTTGATATAGACCTTAAGCATTGCTTTATAAAAGAGTAGTACAACGCTTATAAACGTGTTATAAAGACCCAATGTTGGTACCCTTCAAATAAAACGTTACCGAAACATTTCTGTACGATACAGGACCAATATTGTTATAGCAATGTTGTAGCAAACCATGCATACACTCTCGGAAGAAAGGTTCTAAACTGTACCATTCCTTTTCACTGTGGTGGGACCTTCTTTGCCTTTAGTGTTTACTTAGAAAGTACCTTTAAGGCTTTAATCTAAAAGGTAATTAAGGACCAATTATGTACCTTAAATCTTTTGTAAAGGTCTACACTATGTCTACATTGTCTACAGGTGAAAGATACATATTAAAGGTACAAAAGATAAAGGTACCACCACAGCAACAAACAAAGGTACAGTTTATTACCTTTTTTCCAAGAGGACAGTATGTCTTTTTTAACATCCTTCAGGTAACGCAGACCTGCATTACTTTATTGGGACTTTATTGGGATGTACCTTTTTAGCTGTGTGTGTGTGTGTGTGTGTGTGTGTGTGTGTGTGTGTGTGTGTGTGTGTGTGTGTGTGTGTGTGTGTGTGTTCAGGTTCCATGAATGTGTGCTTTGGTTTCTCTTGACATCAGCTTATTATCATTTTTTCAGATCATTCGATGTAACTGTTGTTAATGGAAATACACAATTCACAATTTTTGGATTTCAAAATTAGGATTCACAGCAATGTGGCCAGGCCAAATCTGTCCCGCTCTGAGGCAATCAGGGAATTCATTCACTGCTTCTGTAATGTTCTGATGGAAGGATGTTTCACAAACACCACCTGCCCCTCTCTCTATCTATATTGGATGCTTTAGGCTGTGCACACCTCTCTTTGCCGTAATTAGAGGGCAGATGCTCTCTGGGTCTTATGCCTCCCTGCTCGATTACAGGTCATGTTGTGGGCCTCCGCTTCCCTCTGACTACACTCTTTCATCTATCCTACGCTTCTTGCTCTGTGTTCCGTCAATATCGTTCAAAAATTGCTTTCTTTTCATCTTTTTAAATTCATTTTTAAATTTCATTTTTTAAATTCATCATTTCTCTGCCGCTCAGTGTGATACATTTGAGAAGGAATGATTTACCTTTGGATCTCTGGAAAGCTTGTGGAAGTAGCGTGGGCAGTTAAAGCTGTTTTCCCCTGCCAGGCCTGTGTGGCATGGAGAGTGACGCTGCGTGGCAGTGATGGCACTAAATCATGGTAATTAGGCGATAGACGCACCCCTGTGATTAGGGCCTCCTACATGGCCTTGCGTCTCTGTTAAACACACACCGCACACACATACACACTCCCAAAAACCACAGCTAGGAATTGTGAGAAGGAAGGAAAAGCAGATGTGCTAATAGAGGATGCAGGAAAATGCACAGAGCAGAAAGATGGTGGTAGTGCAGGAACCATGTCGACAGATAGAGGCATGAAGACACATGAAGACGCAGAGAGTAGGACAGTTTTCAGGCTAGATCACACAATCCTTTATTTATGCCATAAACTATTAATAAATATGAATCAAACACTTGAGGAAAGCAGATGAGAGCAGTGCAATGTCAAGTGGAGGAGAACTGAGCCATAAGGGATGATGAGAGACTGATTGTGTGCGTTGGCGTGTGTGTGCAGATTTCACGTTGAGCTTTGTTCGCATATATTCAGCGCTGCCCATACTCACTAACCTTTATCACTTCATCCCAGGCCCTGAGTAAGACACATTGTATTTTAATCAGAAGACAGCTCCCTAGGTAGGCAGCAATTCTGGGCAGCATTAAATGTGTTTTACAGTTCAATACTGTAGCTCACCTTGTATTCAGTGAAACGATTATACTGTATCAAAGCACCTTACTGTATAGCACCAGCAACATTGTTCTGACTATATGGTAATAATACAGTAATAATAATAATAATACCTTACAATACAGTTTAACTGAAGCACATTGAAGACCTGACACTAGACCCCAATGCTCTTTTTTCAGCCTTTACTACTTTATCATTCTGGTGCTGAACACAACCTGACCATTTAACATAGCTAGGTAGCTAACTAAGACTGACTGGTAAGTTAGTCTTCATGACCAGCAAGCATGTTAGCCACATAAACTAGCCAGATAAGCCACACAAGTCCATTTGAAGGAAGGGACGACTTCTTTAAACACTAAAATGGATACTGCTAAAAGATGAGCAATGCAGTTATACTTGAAATTTCTATGGAACTCTTGTCCAGAATAATATGGTTGCTTACAACAAGAATATAAGGCTGTGACAAGTTTTGGCTTTAGCCAATGCAAAAGTGTTTTTTTTTTTTATATATATAAACAAAATACTCAACTTTGAAGAATGCAGCTCCTACAGCAGATGCCTCCAAAATGGAAAGTGGCTTGTGGCCACCAAAAGAATGAATCACTGTTGGCTGGTTACGTTTTTGCCTAATATTAAATTTGTGTGTTTTATGTTATTATCTGTGTATTTTATTAGGTCTATAAGGCAATTTGTAAACACATCCTAATACAGCATTTAATGTGCACAGTGAAGATGGAGTGGATTGAGTGGCCTGGCTAACGATCTCTCTGGAATGGATTAGCTTATTACAAATACACGGCAGAGTGATTGGTTCTGTTTCGCATGGCAAGGGCTAGAGTTTATTACCTTGACTATCCATTATCTGCAATCAATAATGACCAGCTTTTATAAATTCACACACACACACATACATATGCGTAAAGAAACACAAATATCAATCTATACTAGGGATGATTAAGAAAGTCAATTACATTTATCATGTATCTGTCCATATCTCATAGGTGTATTAATGGTGAATGAACCCCTGTTGCTAGGAGCTAAAAAAAAATCACTCAGCCATGAAAAGATGGTGAAAGTGGCAGAGAGGGAAACAGAGAGCTTACCTTTCCATATAGAGTTCACCTCCAACTATTCAGATATATATAGCTTTAATCAGAATCAAGCGTTTAATATTTAATATCACTCCTATGCCCCCCCCGGCCTACGGCTCAGCTATTGCTTATTTAGCGTTGTCCCTCTTGCTTGGCAGCGTGCGTGTTATTTGTCTTATATATGTTTTGGCTCAGTGAAACCTGCCCAGTGGGACTCGGACTTGCGCAGGATTTTCCCCTTTCACTGCGGCCGCTTGTCTGGAGTCTGCACTACCAATCTGGGTCACACAGGCACCATCTGTCTTGACAGAATTACTGGGGGAGTAAGACAAGAAATCCTTTCTCTTTGACCAGATTAAATATGAAATATAGGCCAGGAGAGAGGGAGGGAGGGACAAAGGGAGCCAGGCAAGAATTCGGGTTCTGTCCTACGTCAAGGGACTTTGGATGAGGTCAGATGAGACTCAGGGCAGACAGTGACATCCTTCTGACATCTTTGTTAATTTATCAGAGAAAGAGTCAGAAAGGGAGGTATATATACTGAATATACTACAGGCAAGTCTCCTATAGTCCAGTCCAAAATGGCCTGAGTCACCCTTTCCCTACCGACTATAACTCACTGTGTTATACCTAATTGTGCTAATACACTTTTGTTAAGTTATATTTTTCAAACAATCTTGTGCCATTCTTCATTAGTAAAATTAAAAGGTTTGTTTTTATTGACTAAAGTCATTAGGGATGATAATGCATTTGACTAACAACCCAAATAATATCTGATCATTATGTCCATTAATGGATAGATTGTGCATATGGGCTACAGTCAGCAATTATATACCTTTATACTACAGCACTGTCAAATTCTTGATTCTGATTGGTCAGAAGGTGCTGATTTCTTTTCTATAACAGCAGATCTGCAAGGCAAATCACAGGTTTATATTAATGCTCTCGTTCTAATGCAGGGACTTGTTTAGTATCCACATATAACTTTTCTGTGAGGAGAATTTTATTTTGCTTTTGTGGAAGGAGTCTCCAATGTCAGCTCTCTGCAACAGTCAAGAAGTAAGGCTGTTCCTA
>CM041003.1:6623111-6644470 GCA_022985145.1 Pangasius djambal
AAAAAAAAAAAAAAAAGCAAATTGCTGTGGTATAAGAGGAATAAAAGACTTTGGGACATACGACTTCGGGGTAACAGTAACTCCACTTCACATCAGGCCACAATACACCACCCCATTGTTGGTTATTTTCCTACAACAGCATGATCCATCATGTTTTATTCCATACATATGGTAGATTTACCTGAGGAAATAGATAGAGAGTGTTTCTACAATGTATACAGACCTAATAAGCTGGCAGTTGAGAGAATATACAGTATATTTATCTCTAGATCTAGCTGTTCTCTAATTGTCCCTACTTGTGGACTGACAACTGTTTTTGAACTTGAACCCAGAATATTGGTAAAGGAAAAAAAAACGGAATACATCCACACACTTTACTTTGCCCTACTAAGTGCTGAAGTGCACCTCTGATTTATACGCTATCTGCATGCTGAATGTGAGGGTTCTGTATTGATTTATTTGTGAGCTTGTATATGTGTGATGCCAAACAGAGGGAACTCTGGTGGCTCCAAAGACGAAAGCGTGGAATAAAAAAGTCGATCCGATTGCCATGGAAACACTCACTCGTCTCACGCTTCCTTGTGCTGCGTTGAGCGGCAGCTCGTTTGATGAGGCGCTCGCACAAAATGGCAGCATCTGCCTTGAATCACTCGATGTCCTCGTGGCATTTTCATCACACGCCTGATATTCATGTGCTTTTTTTCGCATGAACCTTCTTTCACATGCATGCAAGGTCACAATGAGCCACGCTTGTGCCGTGTATCATGCCACTAATGGGCCAATTATAAAGTAAAGAATGGTAGTGAAAAATGCTTCTACCTGAACAGACTCCCTGTGACAGACAGGCTCTCTGCACCAAGCTCGTTTAGGGGCAGAGAGAAAAATAGAAAGAAAAAAAAAAAAAGAAAGAAAGAAAATCTGCATTCTCAACAAGAGACAAGAACACCTGTAGGACACTAACTGTCATCCTTCGAGATATGAGTGACATGAGAAAGAGTGTGTCTGCGTGCAAATGGTTTAGATGTTCTTTTTTTTTCTTCTTCAATCTATCCATATCTATCACAGAAAAGTAGATGAGGAATATTTGTCTGAGAAGGAGCGACACAAAACAGTACCGTGTCAGAAACATATGATCAAAAGAAGAAAGAAGCAGGACATTTGGTGTATAGAGAGAGAGAGGCTCGATGAGGGTGAGAAAAAGAATGGCAATATGAAAAGAAAGCGAAATAAGAAAGAGGAAGGATGGAATCAAGGAATGACATTTTTTTTAAATCTCACGGAGCAAGCATACTTAAAACAAGTATGATCTGAGATGGCCACATTTATCTCTGTTTATTTAATAGTATACATTTGTATATTTACTGGTGCGTATTTATTTATTGATTGATTGATTGTTTGGAGAGGGTATTCATTTTTATGGTATGTGCGTGCTCTTCATAGACACACCTTCTATCTCAAGCCCTTCCTATTAATTCTTTTCCCATATTCCTGAACTAGATTTTTTTTTTTCTTTTTCTGCTTTTTTTTCTCTGTCAAAATCTGCCAGGTGACGACGGACGCAGTGTGACTCCCAATGAGTTGCTCTGGCAACCTCCGGAACGTTCACCAGTGGCCATGGCAACTGCTGATGCCGATTACTGCGATGGAGCCGGGGGTTCTGGTTATGAGTGGATGGAGGCGGATTGGCATAACACATGTGCATGTGTGTGTAAGTGTGTGTGTGTGTGTGTGCGCGTGTACACTCAAAACATTTTGAGAAACATTTAGAAACACACTCCCTTCTGCTCTCAGGCCATTGGATCAAAATCTTTTCCATTCTTTGGGACACAGAGCTAGCGTGAGTGCTGCAGGAGACAATACCTTCAGGCTTTTTTCCATTAATGCCACTATTCTAAAATTAAGCGAGAGGAAAGAAAATACGGACAGAACTTGCAAGTGTGTGTGTATGCACATATCTAGGTTGTGACCAGAGGTTAGCCCTTGAGGCTTGGGGCTTTTGTTATAGCTTTTTTTTTTATTTCACAGAACCATTACACTTATTTTTAATCTTTTAATCATTTTATATCAAAGCTTGGTTGAAAATGAACTCTTGTAATCTCTTGTTTAAAGTCTTGTAATGACAAGCAGAAATAAAATCACAAAAATTCTTCTGTGGGGTCTACACAGATACAGACAAGCTAGCTCAACCAGTGGTTGGACCTTCAGGAGGTGAAACACAGATCCAGGATACCCAAGGTCCATATGTTCTCCTCATATCTGTGTGGGTTTCCTCTGCATCCCCCAGTTTCCTTCCACCTCCCAAAAACATGCTGGTACAATAGATTGGCAACCATAAATTGCCCCTAGGTGTGAATGAGTGTGTGAATGTGTGTGTTGCCTGTTATGGACTGGAGAGAGTGTATTCCTGGATTCCAGGATAAAGCAATCACTGAAGATGAATGAATAAATGAATTAACACAATTACTAAATTACAGTGGGGTCAACATTTATGTTTTGAATTCCAGTGGGTGGGACCATTTTATAAGGAAAAATATCACCAATCCATGCCTTCAGAAAGGTCAAGATGTCACTGAGTATGCATGTGAGCAGCAGCCAAATGAAAAGTTTATGCAGTTTAACATACATTTACATTGAGTCACACAACACTTATCTTGAGGTTATAAACTGTATGATTCAGAAAGTATAGGTTACTACTAAGAAGCTACTCACATTAGCTTGCATCCATGAAATCTGTTTCAAGAGCTGCAACGGCAGAGACAGTCCATCTGGATTTTGAGTCCAACTCAATAGAAAAACAATTAAGATATTATGAATGAGCAATTAGCGCTACTGTGGGCATTGACTTGTGGCTGACTTACACTGCTGTTTACATTTCTGCAAAGCACTGCACTTTTCCTTAGTGGTTATTCGCTTGCCACAGGTTTTAACTAGCAACAAGAATCAGGCTTCTGGCCGTGTTTTTGATCTTCCAAGTAATGTTAAATTGTTCTCATGTGTACGATCAAACTGCCATGGTTTAGTTGTTTGCTTTTCCACTTTATCGAAGGACTCTCCTGTGTAGGAGGGAGCCTCTGAAAACTGCTATAACGTAAGTGATAACAGGAACTAACTCTTGGAATTTCCACAACATTAAACATAACTATAAACTGATCAAAAGTATCATGTGTAGTTTAATGAATAAAACATTACATTTGCTGTGGTATAAGAGGAATAAAACATTTCGGGGTGCATCAAGCCATGCATTCTTGAAGTGTGTAATATCTACAGATGACAGTGGAGACAGATGTAAAGTGAGACACAAGTGCCCAGTGATTCTAATAGTGAAACATAAATGAGATGGAAAGCAATCACAGGAACCCTCACAATAAGGCTAACAGCAAAGTAACAAACAGATAAACAAACTACAGCATGGGGGAAAAAACGTACTAGGCAGAATGACACAGGAGATTCAGGAATGCACAGGCGTAGACTTTTCCCAAACAACAGCGGGAAGTTCTGCAGCATTTTAATGGCTTTAGATGGGAAATAATAATGAAGATGATCAAATACAGGTGCAGTAACACATGCGGCAGCTCGGTATAAACCTAAAGCAATTCAAACAGTTTCATATACTGTGATAATTAAAATAACAAAGGTACACACACACACACACACACACACACAGTCATACACACATAAAGGTCCAGGTGATATATCAAACATCTTCAGACAGACAATTTAATGCACTTTATGTATGGTGCACACACTGCCTGAGGCTTTTAGCATGATGATGTTGAGTGTAGATGAGGGAGTGAAGATCCAGGTTAAGGTCTGCCAGTGTTACTGTCAATAACTCAGGAAGGCAGTGTAGACCCACCTCTCTCTCTCTCTCTCTCTCTCTCTCTCTCTCACTCACACACACACACACACACATTGGAGGGCTGGGGTCCTAGTCAGTTTGTTGATTTCCCTGCTCACACCTGAGGTTTCTGATTTGACCGAGTTTAATGACGGCGTTAGTAGGTTATGGTTGAGCAGGGAAATCACTGGGACTGGAGTTCAGCACCCCTGATCTAATGCATGGGTCAAGTAGAGGTCAGAATGAACTCAATGAACTAAACTGCCTTATGCTAATCAGCTCCAAGCACAGAGTATTTTAAAGGTTTTGTTGAAGATTAAGCAAGGGGCTGCGCACTAGTGACGTAACTCAATATGTGTATGCAAAGTATGCAAAGTAACTGAAACATAACATCTAATTCTGGTCGTTCGATAATTGGTTGCCAAACCGCTGTTTGCCTCCTTGACATGATCCAGCTGTGTTTGTGATTACAGTGGTGTTCTATACAGAGTGCAATATGCACACCAGCATTATGCAGTTACTCACACTATAAAACTTCTGTTGCATTCTCAGCTTGCTTGTACTGAATCATAGGTTGGCTTTTAATTTCTTAATATTTTTTTTTCTTTCTTCAAGAATTCCCAGTGATGTCTGCAAACAGCTGTTTGGTAGAGCTCAGAATATCTTGCATGTCTGCCCTGGCCTGTCTCACACAGAGAGGAGAGAGAAGACAGCCAGATGATATATGTGAGTCTCATCATATTAATTCATGCCATATGGCTTAGAGGTCAGAGTAGCTTCGGAAACTGAGCTCAGAAGGGACATGTGGAGAGGTATACGTTTTTTCTTAATGTTGTTACACCATGACCATTTCCTTTACCTCCTAGAATTGGTAAATAATAATAATAATAATAATAATAATAATAATACGTGTATAAAATAAAAAAAAACAATAATAATAATTTAAAGCCCTTTTAGTGCTCGCATGCTTTACACATACACATACACACTAATATGCACATACTGGACCTCATTTATCAAGCTGGATGTGAATGGGGTATTTATGAAATCCAGTTAGTTCAGAAAAACCTTTGTGTCCAACAAGAGCTCCTGAGTTTGAGTAAATTAGTGTATAAGGAGACTCACTAAGGTGATAGGCATCAAATTGTATAATTAGTGTGAGTTCTTGCATTTTTATATACAGATTAGACTGTTAAGTTTAAATTGCTTATTTATTTCAGTTACCTCCATGAATGTAATCAAAATTAATTGTAATAAATTTCATATTAATCACTTGAAAGAAAGCAAGCCAAAACAAATCTGTAAATGGAGACAAAGAAATGGTGCCTTTTAACAGGAAGAAGGGTTTGTGTGTGTGTGTGTGTGTGTGTGTGTGTGTGTGTGTGTGTGTGTGTGTGTGTGTGTGTGTGTGTGTGTGTGTGTTTGTGTGTGTTTGGTAGCTGACTTGCTGCAGTGGTTGAGCTGCATTACTGGAAGATTTAGCACATGCTGCACTTAGGAGGTGATCTTTTGCCTTTCAGTCATCATTTTGTTGTTTTCAGAGTTTTTGGGAGTTCCGTGGGTGTCACTAAATGCAAATCAGTTGTGCCGTGAACATGATTTACACACAACTTTACTAAAAGATTAATAAATGAGGCCCATTCATAGTAACACAGTCATTCACACATGAATATGAACTGCATGTCTTCATGCTAGGGGATGAGATCACGTGTAAATTGGCTGATACACTGGGAGTGCAAATCTCTCTTGGCTAGTGTAGTAGTGCACAGTGGAAAAGAGGTGAGGCAGAAACTGGCACCCCTTTACCTCCCTGACATTACTGAAAACACACAGAGACACATGTCCAGCCACCTTTCTAGCAAAGGTTAAGATAGCCAGTGAGTGTTAGACCTCACAAGGGTCACAGACATGCACTCCTCCTCCAGCGAGCGTCTGACGAAAACTTCCTCCGACAGGCGCATCAATAATCCAAAGCCGCGACGCCCTTGCCTTCACTCCAGATCTGCTCAAACGGGGCTTCTGCACCAGGCCGGTGAAGTGGAGGGGATGAAGCGAGGGGAGGCAAGAGAGAGGAGGCCATTACAAAAAAAATAAACCACAAATCCCAAAGGGCAGCCTGCAATAAATGTCACTCCACATCAGAAGAAGTGGGTTCATGGAGCGAACACTGGCACCAGAGCACAGGAACGGCAAAACAAGGAGGCACAATCTCCTCCTAGCCTCGGTCTAACCTTCATTAAGGAGGACAGGATGGATGTGAGAGGAGAAATTCACAATCAGAACCACCATAGAAATTGCAAAATACCACTATGTCAGTGACCCTGATAAAACAGTTATGAAACTTCCCTGCTTCATATACTGTCCCTCATCTGGTGTGAACGTGAATGAATATCTGATAACTCGCCAGGCAGGATAAATAAATTAGCAATGGCTACAGATTGCTATTAGGGGCCAATGTTCTATAAACATGACTGAAATTGGTTGACAGCAGATGACCCAAATTGAAACGAGATCCCTTCTGCCTTATGGTATTGATCAATATCTGTCGGAGCAGACTGTTTTCCTCTGAGAGCCATCTCAATTATTCTGACGCTGGCTCAATTTTCATGACATTATAGCAGCCTGGCAATCTGCAAAATCAGGTGTGAAGAGAGAGACGGCGAGAAAAAGAGAAAGAGAGAGAGGTGGAAATAGTCTGAATAGTCTGACAGAGAGATAGATGAGCAGGCCTGGTCTCTACGTTGTGCAGAATGATGTCTTGTTGTCATGGTAGCGACATCTTGCTCGTTTCCGTGGGAACAGCGATTCAAATCCTCCCCGACTGAATCCTGTTGCAGCTTGACTTAGCCCCCCTTGGGAAGAAAAAAGAGGAGGAAGAAAGGGATAGAGAGAGGAAAGAAAAAAGCATCAAAACAGCAAGGTGGTCCTCCAGCACAGTAAGTGCCCTGGCAATGGTCTGGGGTATGTTTATACCATACGCACGTCATTGATCCGTTTGTGAAGTGCGCTCTTCACATGTGGAGCATCCAGAGCTCAAAGAACCAGGCATTGGTAATTAGGCTTGCCTGCAGCACTCAACACGAGCACTGAGCTCAGCGCACATCTTCACTTGCTCATATCCATATTCATATGCACCAGAGAGCCCTCCCAGCCAGCCCAGTCGCAGACATTTTGGTCCATGAGGTATTATTTAATCAGGTTTGCATCATAATTAATTCATAAATGAGCACTTCTTTATCTTATTTATCAGCATTGGTTTCTATTAATCTGATTAGTACACGTCAAAAGACAATGCTTTACATGGCCACTGCTCTGCAGAGATTCATGATGAAGGAATGAAACAGGATGCTAATTAATTAGCCAGGTAATTTAGTCTAGCTCTGATTAAGAAAATATAATAAAGGTCTTTTATCTAGCCTATCTGGCTTTTAACTAGAATCTAATTTACATTGCGGCACATTGACCATGCTATCTGATAAAATGTGAGAAACACTAAAAAGCAATCAATATTAGCATCAATAAAAAGCATCAATTAGAAACTAACTACTTGCCCTCTGATGTCAGTACGTTTAGGGGCAGTCAGGCTTATGGCTTTCATTCTGTGTATACGGATTGTATCTAAGAAGGGGAACATGGGAATGTCTCTAGGCTTTTGGGAAATTTATGCAACCATGAAAGACAGACGAGTTCCTGCCAATTCCTCATCCCTTTCCCTATCCATTTTACAACTTCCTGTTCCAGGTCCTTTTCCTGTCCTTTCTTCAGCTCAAGTACCAGGCCCTTTCCCTCTCTCCAATCCTTCCCATGTCTCTTCTCCAGATCCACGTACTGTTCCGTGTCCCCTTTCACCCGCCCATACCACAACTCCTGTCCCTTTGTCTCAGTTCCAGGTTCTGCTCTTTTGATCTGAAAGCCAGATTCCCTGTCCATTTTACAACCCCTGGTTCCATGCTGTTTTTCTGTCCCTTCATTAGCACAGGTACCAGGCCCTATCCCTGTCTCCAACCCTGTTTCAAGTCTTTTCTTCAGCATTGGCTGCAGATGTACCTCCTGTTCCAATCATGAACCCCTTTCCCTTCCCATACCACTGCTCCTATCCTTTTCCCCATTCATCTGCCTCAGCCTTGTTCCACCATTCATTCCTCATTACTGTTGATCTGCAAGCCAGATCCTGTGCCCCATCCCCTCCCCTTTCCATTTTACATGACCTTTCCTGTCCCTTCTTTAGCACAGGTACCAGACCCTGTCTCCAGGACTTTCCAGATCTACTTCCTGTTCTGTGTCCCATCCCCTTCCCCCAACCCACAGCCCCTGTCCATGCTTGATCCCCTTTCCTATTTATCTGCCTGTGTTCTTGGTTCTACCCCATCTACATCTTTTCACACCTGTTCCTATCACACAGGCTTTTAAATCTAGTCTCAGACAGGGTGGTTTTAATACAGATGGGTTTGTGGGCAAAAGTCAATTGCAAACAAAAGCACAACGCTGGAGCGAGTCAAGCACAGATCAGGCCATTCTGGCATGGTTTTACAGCCTTCATGTGTAGCTCTGTGAGTACCTTTATGTGGAATAAATAAAAGATAGATAGATAGATAGATAGATAGATAGATAAAATGGTGAAGGGTATGGAAAAATAAAGGGAAATAAGAGAGGAGATATTTCTTCACACTTCCAGTGGAGAAAAGGAAAGGTGCCAGACTTGTTTTACTAGAAGCTTGTCACCACCCTCCCTCCCTCTGGTGTGTGTGTGTGTGTGTGTGTGTGTGTGTGTGTGTGTGTGTGTGTGTGTGTGTGTGTGTTCATCCAGACATCATGTGGTCTGTGGATTGGCTAGTTGTTCTGCAGAATGACAGACAGAAAGGTCCTTTCAGCCCGAGGCAGGCTGGGTGAGATGGTATTTGTAAGAGACAGCACTGTTATCGTATCCTCTCGCCATGTTATTGCTTTCTCCACGTTCCTGTCTCTCAGTTTCTCTCATCCCTCATCCCTCACTCTCTCTCTCTCCAGTTTCATCTCCCTTTTTCAAACAAAGTTTGTCACTGTATTGTTCACACATTTATTGTGTCCTTGTGTGTTCATATTTCCGTGTGCATACTGTTTTTATAAGCCAGTGTGTCTTTAGTATCTCAAGTTTTGTTATTGTGTACATATATGTAGGAAATGCTTGAACTCTTCCATTTGTAACCTCGGTTGACACACAGAGACACAGATTAAGCCATTTTTCACACTAACCATTACTCTTCAATGTCCATTAAACCACAGCAGCTGGATTAGAAGTTGATAGAATAAACCCTGAATATGATTTACCAATTCTTCTAATTTACTTCCCAACTTCATAACTTTCTGAGCCAAATACCAAAATAGCAAAGGGCCTATAAGAACAAATTATGGCAATGGCAAAGTATATTGTGGTCCAAATGCACAACTGCAAGCAACCCCTTTTTCAAATTATTTAATGGCATTTGGATTCTGAGCCAAAAAAATGGCCCAAATGCATTCAAAGCCTGTGTGGCATTTCAGTTTTGGGTCAAAAGTGACCCAGCTGTAAGTACAGCTCTAATGCATGAGTTGGGGTTGAGGTGGTTGAGTCTGGCATTCAGATTAGGATGTGTTTCTTGTCATTACACTGTGATATATGGGCCAGATGAAGTGGATGTAGTGGTGAGTGTGGACCATCACTGGTTTCTCATTTCATATCAGGGTAACCGTAGTGCTGAGAATACTTCCTAATGGCCCTGACACTGAAGCAGACTGTCAGTACAGCAACGCTGGCACTAGTTGGAACTAGTCAGTGCCAAGTGAGTATGCTGAACTGGTGTCAGAGAGACAGAGAGAGTTCTTTGATTGGCTGTCCAGCCTAGCAAAGCAGTGCAGGAGAAGAGAAATGCCAGTGAGCAAAGCAAGTACACAGCAATATTTTCTATCTTCTGCTTAACATTTCTTCTGCTTCTGTTCATCTGTCCAACATTTTTACAACTTCTACTCATCTGCTCTAACTAGTTATATTTTTGTTACTGTTCAGCAGGCCAATTAAACTGCAAGATCTTTCACAGATTTACAGTGGTGTGAAATGGTAGCTAGGCTAGTTTATTTGGCTAAGTACTGAACCATATACTACCAATAGCATGTCAAAATACTATGCCACCATAGCAGCTGTTCATTCTGAATACTATATTCAGTTACATCCCTACACTATTGGTACTGATATGTACACTATAAGTAGTGTAATCATACACACAATAGTTTTTATTGTATGGTATGCAGGCTCTTTTTCAATTTTACTGCCTCTTCCAAATGTCTTTCTTTTTTTATTGCAAATATAGATTATTGCCATTACCCCTAGTAGGCAACTGATTTCCTGCCAATCAGGGGCAGAAAATACATGTGTGACAGGTAGAGTTTTTGCAGTATGTTCTCGTGCAGCTTTTTTTTTTTTTTTTTTTTTTTTTTACAGACGCCATGATGCAAGGGGAGAAAATCCTTGGAGAAAGTCGACCTTGGTTGGCACTAGTTTTTTAACATTGGTTTGGTGTGTCAAACCCTCACATAAAAGGCTTGTTCTCCAATTTATGTTCACTTCCCTGTCAGCTGTTGAGTTATGCTGTACTAACCAGCTATTCAGTGTCTCCTCAGCAATTCTGTCCTTCCTGCTTGACTTTGACTTTTGAACCTCAGAAAAAGCTGTGACTTCCAGAAACTCTTGCTAATTAAGTGGCACTGAATGTAAAAAGGAAACTATGAATAGGGTAATATGAATAGATCAAGTGGTTATGAAACTTAAGTCTCAGGGTTTGTTTCCAGGAACATTTTTTTTTATTACACTTTCACCTCTTTGCTTCTCAATACTGTTGGTAAAACTGCATATACAGCACTTTCACTATCATTTGAGCTAAGATGGAGTAGTGATCTCAAGTCATCTCCTCCAGCCCTGCATTCTGGTCCCAGAAGCAGATGATGTCAACAGCTGAAATACAATGTAGTGTAGGGCTGAAAGTGGAGGGGGAAAAAGGAGCGAAGACTTGACTAGCTCTGGGAACACACACAGGCATCTGCAGCATGGAGATAAGGCTTTGTCAATGAATGGCTGTCTTTTCTTCTGGTGCTGCACAAGACAGAACGGAGAGGAACACTGGCCTAAATCTAATCTGCTATTTCTACCCAGATACAGTATACATCATCCTTTCATGTCCAAATCTTAATGCTTGTCATTTACTCAGCATAGATTTCCTTGATGGTGTTCAGGGTAATCAAGGATACCTTCTTTACAGTATCTTTTATGGCAACAGTTAGTGTAGTAAAACTGTGTACTATGTAGTAAAACTGCAATCATGTTTTTACTCCTGGCTACAGGAGTTATACACCTTTACTGATGGCAATCCACTCAACAGTGCCTATCACAGACATTATGTAATGGTACCAGATTAGCAGAACTACAGTTATCAAGCAGCCAGTTGCACCAGTTCATAACTCAAATGGCTACTACATTTGAGTTTACAGACTACTGGAGTTTCTGAACTTGTGACTCTTCATCTGTTGTGGATGGTCCCACATGGATACCCTTTAGATTTGCACTTCCCAAAAAACACTTTATGCCTGAGTATCGTCTTTGCTTCAGTGGATAACCTCACCTAAATAGTGTGGATTTGTATGAACTGCTGCTGTAATCATAAAGACTTTCATTTGCTTATTCCAGGACTCTTATTCACAATACTAATTAATTATCGAACTTGCCTTTGTGTTTGTCTTTAAAGTATACAGCTGCAGAAGTGTAATGATTTAAAATCCCACTATCCAGTGCCACCCAGAAGAGGAAGCATTCCCTTCAGAGTCTGGTTCCTCTCAAGCTTTCTTCCTCATGCTGTTTCAGGTAGAGTTTCAGGGAGAGTTTCCTTGCCACTGTCACCTCCAGCTTATTCATTATAGATCTAAATCCATATCCAGATTTCTGTAAGCTGCTTTGTTAAAAGCGCTCCACAAATAAAATTGAACTGTTGTGAACCGAACTACAAAATAATAATGTTTACACCAAGTAGCATACCCCATAGTAGGTGCAACATCTGCCATAAACAAAACTACTCATTAACTCTATTCAAATTCCATGATGTGAGGGGAAAAAAGTGCTTGTTTACGGAGTATAAATGTGTTTTGTTTTCTTTTTATTTTGTGACAAGCATACTGATTTCTTTATAAAGAAAGCTGTCTATAATCACCAGACACCTCACTGGTGTCTTTTAAATATACTATAATGGCACATATGAAAGTAATGGATCATGGGATAAATTAGCTATTTTATAGGTCTGCTAAGTGATAGCACAAAAGGTTATAGGTCAAACCGAGATTAGTGGAAATGTAAAATATATAAGAAATTTCATTTTTATTTTAATATAAAATATTTAAGAAATTTTACTGCTAATGCAATTTTATACTTTATTCTGTTATTCAATGTATTCAAATGCAGACTAAGCTTGTAACTGATTCATTATGCTCTGTTGCTAGGGTTAGTTACGAAATGCCGTAGTGACATGAGAGGTCAAGCAGAAAGTATCCATAAAAGTGGTGGACAATTTGACTTTATTGTAAAGCACTGTCAATTTGGATTTAGTTAAAATGTCTAACTCGAGCGACAGACCTAGCAAACCTAGCTTGAAGTAAATGTTTCATTGAGGAAGGTTCCCTGAGCTTCCCTGAGTCTCGATCTTGGAGATAGTATTTCCCGTTTATGTTGGATTGCATTTCTGATTGGCTGGCGATAGTATAATACATCTCTTTGTACGACAAAGTTTTGATCTATGACCTCTTTATGCACTACCTTAAGTACATTGTGGTTCAACCAAAATTCTACACCATGCTAGTTTTAAAGTATTCTCAACATATGGTTTAGGATCGATGTTGTGCCCTGACTTATGACTGAACTTACATTCAACTGGTGCAAATGGATGCAGGAATATTCTGAGAGGAAGTTGTCTCTGAAGCATTTTTGTATGTCTGTGTGGCTGTGCATCACATGGGTTGCTTGTGAAATTGTGCATGTCATACAAAGCTATGATTTGTGCGTGTGTGTGTGTCTGTGTGCATATAGCTGCCTCAGATGTTGTTATATGTGAGTGACAATACAGGTCTTTGGGGATCTTTGAAGAAGCTAAGTGCTCTTCCTTTGCCTCTGTTGTGTGTACATTTGATTGTGTAAGCATGTGTGCAACATGATGAGGAAGGAGTGATGTGTATATGCCGGGGTTGTATGTCACGGGATCAGAAATCAGTGATGTACACTGCCAGTCAAATAACTAACTAATAAACACTATTATTACCACAAACCATATAAAATGACACAGAACAGGAATTAAATAAGGAAAGCTAAATCTTTGTTGAACTTATTACCTGGTCACTTTAAATCAGTGCCTTAATAAAGGTAGGTGCACTTGGAAGGCCTATACATAGAAGACTGATAGACAGTGCTAGTATTAAAAACAAAAATATGTGGTGTGCTACTAGTACCTAACTAGAGGAATAATCAAGGATTATTGTCTTGAAGTATGTTACATAATAGCTAACATAAACCACGTCTATACATATGCTACCTACGGTAATCTGTCATTACATGGTTATGTCAGCCTTATGATGCATGTTCAAGTCGGTTACGAGCAGCAAGCCCATTGAAACATATGAGGCTCCTGGAAATACAGCTCATGAGCTAAAATTGGTCCTGATTCACCTGGTGTTTCTTAAGAGGTTCCTGCCATGGAAACATTTATATCCGATTGTATAATTCTCATTATTGAACCTTTTTCAGGCTTATAGAGCTTTGTACAGGATAACTGCACATTTCATTTCTTCAAACGTGTGTGTAAGTATATCGTATTTCAAGGTGCTTTTTTCTGTGCACTTTGTACTCTTTGCACTTGGTGACACTGACTGCAGACTGAGCTGCTAAATGCCACAGCAGGCAACCGCCTCATGAATTCATCTTGACATAAAGCACCTCACGGACACTGTGGCCTGCATACAAAAACACCACAGCCATGACAACAGCACTACAGAGTACTACAACCAACAGAAATGGCCTTATATTAGGTTTGAGACTGCTTTGCTGCTGCTTGACTATCATTGGCCTATATTCTTTGCAACCAATGCAACAAATATCCCCTCTAGTCATAACTCCCCCTCCTCTATCTGAATGTGTGCTATGAATAATGAATGGCTGGCTGCCTTTACCAGTCCTGATTGCGGAAATGCTAACACAGCTTAGATTAATGCTGTTATTATGAGGTTGGTAAACCGTTTATGGGTGAAGATTTTGACTTAGGTAACTGGACGAGGCTACATTTCTCAGAATTTGTCTCAGTTTTCTATTCTGGAGTAAGGTGAATGCACCAATGTTCATGACCTTCTCAGAGAGTGGCACATGAAATTTTCACCTGGCATCCTGGAGACAAGCTAATTATGAATGTGACACCTCAGAGGCATCTCATGGCTGAGTCCGTCAGTGGGTAGATCAGAGCGTACAGGTGATGTGCTCCAGTTTGGGAAGTTTTGTGTTTCTAGAGGATGTGTGTCTGGATGAAATTTTGGAGTGTTTTTAGTAGCTTGAGTCATTTGAGTCAGTTCAGTTAAATGATTCGTTCAGATTAATTCACTAATTCATTCACTTGCATGGTTAACTCAAGCCTGATTAACAGCTTGAGTTGTGCAAAATAGCTAATAATCATTGTGAATTTGTGTTGTTGTTTTTTTTATAACAAACTGTTATGTCAGAGTTTATAAGAATGATGTTTTCACCTGCAACCCAACACAGACTACTGCTGCATTCACTGAAATGCTGGAAATCTCTAACTCTGACTGAATGAGCCCAAACATGACTCACTGAACTCAGTGACTCAACTAATGCACTGAATGAGAGAAGACTCTCGACTGAGAGAAGAGTCTCGGCTATGACTGAAAGAGTCACTTACTCACACACTGTTCCAATGAACGAGAGAGGAGCAAATCTCGGTCTGGACTGAAAGATTCACTGACTCAAACACTAACACAATGTACAAGAAAGGAGCCATATTCACCATGATTCACTGACTTAAGGGGAAAAGATCAGGTTCAGCATACACTCAAAGTTACACACAAATACGACTTATACTATTTCTCCAATATGAAAAAACACCCAAAAATAAACCTAAAACTTAAACCTACATAAAATCTGATCATCTTGTAGTTATGGATATGTATGGAAATGTAGTGCTTTTGCATCCATGTTCCGATTTTGCTGTTTGCTATTGCTAAGCCTGAAAGAAAGGAATGCATGGTACTGACCGATAATTTGTTCACCTTTCAAAAAGAGTGAACCATTTGTGAACCAAGCATGTCTAGTGTGTTCCATGAGAGCCACCATTCCACAGAAGATTGCTGATGAACTATCTGGTGAGATATACTGATAATGTACTATCAAGAAGTATTTAATAGCAATAGGAAAAGTAAAGAGTTCTTCGCTTTGTCACACTGGGTTCTACACTCACCAGCCATTTCACTGTCCAGTTTTGCTGAGTTTATACCCACTATACCCTCAGACTCCTGTTCTTGGCTGACAGGATAGGACATCTTCTGCTGTTGTAGCCTATCTGGCAAGTTTCAGTTTTGTCTGAGGTGCTTTTCTGCTCACCACATTTATAAAGAGTTGATCTTTGAGTTACTGTAGCCTTCTTGTGAGCTTGAACAGGTCTGGCCATTCTCTGGCCTGGTCTGATCTCACGTTTTCTTTTACATCATGTGGACATCTGGGTGCATGTGAGTCGCTTACCTGGGGAAGAGAAGGCACCAGGATGCGCTATGGGAAGAGGCAGTGTGATGCTCCAGGCAGTGTTCTGCTGGGAAGCCTTGGGTCCTGGTATTCATGTGGATGTTACTTTGACACGTACCGCCTACCTAAACATTGTTGCAGACCAAGTACACCCCTTCATGGCAACAGTATTCCCTAATGGCAGTGGCCTCTTTCAGCAGGATAACACGCCCTGCTACACTGCAAAAAATTTTCAGGAATGGTTTGAGGAACATGACAAAGAGTTCAAGGTGTTGACTTGGCCTCCAAATTTCCCAGATCTCAATCTGATCGAGCATCTGTGGGATGTGCTGGACAAACAAGTCTGATCCATGGAGGCCCCGCATCACAACTTACAGGACTTAAAGGATCTGCTGCTAAAGTCTAGATGCCAGATACCACAGCACACCTTCAGGTCTTGTGGAGTCCATGCCTCGAAGGGTCAGAGCTGTTTTGACAGCACAAGAGAGACCTGCACAATAAAAAAGGTGGTTTTAATGTTAGGGCTGATCCATAACAAACCCATTCAGATTCAGATCCAGCAATCTGACGTCATGGGTTTAAACAAATAACCGCTGGCTTATGAATAAACAACCCACTTATCTCTTTCTCTGAATGTCATCTCTCGCAGTACACCATCAACAGAGGAAAGGCTTCCAGCTGAACCGGCTCTGTGACGTTAGAAGCTCTCATTTCAATTCGAAATGAAGAGGGCTTGGATTTTCTACTTTATACTCCATTCTTTTATTCAAACATCTTGATAGTCATCTTCAATTCAGGAAAACGGAGATGACATTGTCATATAAGTAGGCCTACTCGTGTGGCATACTGTTCTGACAGCTTTTGAAAAGAGAATAAAAAAGCGTCTGTTTTCGTTGTGGAAGTAAATGTCTCGTGGTATAATTTAAGCACAGAAATCAGAAACGCACCCTCTGGCCTCAGCCAGTACAGACACATATCACATCCTCTTGTATTAGCACACAAGCACACACCAACATACAAACACACTGTGTACCTGGATGGTCAGTGACCCTCTCGTCCTGTTTCCCCTTTCCACCTTGCATCCATCTTTCCCAGTGTTTAACTCACTGCTTATCAGAGAGCTCTTTGTCCATGTCAGAAAGCAAGAGACACATCTCTCCATCTCCTGACTGTCTCGTTCTCTTCCTGTGTGACCTTTTCCCCTTTTTCCTCTGCCCAGACCCACTAGAATAGTGTACACCGAGGTTATCAGAACACAATAATCATATCAATAGATGCTTATAATAAGTAAGGAAAAAAACACTATGTTATAGCGAATTAGTCAATGATGGAGTGATGTGATGTGGCCTCACGCAACACAGAGTTACTGTTATCAGACCATAGTTGATTATTTATCCAAATGCAGCATGTTATGAAGTGTTTTATTCCTTTTATACCACAGCATTTTGCCCACAATTCTAATTCTTCATTTATTAATGAACTATACGTCATAATTTTTCTATCTATTTATAGTTATATTTAATGGTGTGGAACATCTGCAAAACAAGTTAGTTCCTGTTATCACTTACACTATAGAAGCTATAAGTTGTCATTTCCTCACCAGCCTGTGTATGTGTGTGTGTGTGTGTGTGTGTGTGTGTGTGTGTGTGTGTGTGTGTTCTAAGTTAATAAGACAAAAAAAAAACACAGCTTGTCACAAGCCCTCTGTCTTGAAGACTTTCCCATGGTGGAAATCTTGATTGTTACAAAGCACTGACACTGGAGACTCCTTCCACCTAAATAAACATCTTCCAGCACATCTTCACTTTCTTTGTTAAATAACAACCTGTTTTAAAATGCTTATTAGATTATTGTAAGCGTCCACCATAATAGGCCCTATGAAGTAGCTGTTACTATAGAAACGTTAACATATTGCTGTTAAAGAAAAGTAATTAACACATTCTGACCAATCACATTCAAGAATTCCACAGCGCTGTAGTGTAAATGAATGGAAATCTGGTTTAAGCATAACAGAGGAAAGTTCACACAGGATATGGAGTCTCTTTAAGCCTTTGTGCACAACCTCTTGCTCTCTTCCAACACAGTTTCCTCTTTATTACTCACTACAGTCCACTCACACACACACACTCACACACACACACACACGCACGCACACACACAAACATATATGCTTTCCCCTACTTCGAGAACATGCTTGCTCACTGATTGAATGTAAGACTAAGCCAGTTCTGTGGATGATCATCTCTTCCCCTCGCCTTGCGTCTCTTGTGCTCAGAAGGTTAGAGGAGGCCAAGAGACATCTTATAGTAACATAGTAATTACAGTCAACATCGCAGCAGTGATGAGGGAAAGAGGAAGGCAGAATACGGGTCAGTGCTCTAGCAGCCTATCTCCCTGTCCCTCTTCTCCACCCCCCAGCATGCACACACACACACACACACACACACACACACACAAATGCTCTAAGAACTATGATTTATATAATCTAATCATATATCATAAGACGTTAATCTTCTATTTGAGTATCTACTTTTTTTTTTTTTTTTTTTTTTTTTTTTTTTTTTTTTTTTTTTTTTTTTTTTTTTTTTTTTTTTTTTTTTAATAAAAGCTGTAGTTTTGTTTATTCCCACAAGGATCCGAATATCTGACAGTTTTGACTTGTGGGGACATTTGGCTGTTTTTTTTTATACCAAAACTACAGCTTTCTTTTTAATAATAAACACATATATATACACACACACACACACACATACACACACGCACACACACCATGGGAACCAAAATGTTTCAGTTACTGGTATTAAAGTTAGAGTTAGATTTAGGTGAAACATAGCATTAATTAGCAGCAATTAAAATGATGTCAGTAGAAGGTCCTCACAAGGATAGTAATACATATGAGTGTCTGTGCATGTGTAGATACTGGAATTAGGACTTTCAATCAGATACCACTCTGCCTATGCTGTTCTCTTGTCTGCCTGCTATTGATCTTATAAAACTGTGCATTGGCCAGTGTGTGTGTGTGTGTGTGTGTGTTGGTGTGTTGGTGTGTGCTAGGGTGTGTGTGTATTTCTACAGAGTTAGTGGGAGATTAGTGGGAGCTTTTTGCCCTGTCTGTCCCCTGAGGGGTGTGTGACATAGATGGAGAGCAGAGATCACACATGGGCAGCTGGCCTCTAGAATTTGGAGATAAATGCTAGATCAAGGAGGATCTGATTTGGACAGTAAAGCCAGTTTACTGTGGCTGTGAAAGCCCGATATTTCAGCATGATCTCAAAAGGCACAACATGATCTGTGCAGGTCTGCAGCTTAGTTATCAGTAGCTTCTGATACAGATGGAGTTTGAGAATGAGTCATGAAGTCATGAAGTCACTTTTTACAATTTTTACCTGTAGGCAGGGCTTGAAATAAACATCGTTAGGTACTATTTGACACTAGCATATAACAATAATTCACCATCTGAAAAGAGTGTGTATTGTTACAGCCTGGTTCCACACCCTTCCAGGTTAAAAAAAAAAAAAAAGAGCAGCATTTTCACAGCAATAGGGTTTATTTGCTGTACTTTCAAATAACAACAATCAGGCAAAATACAGTACTAAAGGAAAATAAAACAGAAAGGTGGGAAGAAAATATTTAACAAAATCACTCTAATTTAGCATTGCAGGGACTAGACGGCAGTCTAGACGGTTGCCAGGGTCAGGGTTTTTACACCAAATTGAGCTAGTTTTGGAACAAGGTTGCGAGTGGAAAAAGCAAGTCAGCGGGCGGAGGTCTTTTGGGTTAGTTTAAAATATTCTGTGGCCGTGAAGATCTTGTGTTAAACAATTAATCCAAATGAATGCTAATCAATTGCAGATGCAAAGGCTGATCATGTGCAGACAGTGTATCTAGGAGGTACAGAAGCTTTTCTGTTTTCTGTTATGATATAATGTATAAGTATATTGTATAAAATATATTGTAAAGATTGAGATAGGAATTATGGAGTGGATAAAGGCCATACCAGGCAATGACATAAATGCTTATTGCAGAAAATGCAAATCATAAACTACCACTGTGAATTTGTTTTGCATTCAAATGTCCAATGCCAGAATGGTTTTGCCTAGATTCAGGTGCAGATTCTGTAGCTTTTTAGTTGGGCTGGAAATTTTTCTGAGACCTGGCAAACCCTAACCTAATACAAACCAAAACATGACTAAATACTAAAAGACTTCCCGAACTCCTTGCATCCACTGTCATCTGTACAGAGTGTGTAAATGTCCTTCTTTGGTTCGTGTCCAGTCTTTAGGCAGCCTGAATTTTTACCTCGGAGTTTGGCTCTTTAATCAAACATGATCTTTGCAGGAAGATAGATAGCCAGGGAACTTTTTAAAATTAGCCTAACTGGTACATTTTTGGCTTTTTGGGTTTTCCAGAATTCAGCCACAGCAACAGCCAAAGGGTTTTCCCAGGCTGCCAAAAAATATACAGAACAGTTTATATTATGTCTTATTTATGTCAGTTTTGCCAGTTGTGGCTTGTTTATTCTCACCATAGGCTATGTGGTTTGAAAGGGCCAGGTCAAATAATGATAGAACAGAAGGCATGAGAGCATCAGAAAGAGTGTGATGAAGGGGAAAATGATGATGAAAAGTGGAGGAAGGGTTGTAAGTCGTTTGGACAGATTGACCTATTTAATAACTGATGCATTAAGCATATGAAAAATCCGAGTTAAATCCTGAATGCACTGACTTTATACACATTACGATAATGCTCGTTGTAAAATAAGAATGTCTATTGCAGACGCCACTACAGATGAGTCAGAGGTGAAGCTGTTCCTTTGTTTTCACACACAGGATAGACGTCTTTCTGCTTAGTGGTTTCTCAATAATATGAAAAGCTGCATTTTTCTTTTTCTTTTTTTTTTTGTCTTATTAACTTCTCGGGAGAGAAAAAAGAGAGGTATAAAGGAATGCCTTTATAGCTGTTAAAATGTAAGAGCAATATAGTGGGAATAAAACACTTTGGGACATGCTGTTATAGGAAAATAATCAACTTTGGGGTGTTATGTCAATTCTCAAGCTGCACCGTGGCCTACAAACATGGCCACTCAGGACTACACTCCCCAGCACACCGCTTTACTGTCATGGTCAAGCTTGCTAGACTTCTAATCATACACACCCGAACTCGCGCACACACACACACACACACACACACGCACACACACACACACACACACATATCATTCAGTGCCACCTGACGTACCACGTCTTGTTTCTCGTGTATGCTTATTCATGATATTGCTTTTGTCTTCTGATTTCTGGATTCTGGCTCTGCCCTGTGTAATCTGTTAGCTGATCGCCTGACCATCTTCACTTCTTGCTTGGCTATTGCTTAGCGTTTTATAACTTTTTTTTGCCAGTGTGCTTTCAATAAAGTATATTTTGCAGCTGCATCAGCCTTTGCCACATGACACAGGGTAGGAATAGTAACTCCGCTTCACACCGGGCCACATCACACCATCCCATACTTGACTATTTTCCAATAAGCAAGTGTTTTATTGTTTTACACTGCCCTCCAAAAGTTTGGAAACGCCTGAACAAAATAGGGTTTTTGGGCAATATCAGCATAAATCCTCTTTAGTTAGTGACCATTTTGCATTGATAATAAGGGACAACACAAACTATGAAAACATATTTTATTAAATAAAAGGTTTATGAACATAAACATGAACATAACATAGAAAAATACTCAAATTTTGGA
>CM041003.1:6667366-6749207 GCA_022985145.1 Pangasius djambal
TTTGGGCAATCCTCCAGGAGGCTTGGAGTAATATATCAAGTCAATGTTTGAATAAACTGACTGCTCGGATGCCTAGTGTTGTCCCTTATTATCAATGCAAAATGGTCACTAACTAAAGAGGATTTATGCTGATATTGCCCAAAAACCCTATTTTGTTCAGGCGTTTCCAAACTTTTGGAGGGCAGTGTATGTTTATAATAAAAGACAGAGAATAGATTTGTAAAATAACTAGCTTAAAGCTACAAGAGCTTAAGCTTTCCATGAAGGTGATTTGAAGAATGGCTGTATTTTTATAGGGTGATCACAGATCAGTGGTAAAGATAGACACTGGCGTTTTATGCTAGCGAGCCATTCTAGCAGAATGAATAAGGACATTTAGCATCTCTCGAGGAAGGTATCCTCTTAAATAAAGGTGCTAGAAAAGTTCTTTAGAAGAACCTTTCCATTTTTAGTTCCCAAAAAAAAACTTCAGTCCATGATTATTTAGCCTTTTTTTTGCCTCAATAAATGGAATTATTTAATAATAATAATAATAATAATAATAATAATAATAATAATAATAATAAAAAAGATCCTGCCACATAATCGTATTTATAGTAGGCTTTATTTTTCTGTAGGACCAACAAAAGTGCTTAAAGATCCCTCAAAAGAAAGTTATGTTTATATTTACACAATTATGCTATAGTAAATTCTACTTCAATTGTACAGCACTTTGGCAGCTCTTGTGGTGTTTTAAATGTGCTTTAGAAATAAAGTTGACTCCATGGATAAGCAAATGCTAGCTGATTTGGATATAATTTGTATATTATAGACAGGCGAGCTAAAAGCAACAATAAAAATGATTAGTGTTGAGCAATGCATATATAATGTTATAAAATATGTATATTATTATATATTATGAGGTGTGTGTCGCTAATAAGGTGGCCTTTGTTTGTCAGGACATCCTCCTTGCTGTGATATAATGAATGGCACTGTGGGTTAAGGCACAAGATTAGACAGCGTTTAATACGCTCATCCTCTGGGACAGTCATCATCATGAGGACAAAGTTCTGAAAAAGCAATCAGCACGCCACACGGCTGCTTTCTACCTCTCTGAATACTTTCTATTCCAGACACACTCGAGCATTGCATGTCCTTTTGGATGAATATACCTTGCGAAAGCCCACCTGGGATCGCTAATAGATACCGTCTAACAGCTGTCTAACACATAAAAATATACTGAGAGTATGAGAATAATCTTGAGGTCTCCATCCGAAAAGAGGTCTTGAGTTTGAATAAAGGGCATTCATATAGTGTGTGTTTCACATTGTGTGTCCAAGAGCTTATTACCGTGCTGCATATTTATAACAATGACTCGTGAATAGGCACTCTCGTGGCTTTGCGGCAACACTGTGTGAAACGAGTGGCAGCAACGAATTCAACATTTTGGTTGCCAGGACTCTCTTCCTGTCATGTGTGTAATATAACCACTGAGAGAGAATGGAGGGCAAAGTGGCTCAAGCTGGTCATCATGCTCTCCCGCTCTTCCTCCGTGGTTGCTACGCTTATATCTGGAGGAAAAAAGACTCTATTAATGCATGCTAGCGATTATTTTAACAAGCACCATGCTGTATAACAACATATTATGCCACTATGGAAAGCTTAAACAGGCTGTCATGATGATAAATGAGCTCAGAATATTAAATTAACATGCAGCTTGATTGGCATTAATAAATGGGATAATCATAATAATTTACGAAGAACTACAGATGGGTGCATTTTGATTTAGCGACTTCGGTACACAATGCACACACTTTCCAACAGTTTGAAGATGAGTAAGACACAAACAATGGGCATACTGTAAAATAGTCTTTCTCTCATCACTGGCATCACTGTAAGTGTGAGAGTGAGTGTGTTGGCTACATTTTGTGCTAGGACTTTAGGGAATGTAGGGACTGTGTTCTGGAGGGCTGAAATGCGGACTGAAGTGTTTCGCAAAGACAGTGATATTTTACAGATAGACTGGCAGTAGCGAGTGCAATTCAGTTTGTTGTTACAGTCGTATAGGGCTCTCCAAACTTTTCAGTGTTTGGTGTTAATTACATGGAATCACTGTATGTTTGTTTACTGTACAGTTATATTTTAAAGAAAAGAATTCAAGCGATATACCTTAAGAATATCAATATTAAAACATTTCTTTGGATGAAAGAGCTTAAAAAGAAGTTTGTATAAGGACTTGTAACATCACTTACTGTGGCTTAACTGTAAAAAAAAATAAAAATAAAAAATCACATTCTCTGGTATTGACCTCACACACAGTACTCTACTACAGAACTTCAATATCGTAATATAAATAGCGAATACTCAACTATATTACTCAAATATTCACCTCACATACTCTACTATAGAACTCAGATACTCGAATATAGATTCTAATACAGAACTGCAGTACCATAATATAAATAGTTAATCCTCCAATATATTACTTAAAAATTCACTTCACATATTGTACTGTAGAACTCAAATATATTCTTAGTAAACAGAACTCAGACATTCAAATATAGATAGTAAATTCTTTGTTACTTAAATATTCACCTCACATACTGTACTATAGAACTCAGATACTCTAATATAGATAGTAGATACTCTGCGTATCACTTCAATATTGACTGCACATACTCTATTATAGAACTCAAATCCTTTCCTATAAAACTCAAATACTCTACAGTAGAACTCATATACTCTAATATGGATGGTGAATACTATATTACTTAATGTTAATTATTACATAATACTATTTTACTTAAATAATGACCTCACGCACTATACCAAAGAACTCAAATACTTTCCCATAAAACTAAAATACCCTACAATTCAGATACTCTCATACAGATACAGAATATTCTGCTATATCACGTAATTACTCTCTTCCTACTCTAATGTACATCATAAACCTGCCTTCCACTATACATACATCTGCTACAGAGCTTAAATATTCTACTGCAAACCCACACACACACACACTCTAATATCAGACCTCAGATATATAGTATAATACACAAATGTACTCTATAACTAAAATAATCTGCTAGAGAACTCAAACAATATTGTATTCAGTATTTAGTACGCATATGTTCTTACTCAGGTACTCTGCTATACATCTTAAATATTGTGCTATACTAGTAGTGTATTTGAGTATTACAGCATTTGAGTTAAATTTGAGTTCTTTTTGGAAAAGTTTGTTTGAGTTGTATAGTAGAGTTTGAGTAGTTTACCATACAGCTCTAATCCTATAGGATATTACTCACATGCATTACTACAGAGTAGAGTTTGATACAGAGAATCTAAGTACTATAGTACAGTATTTTAGTTGTATTGAATTTCCATGGGAGATGATTTGAGTTCTGTAGTAGAGTGTCTGACCACTACATCACATAATCTGAGAACTCTAGTGGAGCACTGGAGTAGTATTTGACTTCTGTTGGAGAGTCTTTCACTTCTGTGTCAGATGGTTTGAGTACTGGAGTATAGTGTCTGAGCAATATGGGAGATCATTCTGTGTCCCATTGAGTATTTGATTTCTACCGTAGATTACAGTACTCAGTAATGTAATTTGACCCAAACAGCACTCCAGCTCACCTCACACTTAGAATTGTCTCATGTTGTGTCGTTCTCTCACTCACTCACGTACACTCAAACACTCTGTGGAAATATTATACACTGTAAGCTAATGTATTCTACATCACCAATAGACAAGTTATCTCACATCTTCTCTCCCTGTGTCTCTGACACACACACACACACACACACACAGAGAGAGAGAGAGAGAGAAGTGAAGGTTGGCTGTAAGTGAGGAGCAAATGAAGAGTAATGGCCACCATTTTAGGTTTGTCTCCAAGGTCTCTGATTGTCCTTCAGCAAGGAGTATCTTCCAGGCCTGTTACATTTCAAAACTTAAGTGTGGTTCTGAACTAACTACACACAGTATGTCAGTTAGGAAATGTGTCTGACTAGTGTAAAAATTGCAGCAGTCAATACTTATTTAATGTAATCGCAGCAAATGATCTCCCTGAGCTTAATTTTTCTCTTTTAACACAGAAGATGTCTATGTGATTGTTTATTTATGCACTTTTAAATTAAGTACAATGGTCCGTTTATGAGTCCCCTTATCCTGTTAACTCGAATAAGTAAGGAATAAAACATAAAGGGCCATGCTGTTGAAGGAAATGATCCACAAAGGGGTGGTGTGATTATAGAGTAACACAAAGCCCCTTATAACAGCACTGCCTGAAGGGTTTTATACCACAGTGATTTACCAACAAATACAGAGTTTAATTTATTAATGAACAACATGTCATGCTTTTTAACCATTTATAATTATATTTAATGTTATCGAACATCCATGAAACAAGTTAGATCCTGTTGTTACTTATGTTAGAGAAGCTATAATCAGTCATTCCCTCACCAGCCTCTCTTTTTACGACAAGATTATATGATAAAAAAAAAAATGCACAAAAAGCACAAAACCCTCTGTCTTGTAGACTTTCCCATGGTGGAAAACTTACTGACTGTTACAAAGCACTGACACTGGAGACTCCTTCTATAAACGTTAAACGTCTACTAACAAAAAAAAGCATAACCATATCAACAATTATTGGCTTTTATTTCTTAAATGTGTGAAATGCAATTTTTTTTTAAACAATCTATTATTAACCCTTTATTTTTTGTGTATTATGTGGAGCGTCCGCCATACAGGTCCATGTGAAAGAGCTGTTACTATAGAAATTATATGTTAACATATTAGAATTCTACCATCAGTTTTGCGAATTCAGCAACACTGTGGAATAATTGTCTTTACCACAGAAGAAACAAAAACAGTTGATGAGCACTTAACACCAGCGAGACAAACATACAAATTAGCTAGCAAGTTAATACAATTAAAATGAGACGATTTTGCTGTCAAATAATTTATTGCAACTCAGGGCCTATTTGCATGTCTGTGCATAGTAGCTTTCTGTGTATGGTGTCCTATGTTTGGTTTCCTGCCTATTTTATAATATGTGTGTGCTTTGCGTGAGCCAACTAGAATTCTAAACTGTCACAACACTGAGAAAAGCAAGCTGAAAGAAAGGACAGAGCATTTTTTCTGTCCTCCTTGGAGTTTAGATTTGTTTTTCTAGCAAATTCCAAAGTCTTAACCAGAGGCTACATAACCAAAACAAACAGTGGTTGCGTCTTACATATTTTACACTTTGGTTTGTGTTTTATAATGAGCACTTTCCATAGTCAGGCGAGAGTTGGACAGAGAGAGAGAGAGAATGATGAAGAGAGAAAGAGAATGAAAATTCATTCAACAGTGTGTTATACAGTATATTCCCTCAGAATGATTTTTATTTAAACCATGTAACATTTTAGTTAAGAGAAAGTGGGAAAGAGATTACTTTTTTTAAATCTCAGTTTAATCGTGGTACAGCATCTTGATTTGCACTCCGGTTGTTTCGGTCCATTTGGATGCAACATGCCGTTCTGTCCTGTGTGCTTTCCCAGGAAGACATGTTCACCACTTGTAAGCATTCCATTAGAAGTACATTCCCAGAATGCTTTCCTAGTTCAGCTAATTCTTGTTTGTTTTGTGAAGATGTATCATTACTGTCCATTACTGCTACACATCATCCCATAATCCTATACTTTGTTACAGCACCCGTGTATAATTAAATAATACTTTGTTAAGACTATTCGCAAAGGGGAATGGGAAGTCCATGACTAAGTCACGCAGAAGTTTGTAACCTTGAGCTTGTAACCTTACTTGCAGCGACTTTAAAAACATCACTGTAGAAGTATGCTCTGCTATTGGCTACGCATAGTTTACTGTAGAACTCAAATATGTTCCTAAAAAAAATAAATAAATAAAATACTATACAGTAAAACTCAGATACTCTAATATACATAGTGAGAACTCTCATACATTACTTAAATACTGACCCAAAATTCTCTACTATAGAACTCAAATACTTTCTGATACAACTCAAATGCTCTACAAAAGAACTCACATACTTGAATATAGATAGTGAATACTCTGCAATCTTACATAAATATTGTCCTTACATACTCAAACTTAAATCCTTCTTATACAACTCAAATAATCTACAATAAATCTCAGACTCTCTGATACAGATAGTGAATACTCTGCTATATTACTTACATATTGACCTCATATGCTCTGCCAGAAACTCAAATATCTTCCGATAAAACTCATACTCTACAACAGAAGTCAGACACTCGAATACGTAGTAGATAGTTAGTACTTTGTTATATTACTTAAATATTCACCTCATATACTCTAACAAATAACTCTAATACTTTCTTATAAAACTCAAATACTCTACAGTAGAACTCAGACACTTTAATATATAGTAGATAGTGAATACTCTGATATACTACTTAAATATTGACCTCACATACTCAACTATACAACACAAATATTCTAATATACAAAACTCAGATAATCTAAGATAGGAAAGAAATACTCTGCTTTGTTTTTTAAATATTGGCCTCATTTACTCTATGATAGAACTTAAATACATGCTTATTACAACTCAAACACTCCAATAGAGTATGCAATAGAACTCGGATACTTGAATATAAATAGAAAGTACTGTGATATATATTCCCTAAATATTGTCCTCACACACTGTACTATAGTACACAAATATTCTACACAGTAGGCAAATATTCTATGAAACCCAGATACTCTGTATGTTAAATACTGTACAGTAGAACTCAAATAATATTGTACTCAGAAATAATGCTGTGCCTACATCACAGACAAAGCAGAAAGCAAACCATAGGAACTAAAATATTACATGTTATAACCACTCATTTCTCAGAGAATGACAGAGAAATGGCTTTCTGTTTAAATGTCGTACAGCATCTTGATTGCCTTTCAGCTATTTTGGAACATTCAGATATAACATGACATTTTCTCCTGTGTGCTTTCCTGGGAAAAAATTGTCATTCACTTGTAGTTAATTAAAAGTGCATTCCCAGAATGCTTTTCTAATTCAGCTAATTCATGTTTGTTTTGTGAAGAGGCAGGAAGTACTGTCCATTTGAGTCCTGCTTGATTTGTATGCATGCATGCATGCACATGCACACATAGAGCTATTTTCCACATCCCACAATTCCCAACTCAAGGTCTGCTAGAGCAATTGTACGCAATTACACACTGCTTATATAGGACTGAATACATGCGTTTTATATGGAATATTTTTGAAGCATTAGTAAAGATTATGAAACGGTTGGATATATTGGATATAGTATATATGATTTCCCAGTTGCTATTTTTGTTCATCAAAATGATCAATGCCTGTGCCAATGTGGGCAAAGCACCACAACAGGTGATAATAATAATAACAATTTTCAAACCCGGTTCAGTACCAAATTGTGGCTACATTATTGCTGGATTTTTAATACAAAAAAAAATGTAAACAAAAAAATTAAATGGCACTACAAGTTTTTTTTTTTTATAGCAAGCTAATTCAATTCACCCAACTGCTAACCTTTTACTGGTCAGAAAGTGCTGATTAATTTTCTATAACAGTGCTGACAGTAGTGCAAGCTGCAATTGCCAGTTTATATTAATATGTTTTTTTTTCTATAGTAATAATTTACACAAGAACTTGTATTTACAAAATGTTGTATTAAAAATTGTTGATATGGTGAAGTTTTCTGTAAAGAGACTTTTATTTAGCATTTTTGGAAGGAGTCTCCAGTGTCAGCACTTTGTAACGCTCGGAGATAAAGCTGTAACTTTACATTTAGTGACACGGGAAAGTCTTCAGGACGGAGGACTTTGCAGTTTCTCAGTCACATTTGTCTTAGTTTGTCTTATTAACTTCGAGAGAAAAAAGAGAGAGATGCTGGTAAGGGGGACGACTGTTTGTGGCTGTTATAACAGGAAATAACCTGTCTCTCGGACATAAAGTCAAGATCAAATGTACCTTATGTCATGCTTTGAAAAATAAAACTTTAATCGTTGGCAAATTGTCGTGGTCATCATGCCCTGTCGTGTTTTATTTAATCAGCTGTGAGTACTAAATGTCAATCAGATATTGATGCTGGATACATGCTGAAGTAAATTTGAACAGAAGGCATGCAATATTTAACAGAATCTATAAAATGAATAACAAAGCCGAATAAATACCAGACGTGCCGAATTAGATGTACCGTTTTACTGATGAGGAATTAGTTGATATAAACCCAGTGAGCACATACAAAATTGCAAGTCATTCGTTGTAAATTATTATGGAAAGACATTAAGGAAATCAAGAAGAAGATACCATTGTGCATTCTTGGGAATGAGTAGAGATTTAAGTGGATATCACAGCAGCACAACAAACCAGACCTCCTGAAGTCTCTGCTCTAACCCTACCCCGTTTCACTATTACACCACTCTTCACCATGTCACTGCCTGCTCCAAAAATCTAATATCACAATTTCATGTCTTATGATCATGAACAAACCCGCCCTGTAGCTAGTAAAATATAAAATCTTACTCTTATTCATTTCACAGATAGAGTGTGATTTTCACAAGCGTGATATCATTAACATTTATGATAGACTCACTCTATCATGCCCATGCTGTCACCCATGACCTCTGCATCACCCTCCACCCTCTCGCCTGTTTTCCTCTTGTTCTTCTCAAGCATAAACAGTGCAGAGGGTTATCGTGGTGTGCTGTGGAGTGGATTCTTGACATTTTTCCCAGCCTGGAAGAAGAGGCACGGGTGCTGCGGTCATGCAGTGAGACACATATGGTATGGAGACTGTTTTACATTTCATCTGTTTCCATAAGCAGCTAGGTTTACCCACATGATCTTGTTCTTACTCTCCTTCTGTGTCTTTAATTACCTTTCTGAGACCAGTTACTCACTCTTCGCTGAACGCTCAGAGATGTGACATGTCCCACTAAGCATCTGTTCATAATGACGATGAATTTCACAGCCTTCTAAAAGCATAATCTTGACGTTCGGCCAGGGATTTCAGGGCTCAGGAAGAGACGAGGCGGTGTGTGTGACCGCTGGCACTTGTGGAATGGCTGTTCACATACAGCAGTGTGTGTTCGTGTAGAGCCAAGAGTCCTTTTGGACTTTTGGAGGTCAGCTTGCCCGGCAGTTTGCTCTCCGTCCAGTCTGCTTCTCAGGATAACAATCAGGGTCATTATGTTTTTTTTATTTTTATATACATATTATGAATAAACTGCCTAGCTGCATAACAGTCCTAACGAAGTTCAGAATAACAAATAAATGAATTTAAAAGTTGCAAGCATACTGTATAAAAATGAATAGTAATTCTAATAATACATTTAATTTAATTGAAGCACTTTGCCCAAATGCACTGTACAATATAGTACATTAAATAATCACAATACTAATAACAATACCAATACTTATACTTTAACCAATATTTAATACTTATACTACCACTTATTATAATTATTATTATTATTACTGAAGAAGAAGACATATTCATATATAACTTTGATTTTAAGTTGAAAATTTAAGATCTGCTTTACCTAGAAAATATTAACAGACTAAAAAAGTATTCAGAATGTAGCACATTTAATGCGTTTATGAAACAACCTACAATTGTTAATGTTACATCTATACATCTATCAGTAATATCATGAAGAATAACATTTGTAATAATAATAATAATAATAATAATAATAATAATAATAATAATAAAACTAAAGTTTAGTGAGGCTTACCCAGCATCTTTTTATATCTTTTTATATTTATATTAAAATTTATACTTTGTCCAATCCAATGTTCTCTAGAACCCTGTTCCAGAGTTTAGGCATTGCTTATATTGCTTCAGGGGATCACGAAGGTATGCCAGAGTTAAACTGTTTACGTCATTAAGCCTTATATAAATAGCTGTAGTCAATGTATGCAACCAGTCAGGCTTAAATATGACTGGGTTAAGAAGTTCTTTCCTTGTTTTCCTGGCCTGGACGTGGGCTACTGCTTTCTGAACTAGCTGAAGGTTACTTACAGAGACAGCAGTGCAGCAGGCCAGCAACACTTTACTCAAATCTAGAGGTTATAAAAACCTGTGTCACTGTCTTGCATTTTATTGTTAGTGTCTTGTTGAACATTTCATGAACTCAAAAATGTTTTAGTGATGCTAGATGGAAATTACTGTAAATTACAGACTGGCAAGTGTGAATCAGTGTGCTAATGTGTGTAGGAGTGTGTCACCCTGTGATGGCCTGGCGTCCCATCTAGGGTGTTTCAGTTTGGTTGCATGTTTTGTGTTTTCAGTAAATTTTGTCCTGCATGTCTATCCTGTATCCCAGCATTTTGTATCAATAGCTATAACATCTATAGGGAAGAAGCTTGGGAAACAGAAGTAAAGCAGAAGCTGAGGAACTGGAATAAAGGACCTCCGGATATGGATGGGACAACACCATGCTGGTCAGACCTAAAGCCAGCTTTACACTGTATGATTCTGAGACAAAAATCACACATCATAAAAGAATTTTTGTTTGTGAGTTATTACCAATAAGAGCAAAGACAGTCAGTGACAAAGAAATTCTTTATTAAAAATCTCAGAGCCACCAATAGGAGGACTGTCTGAACTGAATGATCTGAAACTCGTGGGACAGTTACAAATATGGTAGTGGTGATGGCGAAATACAAACAAAACATGCTAATGAACATAAAAATATCCTTATTACCTCAAGCTCACTTTGAAGAAGCCCTTTTTCTGCACAAGTCCGGATCACGCTGCTTCATAAAATAAGCAGAATGTCACAATTGTCTTAGTGACAGGTCCGTTAGAGGATCTTCAGTGTATAATGTGACATGGACAACACACATTACCACACAGTCTGTTACAGAATTTGGTCAAAATATCATTGGCATTTCACACAATGTGGCAAGTAATCATCTGAAAACTGGCTTTAGTCACACTGACCAGTCTGGACCGGCCTCACTTAGAGTATTGTTAGCTTTTTTAAGTGCTAGACATTCATGGGCAACATGTTTACCATGAGTTTTAGTCTGAGGCAGACAATGTAATGATTATCTGTTCTCTTCTCTCCATTCTTGTGTTCTTGGGTTTTGTGGGCACAAGACTAAGTCACGTTAAATTCCACATTCTGGGTGTCAATTACTGCTCAGGGCACAACGTTTGAACGGCTTGTTTCTCGTCAACTGAAATGCAATCACTCCTTCTTGGAGCTTGATTACAAGAGAGTCACTGGCTGTCTTCAAATGGAGACAGTTGACCTACCTCTTCACTAAGCACTTAAATGAGCACTCTCGACTCTCGACATACTTTTTTTTTTTTTTTTTTTTTTTTTTTTTTTCCTTTTTTTTTTTTTTTTTTTTTTTTTTTTTTTTTTTTTTTTTTTTTTGCTGTACCGAGTTGTTGTACCTCCTCTCTAACTGGGCTTTAGCTTGACCTTTGTACTATGGAGGTATAACACAATGCCACTATACGTCTATGTATCTGTTTAGTGGCTCAAATATCCATATCTGTATTCGGATTTAAATCCGGAGTGGGCGTAGCCTAAACCAGAAGGGTCTTTTTTCCATCTGAAAAACACTGAGAAAAAATCTCAAAGGTGGAAATGCCAGCACTGACGGCATGTGCATGAATTCTGGCTCTGACAGTTCCTCAACCTCCGCTACATCACTCGAGTTCATAATTGGTCTCAACTAAGCATGTACGCAGAACCGTTTTTTTTTTTTTTAAATCCTGCTCACACTGTTATTATTTTTGTTTGTACCTCCCTACTGTGTATTGTAACAAATCTAGTTGGTGCTATTTACCCAAATATAAACAACGTAGTAGCCTAATTTAAACCACATCTCCCTGTAACGTCAAACAAAGTGTACACACTTGTGCAGTGATCTTGGTCCACTTCTTCATGCAGATGATTTAAAGCCCCTCTATATTTTTAAGTTTGGATAAAAAGCATATGAAAATATAATGTTGCAAATGTAAATGCAGTTGTAAAAATAAGATGCAAAAGGTAGCCCATCTGTCAGGCTTTATTTTTTTTTTATCATGTGAAAAACTCTTATCACTACACTCTCCAAATAGTTCTCCGTATAAACTCCAGCTTTACTCCTCCACCATCTCTGTCATGCAGTGTAGAGTCTGTTACTATGTTTAGATACACTTTTAGTGGTAAACTTTATATAGGAGTGTAAAGGCTAGCGCTTGGCATATAACACGGATGAATTGCTTTAAGAAACCCAGAATTATCTGAGCTGATGAGACTAGAATGAAATGTTTTCAGAGCTGTAGGTTGCAAATTAGATCAGCCAATTAGGTTCGTACACACTCGCACACACTCACACAGACACACATCGAGTTGATAGTGTGAAAGAGTGTAGCTTTACCCGCAGTGCTAAGCGTATGAGCAGAGGCTCCCCTAATGAACCGTGACTACATTATCACTTCACTGCAGTTGTTACGGAGGTGATATCTGCTCTGCTAGACGCAATGATGCTGTGCAAGTGGGTGTGTGTGTCTGTCAGGGTGTGTGTGAATGAACTCTCTACGTGTATTCAGTGCTCGTAACACTCTCATCAACACATCCGAAGCCCTGTTTTTTTTTTCTCTTAAAACTCACAGCAACTGCAGGCTCCGCTCCAGTTATTTAGCTACTCTGACACATATTTGAACGAGAGACAGAAACCAGTGTCTTGGCATGAGGCTGCGCTGTCACGCCCGTCACAGGCTTTTCTCTAGCCTAAATAAATAGTTAGACACTGAAAAGTGCATGTGTCCATCTGGCTAATGAAACGGAGCCTCTATTCTGTCCACAGCCCACAGGAATGCTCAGCCCACACTGTATTTAAAACCCTGTGTTTGAACAGCGACACAGTTTTTTGTTTTTTGGGTTTTTTTTTTTGGTTTGGCTCTCTACTCCCTGTATTTGAAATGAATCAGTGCCTATGAGATTAAAGTGCACAATGTCAGCTTTAATTCACTGGATTTACATGAATATTGGATGAATCATATAACATGGTTGCTTGTTATGTATGGCTGCCAGTGGAAATGGCTCGCTTGTCTTTACTGATGATGTGGCTGCAGACCGCAGAACAGTGATTAATTGTGAAATGAGCAGAAGCTTCTTAACTTTTCACACTCAAACTATAGCAGTGTCACATTCATGACCGGCCAAATCAGTCACTGACGTGCGTTTAACACACTGAAGAAAAGATTATAAAGCCTCAAATTCTGGCAGGAACATGATTACAGGCCTCACAGAGCATGAACGGGGAAGATACCCCACAATCCTAGTGATGTCTATAGATCAGAGACTTCAAGCAGACGGCAACTGCCTATACACATAACTATATAATAAACAAATAATAAATATTAATAATGTTTATTAATAAATAGTAATAGATAAGTAAACGGTTGGATGGATGAAAGAATGGATAAATATATAAACAAACAAAAAATCAAACAAACAAACAAATAAATATATAAATAAATAAGTGGATGGATGGATAAAGCAAATAAAGTAAAAAATAATAAATGATAATAAGTAAATACATAAGTAAATAAGTACCTCTTTGTACAACAAACAAAGAAGCAAACAAATACTCAAATAAGTGGTTGGATGGATGGATGGATGGATGGATGGATGGATAAACAAACAATTAAATACATAAAGAAGTGGATGGATGGATGAATGAATGGGTGGATGGATAAACAAACAAACATAAATAAGTGGATGGATGCATGCACAAACAAACAAAGAAATACATAAATGGATGGATGGATGGATGGATAGACAGACAAACGTGTGCGTTCTCGATGCCCTGTGATGGACTGGCATCACATCTACAGTGTACTCCCGCCTCACACCCAGTGTTTTCCGGGATAGACTTTCCGGGATAGGGATCCGTCGCGACCCTGACCAGGATCAAGTGCTCCTGAATGAATAAATAAATAATCAAGGCATATCAGTAAATTATCTATGAACTAAAGCAATGCTATAAGACAGCTCTCATCCACATTTTAACCATCCAAGTTCCTTCAGTATCGGAACCCTCAGTATTTATCTTACTGGATCCCTCTCTTGTAACAAAAGAAGAAGTATTTATACCTTTTTCACTTTACCCAAATTTCCTCCACTTCATAAGGGAGAGATTTCTTGGGAGATCAGTGGGATGTTTTGTTCAACAGATTTTAAGTGCGAAAGCTTTTTGTGAGTGTTAGAGTTTATAGGCTGGGTAATGTGAAAGGGAGTTTAGTTATTCTTCTCTATTCTGCTGCAGTTAGTGTGTGTCAGAGAGAGCGAGTGAGAGGGGACTACTGCAGACACACCCTCGTCTCCCTGCAGGCATGAAGCTCAGCACCTGTTTGACATCAGCAGCTGTCACTGTTCAGCTCCCAGATGTAAGTGATATGCAAGATCTCCTCTTCTATTCGTCCTTATGTCCCTTTTCTCCCAGCCCCAGGTCTTATTTTCCCCTCCAAGAGACAGAGAATAACTGCAAAGAAAGAGAGAGAGAGAGAGAGAGAGAGTGAGTGAGAGAGAGAGAGAGAGTGTGTGTGTGTGTGTGTGTGTGTGTGTGTGTGTGTGTGTGTGTGTGTGTGTGTGTGTGTGTGTGTGTGTGCGCGTGTGCGTGAATGGCACATGTGTCAGGCATACGCTACAGAAGCCAAGTGCTCGAGGCCCTCCGCGTCAGGTTACACACATAAGCTTTGATGAGGGTCTGTCTCATTCGGAGTGATCCCACCTTTCTCTCTCTCCGTAATAACACGACAGTTAAATGGACTGTGTAGTTGAACTGTAATGACCCTCATTACGAAGAGTGAGCCAGTCAACCTTGCTAAACGACTTGCATAAAAAAAAGTCAGCTCAGTAAAAACATGTCGTAAGACATAAATCTGTATTTCCCTCACTTCCACTTCTTATTCTAACCGTTCCCGAACCTGGGAGAATGACAGCAGCTGAGCTTAAAGGAAAAAGCCACTTTGAATGACTTGAATCTTTATAATTAACACGTGTTCTTCAATGGCATCCATTTTGTAATGAAATTCAGAGTTGACCTTTTTAGTTTAAACTCTTTTCAGGTGCATTTAAATCTATTTTTACTTTAGTTAACAGTTTCCTACATTACCCACAATGCCATTTGACTAACTGCTGATAGTGGTGCTGGTGGGATTTAGTCCTTGCTTCATCCCTACCTCTAAAGAAATGATGCAGCAGGGCTTTAGTCCTTTAGTGTGTCCGACTCTCTCACCTACTCATCTGTACACTCTGCTTAAACAGATCAGCTTTCCAAAGTTCAACTTTCATCATTTAATACCACCGTTTTACATAGATCAAATAGATTGCTAACTAGCTGAGATGAGTCTCTGCCGTAACTCGGCGCGGCAGCATCATATTGCTGCATTGCATTCTGGAACTTTGAGTACGACATTTGCTCTGAAGTCTCCGCTACTCCTATATGGATTTCTCATGAATATGGCATTGAGCATCACTGGGAAATGGTGAGTGAGAAAAAGAAGCTCTTGCTCTTTTGTGTTTGAGATTGTTGAAATTTTTCTTATATTAAACTCGATTGTAACTGTGCTTGCAAACTTCTCACAAGAATAATGAAAATACAGCACCAACCAACAAACTATTATCAGAATCCCCAAACACATTAGAGATGTTTCAATATAAACACATTAAATGTGTTTCAGGATTGACTTTTTCTTTAAAGTGACATGGCTATCTATCTTTGCTGCATTTACATCTCTCCTTCTTGCGACAGATTGATTTGTAACAAAACCCTGTCGGCCAGATATGATTAGGGTACCTGGGAATAGCGGCAGGACTGAGAGCAGTAATTAAGTCTGGTGCTCTGAGGCCTGAGGGTGCTGCTCTTGGTTAGCGGCTAGCTAGCCATACTAATTATTTTCCCACTACCAGTGGGCAAAAAATACTTACTACACAGGAATAGCCTGCTTTTGGTGGAGCTGTTCATTCAGTTTCATGAGCTTAGCAATTCTGATGTAACTAAGTAAAGATCTTAAGTGGCAGAACAAGCTAAGCAGCTAAGCAGGATCAAATGCTAGCAAACAAGAGAGAGAGAGAGAGAGAGAGAGATCAGTTCTTCTTGGTCATGGTTTCATGACACAGGGTTCGGACTGGCACAAGGCCACTGAGTAACAGATGTTGGAGTGTAACAGGTATCCAAACCTAAATAGAGGGGACAGGTGATGTCCGTGGAGCTCAGCTCGTGTTTTCGGATTGAGAAGTGTGTGTGTGTGAGAGAGAGAGAGAGAGAGAGAGAGCGAGCGGGTGGGCAGATGGTGTCTGGAGAAGTGAATTAAAATACTCAAGTGCAGTTATGGGTTAGCAGATGGGGCTTTGATCAGCCAAAAAAAAAAAGAGAAGGCGCAAAAGGAGCAAAACACATAATGACAACAGACAAACAACTGGAAGACTGATGTGGTCCTGCATGCGTGTCTATGTGTGTGTGTGTTTATTAAAATCATTATATAGAATTATTAATTATCTTTGGGATAGGGTGAGGTTTCATAGTAATGGTAGCAGTGCGCTGTTGTCCCTTTGGTGTTTTTGTGCACTCTTCTCTTTCACATCATTCACTCTCAGAAAAAAAGTGTAGCTTCAAATGTACACCTTTTGTACCTTTAGTATGTATGTTTTACCAAAAACTAATCTTTAACTAAGTGGCCAATCCAACGGAGAAAAAACACACTATTAATGCAAGCACATTTTCTAGGCTGAATATATCAGTGGCATCATTACAAATGAACACAAACCGCAAATAATTGGGTCCAGTTCTTGATTTTGAATGCGCTTTGTGTGTGTGTGTGTGTGTGTGTGTGTGTGTGTGTGTGTGTGTGTGTGTGTGTGTGTGTGAGTTGGGAGTGTAACACAAATGACACTCTGTATCTGTTTAGTGCTCCAAATATCCGTATCTGTATTAACCCAAAGTGGGCGTGGCCTAAACCCCTCTAGTCTCAACCAGATGCCCTGTGAACCTTTTTGGTGAAAAATAAGAAAGAAACCAACAGTGCACCAACTATTCATATCTGTATTTGTATATATTTGAATAAAATATTCTTATTCTGTTACATCCCTTGTGTGTGTGTGTGTTTGTGCTTGTGTGTACATGTGTGTAACAAGATCATCCATTGAATACATGAGCCACTTAGCTGTGTATCCCTGGTACAGCTCGGTCAGGGCTTTATCTTGGTGTGTTGTGATGGCCGACTCGCTGCCCTATTGTTACGCTTCTAAAAGCCTGTTTGTGGTCGGGTAAACACACTCTCGCACGTCTGCCTCACACTGACCAGCTGCCCAGATTTGTGCTGTCTGTTGTTTTCTTCTCTATTTCTTTCTTTCTCTCTATTGCACTCTTTCTTTCAGACTGTGTCACTCTGTCAGTTCTGCTAGCGTCCATATGGTCACAGCGATTAGCTACCGCTTTTCACCCATTGCCTTGGCTGTTGGGATACAATGGAGAACAATGGCATTATGTTTCCCTCTCTCGCTCTTTCTTTCCTTCTTTTTTTTTTTTTTTTTTCCCCTGTGAGAGTGGTATTGTGCCAGGCAGGACAGCTGTGTTTGAGGGTTCGCTTGGCACACTGGCTCTGTTGGGTTAATGCACCTCCGCCTTCTACCCACTGCTGCCCAGCCATACCCGACTGCTTCCCTCCACCTCTTTCATCGGTGTTTTTCTTTCTCTATCTCTCCACATCGCTCTTTATCTCTCACCACACCACCCAACTGCCACTCACTTAGTCAGAGGTTTGACAGATCTTTGACTGCCTAGTTTTGCCTTTCATGGGCATCTCGCTTTCGTCTACCTCTCTTCTTCTTGTGTTTTCTGTTCGATCGTTCCTCTTCATCCATATTTATGCCTGAGCCGGCTCAAAAATGTTCATGCTGTCCATCATTTCAGTGCCTTTAGATGAATCTTGCATATTTTTGACTCGTTGCCTCCTCTCTCTCTCTCTCTCTCTCTCTCTCTCTCTCTCTCTGGACTTTGGCATCCTTAATGCATTTGTCTGGGGAATGATGGATGGCCCGATCTTTTGTGGTCTCACCACTGTAAACTAATCACTCTCTCTGCTAAAAGCAAACATGCGCACACATACACACACTACTGGGAAAAAGGATTTTTTTGCACCATCGTTGCTGGGCATTAAGGTTATTTTTGGTTGCGGAATAAGCAGCTCATAATAATTTGTGTAGTGAGGAAACTTGAGACTTGCACACAAATGTACGCAAATAAGTGCTGAGCTTGCTAATGAGATTGAAATATTTCAGATGCTTCCTTCTAAACAGATTTAAATCTGGATGTTTGGTCACTTTTACCTACAGTTCCCCTTTTGTTTCTGCTCTGACCAGCCCGGACAGCTGCACTGGGCCCATCTGTTCAGAACACACAGAGGCCTTTCTCACATACATGCACAGACACACACACACACACACACACACATGCATGCCATCAAGAGACAGAGAGCAAGAGAGTAACATGGCTAAAAAATATACAGTAGAGATGAAACCATATATAAATATATTATTCAGACTGAACAGATACAAATACGGATGCAATAAGAGGTGCACTATTCGCTTCATTTGTTTGTTTGGTTTTGTTTAGTTTTTTTAGAAGGCTTTTCAGTTTGTTTAAGCTACCCCAATTTTTTAACTTAATTTGTTAGAAAATATCGCAACCATCTGGTTTAGGCCACGCCCACTTCAGGTTTAAATCTGAATACAGTTACAGATGTGGATATTTGGAGAACTGAACAGATACAGAGAGTTTCATTGTGTTATACCCCTAATATTCAGATGTAACAGATATAAAATATTTTGCTTCATCACTGTACACACACCTGAGACTGTTGGTCATAATTCCCCCAAAATGCACTCATTATTATTATTATTATTATTATTATTATTATTATTATTATTATTATTATTATTGGTGTTGTTTCTGTTAAATAATGCCATTTAAGGGAAACTTAAAATCCCTTAAAGTTTCTGATTATGATTTCTTTCATCATGATGGACAAAATGGCTTTAATAATCCACGCTAGGAGATTCTTTATTTTTCTAAATAAAGCTTAATATTAGTTCCCCAGTTAGGCCATACTTTCATCTTTAACCTATAATTCATGAATTCTTTATCCTGGTCAGGGTAATGGTGGATTCAGACCCTATCCTGGGAACACTGGGCATTGGGCCCTGGATGGGATGCCACTCCATTACAAATGACCATATACACACACACACACACACACATTTGTGTTTTAAAATGAATTATTTTACCCAAGCCATCTAGGAGGGAGGAGCAGACTGGAGAACCTGAAGGAAACCCACATGGACGTGTGGACACTCCACACAGACAGTAACAGAAGCTCAGGATCAAACTCGAACTGGTTTAGTTTGGCTTGTCTTATTGTTCAGTTATTCACTGTAAAGCATATCATTCAGTAACATTATACATTATTCAATAACTACTGTGAAACTCATAGGAAGAGAGTCGTAGTTATGACAGGGAAGAATGTAAATCTGGAATTTATGGGGTTAAATGTACATTGATATAGAGGGGAAATGTTTTATAGAGGATGATACTAAAATAGATCAGACTAGCTAATGCAAAGACTTTGTAAGTATGACGTGTGGGAAAACTTCAAATGCCTGAACGTTCTCTAAGAGCCCAGGTGAAGCTGAGCCGCTCATATCAAAGCAACAATACAGATCACACGTTTCCCTTAGCTCATTATCTACATCCCATAAACGGCTCCAATGCCAAAAACCCACACCTGCACTAAAATCCTCAGCGAGGAACAGGCTCGGAGCTTGGGTTTGCTGCTTATAGATCAAAGTTTAGTGAATTAAATCAGAGTAATGAGGTTAATGCGGTTGCACATTAGCATTGTAATACAGAACAGAGGCTTTATTTGAGGCTATTAAACAGCTCGCTGCGTGCCACATGGACGACTGTAACCTTGCGCAAACGTCCTCTGAAAACACCCAAAAGACTTTGCAATATTCATTTCCCGTGTTGGGGCAGGGCTCAGTGCTACTTGCAGACTGGGACTATTAATAGCGTGACAGGAGAATGACACACACACACACACACACAAGACTGGGGTCATTATTGTGGATGAGCGCACTGTGAACTCTCAGTAGGGATCAGTAAATATTAACATTGCTTACTGCATACCACACACACAAACACGCACACACATACACATATGCATAAACACACAGTGATGAAATTTAGGGTACAGAGAGGACCTCAGGGTGATAAACGAGGAAGACACTCCTGTCTTCCTGTAGGGTAAACAGGATAGAGCAGCTCACTCTTCTCAGCAGCCTTGTCAGGGTGATCTATACTTTGACCTCACACACACACACACACACACACACACACATAGTTGCACGCACACACATACACACACACACTCACACACTGCCCTGCATATACATTGTGGGTTTTTTGCCTGTATGATCTTCATTCACTGTTAAAACCATTTTCACTGTTAGAATCTGACAGACAACCTCAATTTCTGCTTCTTTTGAGCTACTCTGGTATGATTTTTATTTGGATTTTAATAAGCCCTAATATAGACATTCATCGGTGTAACTACCGCAGTGCAAATTGCTAATTTCTTACTCCGAACTGGTGAAGTGTGGATAACGGCACTATCCAACATGCCAATTACGCCATTAAACATTCATTCCTTCTACACTTTAGAGCAGAGGTATTCAAACTCGTGCAGGAGTGAGACTGAAAATGCCAAAAAAGAAATATTTAAATGACTTTACCAGACCTACTGACTTTTAACATTGGAGTACGCTAGAACGAGTCTTCTTTTTTCCCAATAAAAAATGGCAGATGTGCCAATCGACATATGACTGACAGTAAAACTCTCCTATATTAATTGAAACTCTGGAAGCCCCGCCCCTTCCTCCATCTCACATCCGTAAAGATTTGGCCAGTGCCCACATTTTGACTGATTTCCCCACTTAAAAAAAAAAAAAAAAAGATGCAGTGACGTGGCATTTCTGCTTTCTGTCAGTGTCTTGAGTTCATGAATGTGAAATAAAATCTATCAGCGAATGTTCAGCTTAAATAACATTAGACAGGTACATAGTTAACATCAATTAACTGTATTTATTAGAGATGCACAAAAATATTCGGCTAAAAATGGACTTAAAATCTGGAACTTGGACCTCAGTAGGAAAAAGTTTGAATATATCTGCTCTAGAAGTAGATAATTAAAGCAAAATAAGTCTACCTCATGATTACTTTTCTTTTATACTGTACCTAACATACGTATTTATGTTAGATGTATTGCATTTAACCGATCCAAGTGCGCACACACAGTAGTGAACACACACCCAGAGCAGTGGGCAGCCTATTTTTTGCTGCAGTGCCCAGGGAGCAGTTGGGGGTTCGGTGTCTTGCTCAAGGGTCTCACCTCAGTCTTAGTATTGAGATATTGAGGGCGGAAGAGAGCGCTGGTCATTCACTCTTCCCACCTACAATCCCTGCCTGAGACACAAACCTTCAGGTTACAAGTGTGACTCTCTAACCATTAGGCCATGACTGACCCCTTCCCTTCCCTTCCCTTCCCTTCCTTTCCTTTCCCTTACCTTCCCTTCCCTTCATTGGAACTAAGAGGCCCAAACCTGTTCCAGCACAAAGCCAGCTCCATGAAGACATGGGTTGCCAGGTTTGGAGTGAAAGAACTCGAATGTTCTTCCACTAGAATGGAAGAACTCCTGAACAGAGCCCTGACCTCAACCCCACTGAACACCTTTGGGATGAACTGGAACAGCGACTGCACCCCAGACCTCCTCACCCAACATCTGACCAGGTGATTTAGAAGTTGCTAATAAACAAATGGTCCAATTACAGCATTTTGCTTGAAGATAGCCGACTAGCTCACTTGGCAAAAGGATCAGAATGCCTTTTCATTATGAACATAAAAGTGGAGCCCAAAAGCAATGACAGAGGAAAGAAAAATAATTGGACAGGTCCAACTGTCCAACGTTTAGATAAATGGGTGATTCTGTGACTGGGGTGCCATTTAGCATTTGTCACTCATACAACTGATATATTTGATCACTTTTCAACACTATGTAACACTAAATCTAAGAAAACATTCATTTAACCATTCAAAAAGTGTGTTAACCTAGCTCAGGCAACAATATCTGATTTTTTTTTTTTTTTTTTTTTTTTTTTTATAATATACAAGGTTTCTTTCTGACAATGGTTGCATTATGCTCTTAAAAGTACAACAGGATCGAGTACTCTCAGAATGAGCAAATATAAAAAGTGCATTAAGGACATTCTAATGATATATTTAAAATGTATTCATTGGCCGATATCACAATATCATTGAAAATAAAGAAAAATGAGAGAATGAGAGAACTTGCTTTTCTTCTTCCCATGATCTTCAAGAAATCTGGATGATGCAACTTCCTGTTGATTAATCCAAATATTTCATGTGGGTGAATATCTTTAGGTAATGGGGTTGAGTGAATGTGAGCTTAAATGTATATTTTTCATAATCTATAATGGATGACTCACGAAAAAAAGGGACGTTTGAAGCATAGGATGGTAAATGGACTCACACATTAATGCAAAAAATTTTTTTTTTTTTTTTTTTTAGTAATCTAAGTGCTAGGTTAGCAAAGGCTGATTATTTGGTACTTTTAATGCACATACTATTTAGTTAGCTAAAAGCTGCAATTTATGATCTCATGATCTTTCTTGTAGAATGTTTAAATGCTATTATTTACATTTGGAAAGCTGGATCCTAACAACCGTGACAGTGAAGGTCTAAAGCCATAAATTTTGCATTCAGATGGCCAGCCTTGAGTTGTCTTTCCCCTTTGAGAGTGTGTACCATTAGCATTAGTACACAATGATAAGGCTGTTTGGATGCTGTGAATTTACTCAATTCTCTCCTGAACTGAGTTAATAGTCCAGAACCTGAGATTTAGTGCTCCCATGTCCACATACATCCAGTGGTTATCGAAGAGAATGGGAAGGAAACCAAGACTGCTCTCATTATCAGTGGTAAAGTTGATGACTCCTATTGTCCTAGTGAATTAGCTAACAAACAGACAGATGGATGGTTTCCACATTTGAAATATAAAAAAATGCTTTCTGGAGTTGATGACATTTGTGCTTGGCTTCCTCATGGAAATCAAGGAAATATCATGGCTGTTGGATTTTATGATGCACAGTATGGATTTGAATCCACAGCATTGTCGATATAGTTACATTAACCATGGATATAGCTGCATTTAAATCGCCAGGCCTCACTAGTTTTAGCAGTGATGAAACCATATTTAGACAGTATGAAGCCTTCAGGTTCATAATAACTGAGAAATACAGTCATCATTTCCTGTAAGCTGAACAAGAATTCATATTCCCTGGTGGTGAAGCTTATGTCTTTATCAATCTCTTCTTTCCCTGTTGAATTAGATGACAGATGGACAGCTTGACAAAGTAAAAAAAAAAAAAATTCCTACTGCAATTCCTTATAAACTTTAAGACCCAAGTCCAGGTCTAAGCATATTTAGTTCATTTTTGTTCATACACCATTGTCATAAGAGAATAAAAGTGATCTATGAATAATATAACGGTACAATATACAGTAAGAGAATTAAATTTGTTCTTGTTTTCTTAAAAACAATAAAAACATACAGATGTTAGTGTAGAATTATCTGTATGTACATGTATGTGTTCTGGCTAAATTGGCTGCCAAACAATGACAATTAAAAAGACAACTAAAAACATCTGTTATGATTTAGAGAGCCTAGTAATACAGATGGTTCTGCAGATTTCGTATAGATTTCACAGGTAAGCATTTGATATAATAATATTTAAATACAGTATGATATTACAATTTTTTTTCCCTCATTGCACAGAAAGGTTGGCTTTCACTAGCTATAATAAAGAACAAAAGGCAATAGAAGGTCACAAGTAGTAGATGGATATGTGGATATCAGACAGCAGTAAAGGGAGAATGAGGAATAAAGAAAAATATGTGATATCGATTTCTCAAGATTTCTCCCAAGTCAAATATTAATGCTCCCAGGCATTACTGTCTCAGCATGAGGAATTCACTCTGATATACAGTATGTACACTGTATGACAAGCAAATACTCCTGTCTATGAATATCTATTTCTTTCTCTGTAATTATATTGTTTTTTCCCTTTGATGGCTCAGAATTCGTTCATTCTTAACCAGAATGTTAAAAGCATAAACAATATTTAATTTCTGTGAATCAAGGAAGTGCGTGAGTATGTAAGAAAGGAGATAAAGTCTAAGAGCAGTATGAGTAGAGCAAATATATCATGTATCCTGAATGTAAATAAGTTTCCTTAAAATGTATTTGCACTGCATGTGTGAGAGTGAGTCACTGCGAGAGTGAACAAGTGAGTGGGAGAGACAGAAAGAGACAGAGATGTATAGAAAAAGGGAAAGAGAGATGGAGCGAGAGGATGTGTACAGTGAAATGGAAAATTATGAATGAAGTGAGTGTATATGTGTGTGTGTGTGTGTGTGTAAGAGAGAGAGAGCAGACTGGTGTTCAACCTGATTGGGATTGCGATGGTCACGATCCAACACGTTCATATACTTACACGCTGTGTAACCTTGGAAACCTGTCCTCAGGGCTGATTCTGTGGAGAGCCTGTGGTGTGGGAGCATGTGTGTGAGAGAGAGAGGCATAGAAGGCTCTTTATTTGGCATTACTAAGTCATCCATTCTGTCTTTTATAATGACACAGTTGGTGGCGTTTCCTTCATTTCCACTGTATATGAAAAAGTTCCAGCTGAGCAACATACTATACTATAAACCTGCAGGAATGAACCCAAACAACCGATGACCTCAGACCAATATCAAGTTATTTACATGACTGTAGATACATTTACACTGACCAGCCATAACATTAAAACAGGTGAAGTGAATTAGGGGTGGGATATATTAGGCAGCACGTGAACAGTCAGTTCTTGAAGTTGATGTTTTGGAAGCAGGAAAAATGGTCAAGCGTAAGGATCTGAGCAACTTTGACAAGGGCCAAATTGTGACGGCTAGACGACTGGGTCAGAGCATCTCCAAAACGGCAGGCCTTGTGGGGTGTTCCCAGTATGCAGTGGTTAGTACCTACCAAAAGTGGTCCAAGAAAGGATAACCAGTGAACCGGCGACAGGGTCATGGGATCCCAAGGCTCATTGATGTGAGTGGGGAGTGAAGAATAGCTCGTCTGGTCCGATCCCACAGAAGAGCTACTGTAGCACAAACTGCTGAAAAAGTTAAAGATGGCTAGAAGAAAGGTGTCAGAACACGTAGTGCATTACAGCTTGGTGCATATGGGGCTGCCGAGTCACAGACCGGTCAGAGTGCCCATGCTGACCCCATCCACCGCCAAAAGCACCTACAATGGGCACGTGAGCATCAGAATTGGATAATGGAGCAGAGGAAGTAGGTGGCTTGGTCTGATGAATCATGTTTTCTTTTACATCATGTGGACGGCCGGGTGCGTGTGTGTCGCTTACCTGGGAAAGAGATGGCACCAGGATGCACTATGGGAAGAAGGCAAGCCAGCAGAGGCAGTGTGATGCTCTGGGCAGTGTTCTGCTGGGAAGCCTCGGGTCCTGGCATTCATGTGGATTTTACTTTGACACGTATCGCCTACCTAAACATTGCTGCAGACCAAGTATACCCCTTCATGGCCACGGCCTAATAAACATTTTTATTATGTTTAAGGCTTAATAGGCCTAATATTAGGGCAAACGGCCCTGATGGCAGTGGCCTCTTTCAGTGGGATAATGCACCCTGCCACACTGCAAAAATTGTTCAGGAATGGTTTGAGGAACATGACAAAGAGTTCAAGGTGTTGACTTAGCCTCCAAATTCACCAGATCTCAATCCGATCGCACAGCTGTGGGATGTGCTGGACAAGCAAGTCCAATCCACGAAGGCCCCACCTCACAACTTATAGGACTTAAAGGATCTGAAGAAAATCTTTTCTCCTATGGTGCAATTAAAACAAAAGAAAATGTACACGTTTGTTTTTTTCTCCTGCCTGACTCATGTCACATGACTCACTGTGAGTTAAAGTAGAGGTCTCAACAATGTCAGACCATTTACATATTTACACTTAGTAACATTTAGTAACTGCACAAAAATATTTTGATAATAATAATAATAATAATAATAATAATAATAATAATAATAATAATAATAATAATAATAATCCGATCAATGTGTTTACCTTCACTACAAATAAAAGGATAAAAGGAAAACTGCTTTCATGAGTCAGTCAGGAATCAGATAATTACCTATGGTGTGATATATGCATTTTGACTACATGCTTTTTTTTTAACATGGAGTCACTTTCCTGCCAAATATTTAGGGATTAGTCTGTGGTATTTGCTCTTCTATATCTGGTTATCCATGATCTCGGCTGAACAGCCTTCCACTGTAACAGAGGGAGCACATCTGATGAAAGGACATCAGATCCCTCTGTTACAGTTTTTAAATTCAGACTAAAACATGCTCTTATTTTTAAACATGCTCTTAATATTATATTCAATGTTTATATATATATATATATATATATATATATATATATATATATATATATATATGGAAGTATGATAACGAGCCTATTATAGCACTCTCTGTACTTTTACTGTACTCAGATTTGACAAAATAACAGTTCTCATCTCCAATTTAAATATTTTATATCCATAACTAGCAACTTTTTCAGTTCTGATGCTGTAATGTAAATTACTATTTTACATTATTTCTTAGCTTTTACTTGCTGAGTTAATGCCAACAATTGCCTATATTTCACATCTCCTTTTTGTCTAATGGTATTTTCCTTTAGGAAATTCCTTTAGCTGAGCCTTTAACAATACTGGTCCATAGATAGATCAGTGAGAATCAACAAAGTTATCAGATAACAATAACACTTCTCTAGGTTTGGCTATATGCCCTATTATGTCATTGTTTTTATCTGAATTTATCACAAAAAAAAAGAATTTGCCCTCAGGTTTTATCTCACAAATCAGTCAAAAGATATGGGTTCATGAAAAAGGTGCTTTTGCACCAGCACTGGTCCAATACCATATCTGTGGGAATGTTACATGTAGAAGGGCTCTATATAAACCTCAGTTCTACGCATTCGTACCACTGACTGGAAGCTGAAGCAGATAGAACAATGTGCTGAACGTGTTGGTGGCCATACAGTGTGTGTGTGTGTGTGTGTGTGTGTGTGTGTGTATGTGTGTGTGTGAGAGAAGTCATTTTCACCTGTGTGACCCTTGTTCATCTCTCACAGTTGATGGATTCTTCCCTCTTTTTTTAAGGAAGTGCATCCCAACAGAGCTGAGATAGCCGCGTCCCCTTTTCCCAGCCTCCCCTGCTGCCACATTCCTGACCCTGCAGGGCCGCTTTCCTTTCCACTCTCCACATCCGCTCCACAGCCCACTTCCCCTGCCACAATACACACGCCTGCTAGCCTGCTGCTCTGTGTGTGTGTGTGTGTGGGTGGGTGGGTGTGTGTCATTTGACAGCCAAGCCTAAAAATGATGAATGATGGCAACCTTGATCAGTTGTTACTTTAATGGTCAGATAAGCTACAACCCTGGAAGCAAACTGTTCCAACAGCAAAAGAGAAATGTTGAGTGTTCTCAAAGAGTTTTGATTATGGAGGTTTTGCAAGCAAAACTTTTCACTATACTATACTATATTACACTGCAGTATACTACAGTATACTATAGTTTGATGTACTATGCTATGGCATGGTATACTCAACTCCACTCTGTTGTACTATACTAACTATTCTATACTATAATATACTAGTACTATACTATCAACTAAAAAACAAAAAATACAACACCAAACAAACTACCAAGCAAAAATTATTTACTATGCTATACTATAGCATACTACTGTATACTATAGTATTACATACTATGCTATGCCATGTTGAACTATATTGCATTATACTACGCTACACCGCACTATATTATACTATACTGTTAACTAAAGCAAAACACAAAACAAACTACCAAGCAAAAATTATGCACTATGCTGTACTATATCATATGCTACTATATCATACAGGGTCACTGTATACTCTAGTATACTACACTATGTCATGCTATACTCTACACTACTATGTTGTACTATGCTACACAATTCTATACTAATACTAATACTAATATAACACTAAGCCAAATTATTCACTACTTCAAGGAGTTATGTTACAATAGACTATTAAACTCTTAGAAGTAAGGGTTCTTTAACTGTTTATTGGATAATTAAGGATTCTTGATTTCTTTTCTGCTAAGTTTTCTGCTATGATTCTTTAAATCTTCTCACAAGATGAAAGCTGCAAACTTGCTACTGCTAATGCTCGGAAAAAAATGAATTGATTTTAAGAAATCTGCAGTGTTTCTGTAGTTCAAATGTATTTTCGATCGTGAAATGAACTTGTTTTTCTCAAAAAGACAGGTTTAAAACAAAAGCTATTAGTATTCTAGCAAAATCTGCAGTTGTAATTCATTTACTCAAAACTATAAACTATCAGGAGAATAAACTCTGCTGCCAAGTAATATTGTTCCTTTTCTCCAGAATGTCATTGCTCCTCACGAATAGATTATCCAGGATGATTTATGACAGGCTGCTGCTTCACATATTCAATACCCAGTGCCACAGTATTACACTTTCACATCGCAGTTCGTAACCAGTACAGCAGCCCAATGCACATGCATTCTGAATCCCCTATTATCTATTATCTCCTGTGGGACATTCAAGAGGTTTCTCTCAGCACAGATAAACCCTACAATGCATCTCTGTACGCACTGGGAATCACTTGTAGCATATTTGAGAGGTCAAATACTTTTATATATATATATATAGCTCATAAATATAAACAGCACATCCAAGAGTTTATCTTGGATACTGACTACAGCTATGCCATTTGCCCAGGCCCTGATATGTATACGTAGGAGAGATTGCCTTTACGGTCTGAATTTGACAGCGTTACTACTACGCACGCTGAAAAGATGCTATTGAAGTCAAAAACACATTTTTTTATGAGCATGGTGACAGATGTGGCAAATTGTTAGTCTACCAAAGAGGACAGTCAGCTATCAGTTTCTTATCAGAGCCGAGTACAGACTCAAGAGCAAGAATATTTGTCCTAAATGGGATTAATAGCGAGTGTAAACATGTTGTTCTGCATTTATTTCTCAACGTTTTTTTGTTTGTTGACAAGGTTAACAGTATAGATGTAACCAAATATGAATACATTATACAAAAAGATAACATGTTGTAAACAGATACAAAATAGACACGAAAACGAGGCAGACTATTGGGACTATTAGTCTACTATTTTAGTTATATTTTGGGAACCAACTAAATTCATTAGAAAATTTCATAAGCGGCTACAAACAAATATTGCAACAGCAGGTTTTGAAACAGTGCAGCACACACCGCTGGTTGAGAACAATTCTGAACTCAAGTGATGGAGCTGAGGTTGAGGAACTGTTAGAGCCAGAATTCACACACCAAGCACTGGCATTTCTACCTCTGGGTTTCCGCCTAGTATGTTTTCAGTGTTTCCAGGGGTATAGTGGTAAGTAAGTAAGTAAGTAAATAAATAAATAAATAATAAGTAAATTAAAGATACACATTTTTGAAGCATTAAACAGATACAGATACAATGCAAAAAAGACATCTTAGCAAGTGAATATATCTGGAATATAGGCAAATTTGTTTGATATTTCTTATTTTAAGATTATTATCAATCAAATATAATGTTATTCAGCGGGTTTTTAAATGCTTTTACACATTTCAAGCATGGGCAGATAAATTTTGCTTCTTTCTAGAAACAAATGCTTAAAATTAGAAACATTATCTGCCAATAGAACAAGAACATGGGAAAAAACAGATCGTTGAATTTACTTGATTCAAATGTGTACATCATTTCCACATAGGTGAAACCATCTGAATTCTATGTGAATGAATTGAAGTACGTTAGCACAGTTCTTAAATGCAGTTTACTTCATTTGTTTTTGCACAGCCAATATGATTCAGTCAGGTATATTTAATGCCCTGGAATACATTTCATGTGAAGCAGTTATCCAAGCTCAGGATTAAACCCTGGTATTAGTTCAGTCTAGCAGGCTGCGCATGACAGATCAATACTGTATATACTGTATATAGGGAGAAAGTCACATGATCAATTGGATCAATGCAGAGTTGGAAAGCTCCAGGGTCTGGTGGTTTTTATTCTAATAAATTTTATCCTTGTAGTTCAAGCAGATTTTGTAAGTCTTATGCAATGAAATTCTTACCAACCCATCAGTCTGCTGGGCTGCTCTTGTAAGATTCTCTATACCAACAATTATACACTCACTGTCCACTTTATTAGGAATACCTGTACACCTGCACATTCATGCAGTTATCTAATCAGCCAATCATGTGGCACCAACAACCATGCCACCATCTAAATCACATAGATCACATTTCTTTTTCCTCATTCTGATGTTTAACATGAACATTACCTGAAGCTCTTAACTTGTATCTACATGATTTTTTGCATTTGCATTGATTCGATAGCTGCAGGAATGCGCAGGTGTACAGGTGTTCCTAATAAAGTGGACGGTGAGTGTATAATTAAGTTATTAATCTTAATTCTATACTTAGATCACTTAACTCTAAAGTGATTATATCTCAAAATGCCAAAAAGGGTTTTGTTAGGGTGAGTGGGATTATTCATGATCCTAGACATTTGGATTTGGCTCAGAAAAATGTACTAGGATTAAAATTCTATACTTATCTCCTGCAGCGTGAGTCCAAACTTACAGCATCACATCTCGCTACAGTACATTCCTTTATTTGATGTCACCATTTTTCTTTTTTTTTATTTTTATTTTTTTATTTGATGTGCTCAATGAACCCCTTGCTATAGTTCTGCAATCAGATGAAAGGATCTGTAGGATGGTGAGAAGGGAAAATGACTCATAAATTGTCACCCGATGCAGACGATTTGCTTTTATATAGCTCTAACTCAGGGAGCGCTGTACCTTATTTTACAGGTGCTACAAAACTTTTAAAAAGTTTATTAGTTACAGTTACTCTGACAATGAATTATTAATTATCCTGATGCACTTTCTTTTCCCTTTTTAGGTACAGTACTTTACATATTTAGGTATTTGGGTATTACACTGTACATTCAAAGCAGTTCTGAGATAGATTATTGGACTGCATGAAACAGAAATTTGGACAATGGTCAAGTTTCTTTCCCTGATTTCTGTCCATTTGCTAAATTATTCATACCTTCTTGCCAAAGTCGTTTCAACCTCTTGAACTCTTAGTACCCACTGGCACGTTCCTCACTCTCATAACGTCTCACCTTTCCTACTAGTTTCACTGTAGTTCCTGAATAATTCGCAGTAGTTACTCAATAATGTGTGTTATAACCGATATGCTGGTACTTTAAGATGTTAAGCTATTGGACAAATGTTCATCTGGAATGAATCAAACCCATATATGAGAAAGGCATACCTGAAAAAAGTCGATACAAGAAGGCAGGGTTCACCTACTCAATTTTATTTCTTTTACATTACTACTAATCAGCGAACATAGCATAACTCAGTTAATGTGTTACCATATTCTTATATGTAAAACATCAATCGTGGTGAGTCGTAAAACCTAAAACAACCTTCTGTTCCCAGTGTCCATCTCAGTTATGTTTAAATCTGCACTCCCCTACCCTGAACCCTACTGTAAAATTCCCTTTAATAACACACAGACAGGTCTTTTTTTCCCCATTACCATTTAACTACCTTTTCCTGCCATTACAAATAGATAAAATGTTTAAATGATGGCAGAGTTGTGCCCTCGTTTTTGTCCTTAATTTGTTCAATATTTCTCAGATATCTACAGGCATACAGCTTTGTCAAAGTAGAAACAGAAACATTCCTTCTCCTCCACACCTTAACCCTAAGGACCTGCTGTCTGGTTTAGATCTAAACTCTTATGAGAAGGGATTGATTTTAAAATCCGGGAGGAAATACTCCTATGTGTGAGAGGACAGCATCGAATGGATTCTTTATGTTTCTATAGATACTGCAGCTTAACACAATTTACAACACAGCACTGTTTTTCTGTTTATCAAATTCTCAGTTCTGACTGGTCCGACGGTGTTCATTCATTTTCTGTAAGAGCAGATCGGAAAGTAGTTCCAGCTACAAGGCAACTCACAGGTTTATGTTAATGCACTTGTGCTCATAGTCTCCAGCGTTAAATCTTTCTAAGTATCAGTGGTAAAGCTGCAAAGTTTTCCAACACTGGAAAGTCTTCAAGATGGAGGGCTTTGCGATTTCATTGTAATATGACAAGCTGCGTTTTTTTTTTGTTGTTGTTGAGAAAAGAGAGGCTGGTGAAGGAACGACAGAAGTTCCACAACAATAAATGTAACTATACAGTAAATGAATAAAATATATGGCTTGTTATTTTTTTAAAAAAATGAATCATTGACAGATTGCTGTTGTGTCAGAGGAATAAAACACTTCAGAATATGCAGTTATTGGAAAATAATCAAACCACAACACGACGTGGTGTGCTGAATATTTTCCCATAACAGCACGCCGTGTCATCTTTTATTCCTTGCTAGTCTAATATAAAACATTGTGGTATGTTGTTTAAATGATGATTTGAATAGTCTAGTAATTATATAACAATCATATTATTAGTGTGCATTTTTATGCACTCTGGGTGCAATACCAGTTTGTAAGCATTCTTGGAAAGCTATTCAATAACCTCTCTGTTTGGATCCAAATACCGTATACGAAAACAAGGTTATAACATCTCTTTGTATCAGACCATACAGTGTCAGTTATCGTGTTGTGTAATGAGTGTGTTATTGGGTTATGCAATACTGCTGATTCTGTGGCTGTCTCTATATTTATTTGATTTTGTTAATGAATGAGGAAGATTTATGAGGAGTTGGCTAAAGAGCTATTTATGATACAAGCACACTTCCTGTTTGGATATGCATCACTTCCTTTGGGACTCACAGGTCGTGTAAAAAAAAAGAAGAAAAAAACAGGGGTCATGTACAAGTTTCAAGGGGTTTCCTTTTTAAATTGCATTCCTTCGTTTTTGGAAAGTAAGTGTGGATTGAAATCATGATTTCCTGAGGATTTTGTAGCAAAATGAGTGTTTGAACTTTAGGTTTCTATATATATGTCTGCATCCACGCGTATTCTTTGCTTGAAGCGCAGCTGGAATTTAAGACTTGGATGGCACACTCCTTTGTCCGTTGTCGAGGACAATACCAGAAACAGAACCGGACGTTTTCTCAAGGCTTTTGGATTAGCGCCAGCAGTGTGTGAGTGGCAGTGACGAGAGAAAAGTCACATTCATGAATGGACTTCTGTGCTCATAATTCTTTTCATTGTGTTACACAGCTGAAAAGACAGCACAGTAGTGCTCTACTACTAACAGGCCCACACAGAACCCACCAGAACTGTCCATTGAGTGCGTCCATTGAGTGTGTGTGTGTGTGTGTGTGTGTGTGAGTGTGTGTTTCTGGCTCTTTGTGGGTATATACATATGCATATTATTTATGTAAGTATTCATGTGGGTGTGTCTGTGTTTTTATCGTGTATGTGTGTTTGTGGGTTAAAGATGAAAAGGGCTTTCAAAACAGCAAGAAAATAAAAATGTAACATGAATTAATTTCCCAAAATTATATTTAAGACTGGAATGAACTTGTCATTTATTATAACGGATAATTATCAAAGACTGTAAGAATTACTCTATATACTATATTTCTTATTTTGTTTTCATTAATCATTCAATGTATTCATTCTTTTTATATCTATTGGTCAATACATGAGTACTATTATCATATCCCAGCCTATCCTATACTTATATATTTTTTCTTATATACTTATCTTATCCTCTCCAGTACTATTCTATCCATCATTATTCCTATCCACTTCACCTTTCCTCTCCTTTCTTCTTCTCTCCCATCCTGCTGTATTCTTTCATATAAACTCCTTCCCTGTCCTGTTGTATCGTAACGTATCTTATCCTGTCATATCTTCTCCTATCCTATCCTATCCTACACTCTCCTGTCCTGGCCTGTACTATCCTATCTATCATTATTCCTATACACATCTCTTTTCCTCTACTCTTGTATTCTGACCTGTACTGTCACAATCCGTCCTATCCGAAAGTATCCTATTCAATCCCATCCTATCCATTATCCAATACTATACAATGCCACACTATCCTGCTTATCAGTCATCACTCTGCCTATCTCCCTGCCTTTTTTCATGTCAGAGGAAATGATTGTCACCAAAAAGCCGTGTTTTTTCAACAAAAATTTCCTCTGGGGTGAGTTCACTGTCAACAAGCAGATGTGTCAATCACTAATGACAAACTGGAAGAAGCCAGAAGAGAAGTGTAAATAATAAGCAGTGTAGGGAGCGCAAGCTTTGCTGGAAATGAATACACACTGTAATTGCATGTATGTGCAATCGTGTTGGGACTGCATGAGTGGCAGTTTGTTTAAGGACTGAAAAGAATTACGCAGGACAGATGCATGCATTCGTTCCAACAGCGAATGAATGTGCGCTGGGCAGATGTTTTGTAGCTGGAGAATATAGAAATGAATAAGAGCTTGTAGAAAATTATGGATTACATTTGAATAAGTTGGTTTTCCCATCAACTTGTGTCATGTTAAGTAGAACTCACCCTAACACTGTGTTCAGATGTGCAACAGCTCTTCTAGTCTTTTATGCAGTGCAACTTACAACTGAGACAAGCATCAACCGAGCAGTGGTAGGTTAAGGATGTAGCTCAAGGACCTACTACTTAGGGGTGCTGGGATTTGAACTTACAACCTTCTGATTAATAACCCAAAGCCTTTCCACTGAGCCACCACTTCCCTGAAACCTGCCTGTAAGCCCTGACACTAAGTTATTAGATTATAAGTATTAGCATAAGTTCAGAAGCTCAGCGGGATGTTCCATGTTGTTGGGATTCTGGAAGAGGAATTGTGCTGGAATTTCCCAGTGCTGTATCGTACAGCTCCTACTGTGATGTATTCACTATACACACAATCCAGGATAGGATAGGATAGGATAGGTTAGGATGAGGTGGGATGGGTTGGGATGGAATAAAAGGAATGCAATAGGAAAGGACAGGATAGGATAAGACAGGATAGGAAACAATGGGATAGAATTGGATCAAGTGGTGTGGGATGGGATGGAATGGGATAGGAAAGGACAGGACAGTGAAGGATTGAATGGGATAGGATAGGATAGGAAACAGTGGAATAGGATAGGATCGGATAGGGTAGGATAGGATAGGATAGGATAGGAAACAGTGGAATAGGATAGGGTAGGATAGGATAGGAAATAACAGGACAGGACAGGACAGGATAGGAAACAGTGGAATAGGATAGGATAGGATAGGACAGGGTAGGATAGGGTAGGATAGGATAGAATGGGATAGGTGAGGAGAGGTAAGAGGACATTTTCAAAAGCGATAATGCAGTGAAAGAAGGAATGATGATCCTGTCAGTGGATAATGAGGTCACAGCAGGTATAGCATGCACACTCACCTGTTCTGACCTTTGCTCTGGCAGCAGCTGCTTAGAGACATATTTTATGATTATTAAATCCATTCCTGTTTACTACACATTCACATAACCTTCAGCAAAGTACATTTGTGTATTTTCCTTCCATCTTTCATCCCTGTACCTCTTCCTTCTCTCATTTTGTCCATCCATCTTTCCATATCTCTAACCTCTCACATCTTTCATCCATCAGTCTGCACCTTGACTATCATTCTTCCTTCACATTTGTCCATACTATTACTAGTGTTGCTGTGGGGGTAAATAGAGACCCCATGGATAATTCTGAGATGATGAGACATGCTGAAAGGGTGTAGGTGTGTATATAAGAGAAGCCAATAGTTATGAGTGCTCCACTGAGAGCTGTGTGTCGCCTGCAGATCTGATTACTCTGAGAAAAGAAAAGGCCTCAGCCCAGGAGTGATCAATGCAAATAAGATCATTATCATCATTACCAACATCTGCATCGTCTGACAACCACATTTATTTAACAGCCAGAGAGGATTTGCTATCAGTGGACATTAAACAGTGAAGGTCCACTTAGACTAACTCACTCGTGTGATTTGGGGACAGAATATCTGTAAGCTGTGCTCTAGCCACTGGGCTTTACTGATTGGATTATCAGACTCACTGATTAAAAACTTTAAAAGTCATCACAACAGCAGACTCGCGATGCACAGTCAATCAAAGAATTTGACTCAGCTTAATCAAGTGAATCAGTTGAACCAGTTCGATCAATGTGTTGGATCAGTTAATGAGTTTGAATCAGAGTGCTTGAATCTGGTGAATCAACTTAATCACAGTGTTTGAATCAGTTGGGCCATACATAAAGTTTTAATTGCACTGTATATGTACACCACCAGTCAAAGTTTATACACCCCTGCTCATAGAAGGTCTTCATTTTTAGCATTTCTTACTATTTCTGAATAATAATGAAGATGTTTAATAATGAAGAATTTTTATGTCTATGAAACAATACATATGGAAGTACATATGCAGTGACCAAGAAAAGTGCTAACCAAATCCAAACTATTTTATATTTTAAATTGTGAACAGTAATGCCAATGAAGCTTTGAACTCTTTGCATTTCAACCAGATTCAGGAGGATTTTCTTAAAATTCCCAAATATACTGAGCTCCTCACTGCTTCTGGGAAGTTCTCAGTGAAAACTACTTCTTTGGGGTAACAAAGAATTCATTATTGTATAGAATTATTGTCGCTTAGTATAACTGAAAAATCATGTAGTAAATTAATAGGTACTATTAGAAAAATCTGTGCACAAAAATAACCCCCTAAACACTTCTGCATGGCTTGATTCCAGAATACAAAAATGCTTTTTGCATCTTTAATGTACCATTAATGCAGTGCTGTAGTGTTCCCTTACAGCTGGAATGTTAATGCCGTTTAGTTTGAAACCTGATAAATATTGAAAATCTTTTAAATCTTATAACTTGTCAGGGATTCTTTTACTGCTCCTCGCTCGATTAAATGTTGTAGCTGGTGATGCATTCCTGGACATCATCTCCTTCCTATGCAGTGTAACTAGAGCATGTGGAGCAGGCATGAAAGCCCAATGAAATGGGCAAAAGGACGTTTTGCAAGTTTCCTCAACTTCTTTTACAATGATCCAGTTGCTTTTGTGGTTAGAGATGTTTTTGTGGTTAGAGTTTTTATTATATTCACATTTAGTCTAACCGCTGCTTGAGCTGAAAAAACAAAACAGCAGGGTTTTCAGGCATCTCCGGTATCGCTACAGCAAGGGGTCAAAAATTGTAAACGCTGCAGTTAAACTGTAGATGTTGAAACCTCTGGAATCAGACACTGGGAACCTGCATTAACTCTTTCTTGTTATATTCCAGCTCAGAATAATACAAGCTAATCTCGTATGGAAACACGAGTGTCAGTTGTCACTTTTTGGAAGTGGAATGTTCCTGTAACTAAAGCCGGGTTTACACTGATCAATGACAGAATTCTGGTACTGTCTGAAATTTTTTTTATTAAAATTCACTGCTACAATGTTTGTCTAAAAGCCACCAAAAGGAGGACAGCATAGGATTCCTACAAATACAAACTAGGTACTTTAATTAACACAATGTTACCAGCCTACTTGCCCGTGCTCTCATACAGCGAGTTGCAAAGCTATAATGCATGCTAATGGACAGAAGAAAAAAAAAAAACCTTATTACCTCAAGGTGACTTTGAACAATGTGCATTCCATGTTGTTCTTTTTTATCCAGCACTGAACAGCTCCAAAAGCCTCTTTTTCATTTTTTTAAATGTGCTTAAAATGTGTTTTCTCTTCACAACATCATTACTATGTTACTATTATAATGAAGGCTTGTTTTCTGTTTATGCAATCTCATTTTCCGCACGAGTCTGGATCACGCTGGTTGATGCCCTAAGCAGAATGTAGTCATTTTCTTTAATCACAGGTCTCTTTTTAGAAGATCTTCATTGTGTAATGTGACATGGAGAAAACTTGTTATCACACAGTCTGTTATGGACTTTATTGGGATCATCTCATAAATAGTGACTGAAATGGTGTAAATCAGGTGTATGGAATTTGTACTGTATAGAAATACAGGTAAATACAGGGTCTAATTGGTAAAGAATGGTTCATTACTGTAGTTATACCTACTTTTTGGACAAGTACTTTAAACTATCTGACAAAATAAGCCATTAAACCCAAGCATACAACAACCATGAATTTGGAAGAAAAAAAACACCTGAAACTATTGGCATATTCCATTAAGCCATAAAACTGTGATTTGTGCTTGAATAATTTCATGTTCTCAGTGTCCAAAAGTCACGCTACTGTATTTTTTTGTTCCTGCAAAGTCATTCAATGATTAAACAAAGAGCCCAATCACCAACTGCTGCTTTCAGAAAGTCATAAAAAAAAAAAACAGAGCAATACGAAGTTAATATCTTTTACTGCACTGTAAGATCTGGCCTTAGTACAAAGCAGTGAGCCCAGTCAAGATTAAAAAGAAACCAGTCAAAGTCATGCTTTGGAAAAATAAAAATCCTGGGCTGCTGAAATGATACTAATGGAGGAAATTAAGAAAAGAAAAACACAAGGCTGTCTAGTCATATATAGATGTACACACATATAGAGTGTTAGAATGAATAGTTTAGGGCAATAAAAATATCCCTGAATATTATTTTTCACCTAATGAGGGTGTACTGCTTGAATTAGTTTTAAGCATTAGTACTGCTGAGGGGGAAAAAATCTAATATCCCCCCTTCTGTGGCATTTTTTTCCATAAATTTAAGAAAGAAATCTCCAAACTGTTCTTGCACTATACAAACGCCAATTTCTGGCCATGATTTATGGCAGGCACTGTTGGGCTCATATTATTTTTGTAAGTAGTAGCAGTATTCTTGCTGAGTTACAGAGAATGGTGGAGACTGTACCTCCATAAAGTCAACTTTCCCAACACATGAAACAACATGAAGTGGAGAACACAAGCTTGTCTCTCCATGCACGTCTGCGTGACTGAGATTCTTTAGGAAGTGAAAGTCCACGTAGGCTAAACAGGGCCCATGACCCCTTTCAAACCTCCAGGGATGGGGCCAGAGTGGAAAACTTTGGGGGGGGGGGGGGGGGGGGGGGGGCAAAGAGAAATAAAGAGGAGAGAGAACAGATATGAAACAGACAAAATGGGGAAACAGTGTGGGAGAGGAATGAAAAAACGCGGAACACAGGGGGTCATAGAGAGACTAGGCGAAAGGGGGAGGAGGTCACAGAGAAAGAAAGAAAATGAAAGAGTGAGAGAGAGTGTGTAGGAGTGTCCATTCGACATTCATACCCAGCAAAGCTTCCCATGACAGCCAGCGGCCCCATTGAGTGTCACTGCCATTCCCACAGGAAGTGACTCCATGTGAATATAATCCATCGTTTTCCTGTTGCCCTTTGCATGTCTCCTCTTCCCGGATAACTTATGCTGCCTGACAGAAACAGTAGAGTACATGGAATGTTTCACATAATCCAAAAATGACTGTAAAAAGCTTACTTATTTGATGCTTATTATTTAAAGATGAGACTAATTGGTGTTTTTCAGTTTGATGAAATTTGTTGGAAAGCGCAAGTTCAAATCCTGACAATGCCACAGCCATCCATGACCAGGAGTCCAAGAGAGCATGTGCTCTCTGGGTGGGAGAGATGGCGTGCGTGTCAGTCTCCCCTGTCAATCATAGCGACACTAGCCAATCGTGGGTGTCTGCGAGCTCATTTGTGTGGAAGAGGGCAGATAGTGCTTTTCTTCAAGTGTTTAGCTGCAGTTCTCAGAGGAATGTGTCATGTGTCTAATGTATCTCGTGTCTCAGAGGAATCACATGCTAGCCCTCACCATCCCTGGTTGGAAGCTGTTGTGTGATAAGCGAGAGCTAGCTAGTGGGTGAGATTTTGCAAGTGACCAAACTGATGGTGAATAAGGAGCCAGTTTAATAAACTCTGTGGTAAAAAACAGTCAGTCTGTCTAAAGATGTCTAAAACCTTGCTCACTAGTTCCTCAAACAGTGAATGTCACTGTTTGATCAAGCTGTTAGATATTTACTTGCTGTAGTGAAATGGACATAAGCCTAATCGATTCAGCCTGTAATCAGATACTGGCTGTCAAAAATGTCTGTGATGTTCTTGTGCCACAGCCGCAATCAAATCTTTAATGCAATTTTCCCCCTTTTCACTCCTGGAGGACTTTTGCATGCTAGAATCTTATCTTACACTCCTTATAGATTCACTTATAGAATCTTGTGGATAAGAAACAGAAACGGATTTCAGTTCAGGACAGATATATCATAGAAAACACACAGACATAAATATCACATAGACATGTCACCATGTTTTGGGTTTTTTTCCAGGACAACCACACATAATGTCCTTCTTGCTTCACGTAAAAATAAATGTATAAATCATACATTTTAGATGGAACACAGTATTTATTGTTGCTCTCTATTACTCTCACACTTGATGTTGACTCCAATAGTATGTATCCCCTGGACATAAAAGATTGTCAGCCAAGAAGAGCAAACTTTTATATTAGTGAAGAGTAATCGAATCGCTTTGTGAGAAATGTAATTACTAAATTAGTTTATGTGATAAACAGCCTTTCGAGTATGAATCCTTCAGAGATTTCCAGAATAATTTCACTTTCATAATTAGATATAAGCCAGTGTTTGATAAGGGTCACCTTCTGTTTAGCTTTCAGTATGAGTTATATAATAGTTTTATATTGATTTATATTTAGAGGCTGGGTTTAGTCATATCCGTGCCCCGGCACAGAGTCGGGTGCTTGGGAATTATGATCAGGCCATGTGGACATTCAGGAAGGAGCCCTGCTATGCCGGGGATATTTGGGTAATCCTGAGCAGACCTACTTGTTGGACATGGGGCTAGGGGTGGCATTACACAGAGCGCCTGGCTTGGCATGACCGATTCTAGGCGGATTACACGGGGCAGTGCTGTACCAGCTTGGCCTGGCAAGAACATTTCCAGACATGTGGTGTTTTTTCAGAGTCCCGAAAGAGGTTTAAGATTGTATTAAACCATTTATGAGACGCAGAGATTGATTTGATCAGCATGATGTGATTACAGAAGTCTGAGAATACTTCATTTTGGTTAAAGTTGGACTACACTTAACTTTTTAACTTAATTGCCATTTGCTTTACGGGGATACGTCATACGGTTTACCTTGACCTGTACACTGTTAACTTATTGCACCACAACTTTATTACCTCATTTAACTTATTTGCTGTTTGCCCTACTGGCTGGATGCGAAATGCATTTCATTGTCTCTGTACTCATACTCTGACAACGACAGTAAAGTTGAACCTAACCTAACCCGACATTATGCCCACATACACCCTTCCTGAGAACTAACATAAGTTTACATAACAACATTTACTATTAAGGCGCAATCAAAACAAAGGGCCGCTGTCATTAAGACTGCTTTTTCAATGATGATGTCAAGTTTATGTAGGTGTCGATGGTTGATTTTAGTAATTTGCTGTTGAATGAGATATAAAACACATGCTGCTATTGGAAACATTAACTCCACTTCATGTCGGGCCGCATCTCACAACCCTGTTAATGATGATTTTTCCTATAACAGCATGTCTTGTCACGTTTTATTCATTTATTAATCATGTTCATAGCATTAGAACACCAGCACAATGCCAGTGAATCAGCAACAAGCAACAACTCCTTTTCGCCATTTAAATTCAAAATGACTTCTCTGGCACAGTGGAGGCCTCCATATTATCCAAGAACACAAATCCTGCTATAACCATAACCCCCAACAGCTGCTAGGATGGAGACGTCAGCCCAGTCGATTTTGGCACAGAGAGCCGGGCATCCTGATCCGCCTCTTCTCCACACATTCCTCCTTGGGGAGTGGAGAGGAGGAGAAAAGAAAGGAGGGATGGGCTGGAAGAAACTAAGGGCCTGAAGGAAATGGCTAGTCTACCTTGATGATAAAATGTGAGGCGTATTTAGAGATTTCCCTTCTGCTCTTCATAAAAATCTTGAAATATCAGATTTTCAAGACACTCAGATAATCGTCATATTACAGTTATTTAGTGTCAGTTTAGTGCATCTAGAATTACAAACGGCAACAAATATAGAATGGATTTTTTTGTAAACTCTGTGAACTCAATTATGATGATTAATAGAGGAGACAGACATAATTCCAAATCCATCACACAGTGTGTATGCTAGCGTCAGTGTGTAAGTGCTCGATTCCTTTCAGATTTCTTATCTCTTGAAGCCTGCCGTTTGTGGCGTCACCCGTCAAGGCTCTCTATCAGGAAGGAGAAGGGAGGGAGCTGGATGAAGAGAATACAGATCGGTCTTCCCACACACACTGCCAAGTATCTCTTCAGGAATGCTACAGGGACGAGAGACCTCATGCAGTCTCTCTGTCACTTCCTTTCTTCCCTTCTCTTTTGTGTTCTCATTTTCATTCCTACCTTTTCCTTGCTGTCTTCCTGCCCTGTGCTGCACCTCATTCTCCTAGCTGTCTGATCTACACTGTGTCTCCCACATCTTTCTCATCATTCTATGCCTCCTAGCCCTGTCTATCACACTCTTTCTCAGTATGTGTGTGTGTGTGTGTGTGTGTGTGTGTGTGTGTGTGTGTGTGTGTGTGTGTGTGTGTGTGTGTGTGTTTGTGGTGATTGAATAAAGATTCAGTTTTCCATTTATGAGTCTGGCAAAAGGCCCTTTCACACTATGACATCTTTTTTCAAATGCTAATTTGCGGGTACCATTATACTCCTGTCAACTTATTTTCACAATTATCTTTTTACTATTTTCTACAGTTTCTGCTATGAATTTACTATTAACCACAAAAAAAAGAACAATATGGATCAACAAGTTTAACGACTCTGTAAATTTCATCTGGATGCTTTGCAGTGGGTGGGACTGTATTGGAAGCAGATAACCTCAGGTAACCCTTTGTACAAACCAGAATTAGAATATACTCACGATCAACTTCCTCTCTCATGCTTTGTGCCTGTAATTAAAACTGTATCCAGTGGAAAGATTTTACTTAAGGCCAGTGTTTATAGGTTACATGATACCTCCATGACAACCTGCCTTCATGACAACTGACAAAAAGCTACTTAAACTTTCATAAAGGCCTATTCCAACAGGTGTCAGCTGTCTGTCAATTTTGATGTCAAGTTGAAATAACACCTCAATCAAATGACATAATGTTGTGTTGTGACATTTACTTGCCTTAGAACGTCATATTGACTTTATATCTCAGTGCACTGCTGATATAAAAAATGTGTGACAAATTAAAGGAAAAATGGTATAATATAAATGCTATAATGCTGTGGGGGGCATTTATTTTTGCTGGCATGGTTTGGGTACACTTTTCCCCTTAGTCACTGTCACTGCAAATACATACAAAGTTCTTCTGACTGATCAACTTTATCTTATGTTAAAACATTTCTCTAATGGTGGGCGTGGTCTCTTCCAGGATGGCTCCGCCCCCATCCACAAGGCACAAGGGCTCACTGAACAGTTTGATGATGATGAAAATGATGTAAATCATATGCTATGGCCTTCAGACTCACCAGATCTCAACCCAATTGTACACCTAACTATCTATGTGTTCATAAAAATCTTCTAAACTGCAAACTGATACTTTACCCAAGTCTAGCTGTACTGTTACAGCGTAATGACTGTCACTATTAACCCCATATAACAGTGTTATAGAGCAGACTGGCAAGCTAATGTTATTACATCATGTGCCAAGTTTATGAGACACTGCAGAGCTTTAGGAAATGCTAACCTTTGTTTGAGTTTTCCAGCTGAACCCTTATTTCGCAAGCTAGACCTACTTGAGCCTTTTTAAATGTTTATGTAAGGTATTGTTAGCTGTTGTGGAGGATACACGTAGTTGTCAGATAGCACTATGAAAACTACTCTTGGCTAAAGTGTTACCTGTTTTTAAAGCTGTGTGATGTAATGGCACAGCTCCAGGGTCCTTGGTCCCCCAGGGTTCCATCCTGAGCTCAGTTTCCTGTCTGTGTGCATGGGTTTCCTCCAGGTTCTCTGGTTTCCATCCACTTCCTAAAAACATGCCGCCAGGTAAACTGGCAAGTCTAAATTACCGTCTGGGTGTGAATGTGTGTGTGTACATTGCCCTAAAATGGACTGGGGTCCCATCCAGGGTGTATTCCTGCCCCACTCCCAGCATTCCTGGGATAAACCAGGACCAGGATAAAGCGGTTACTGATGAAAGATGAATGGTGAATGAGAAACTGAAGTTAAGCATTTTATTGACACTACTGTTGGTAAATTGAGACCTTGAAAATTATAAGGTTGAGCCTGACAATTATGATGATATATTAAATATTATTATTTATTAATTATTATTGTTTTAACCTGACGATATATTAAATATTATTATTTATTAATTATTATTGTTTTAACCTGACGATATATTAAATATTATTATTTATTAATTATTATTGTTTTAATTAAATTTAACACATGAATATAAATATAAAATGATTTTAGCAATAAATTATTACAGCATTATTATTATTATTATTATTATTATTATTATTATTATTATTATTGTTGTTGTTATTATTATTGTTATTATTATACCCCAAAAGCTTACTGTTATGACTGTTAACAAATGTTATTAACATTTGAAACAATGTTGACAGAGTGTCTAGGGAAAATTGGTTCCAAAATCCTTGTATCTACTGGGAGTTAAAAAAAAAAAAAAAGCATTAGTTCCTACACCCTCATTACAAGCTGTTCAGATTAAGGAGAACAGTGCAGCTTCTATGCTTAATTGGAAGCTGCTGTTACTTGCCTTTTTTCTGCATGTTCCCTACAAAATTTTAGCCCCTTGCTGTGGCCTTGCATCCGTGAAAACCACTTAATTGACCAATTCCGATATTGTCTTGCCTAACCAGCAGTGACGTGGGCTTTTGTGTGGCTGAAAATAGCTGACATTTTGCACTGACCCTCCCTGTCCATCCACCCATTCCACTGCTCAGGAACAAAAAAAATGGAAAGTGTTCTAAACGTGTAATTTCTCCTCACAGCCCCCAAAGTTCAATCCATTACGGCCATTCGATACATGAGCCCCGTGTGCAATCCGCCATGGTTGTCATGGTATCCACATAGCAACCGAGCACAGCAGCAATGACTTCTAGTTACCTTTTGTAGCAGTGTGGTAAAGGGGGGATGGGAGAGTTGAGATGGTGAGATGTCCAGAATTGGGGATGGGGAAAATGAGTCAAGTCAGACAATGGGAGTGTACAAATGACTGACAGCTGCTTCAGCACTCGTCTGTGAACCATACAAATCACTCGGGAGGTGGGGAAAGTGAGCGATGCTTCCAGCTTGTGCAGGCAGGAAGTGGTGTCAGGCCTCAATGGGATCAGTCACATGATGAGAATGAGGGCAACGTGAATGCCATCAGTTCTGGGAAGGAGTGCATGCTTGATTAGGCACCCGCATCAGGCTTTGCAGAATAGAGACGCCTTAAACTAACCCCTATTCTAGCCAACTGTAAATATCCCCTGACCAATCAGAGGCCGAGGAGTCTCATGTTTTATTTGTGAGACCGGTTTTATTTTAGGACAGACATAAAACAGCAGAGCTTTTCTCCTGAGTAGGCCAAAAATGCTCCCTAGATGTGTGTACGCATCAGTATGTCAGACTGATAAAGGGAAGTGTCTATTTTCAACACACACACACACACACACACACACACACACACACAGGCTGTCATACATATATTAGTAGTACAGACTGTTTCAGATGTTGTTGTGTGTACTCTAATTGGTGCATCTCAACACACACAATGTGAAAATTAAAATAAATGAAATCATTTATTAAAAATGCATAAAAAATAAAAGTAAATAACAGTAAATACATAATAAGCAATACATAATAATGAAGATTATTTCTGTAACCAAAATTATATTAATGATATTACAATTACATTCAATTCAATAATCAATTCAGTTATTAATTAATATTAATAATAATACTTATTATTATTATAAGTAGTATTATTGTTGTTGTTGTTGTTGTTGTGTGTGTATATATATGAGTTGTGTGTGTTTGTGTGTGTGTGTGCGCATGTGTGTGATGCAAGCTGATGAAAAAGTCAGAGCAGCTGAGAAAAGAGAAATGAGGCTTTTTGCTACCTCACAGAGACACACTCGGGCCCTTCAGCCAATCAGAGACCTCACTCTCTGTGATGTCACCACACCTCTGTCATCACCGATCTGTCTCTTCACATTCCTGAACGCCTGAGCTCGACTCTCCTCTCTCACGTTACAGCGTGAGAGCGCATCTTTTATTCATCAGCGCGTGAATCAGCGCAGATTCCGAGAGAGGAATTTTCCATAATGGCTATACAATTTCACAAACCACTTTTATTGACGATCCAGTCACTCTCATTCAGTCTGGTGAATAGCATAAAGAGAGGGAATAGATGAAAGAGGAGTAGGCGTAAATACTTGAAATCATCAGATCAGTGGCTTCACTTTATCCACTCTCACTCTCAGTCTCGCTCTTACACACAAACATAAAAGCAATCGACACGGGTCAAGGCTGACACGGGTCACTTCCCCTTCCTATACCAGAAAGGTCAGAGGTCAGGGTGAATCTTGCCCCTTTCTCTGTCTGAAATACAATCACGCAATCCGCTCGTTATGTACATACTCACCTGGTGTGAGCATGCATGTTAATATCCTGATTCATATCCTGATACATGTTAATATCCTGATTCTAATATGACCATATTCTATTCAATAAATTTGTCTGATGCTTTTATCCAAAGTGATTTACAGGTGAGACAAATCCGATTTAAGTATATAACGGAGCAGTCGAGGGTTAGGGGCCTTGCTGAAACGTCCAGCTGTGGTACTGTGGTAGTCTTAGGCTTTGATATTACAAACCACAATGTATCAAACTTTAACTGCTGACCTCCGAATCATGAGCGCTGGTGTGTCAGAGCAACACTACAAAAGCCTTGATCTACAAAAAACTGTTTTATCTGATCACTTATCAAAAACAAAAGTATATTTTTTATATTATTATTATTAGATGTAGAAGTAGGAGCAGGAGTAGTACATAAATAATATAAATACTGTAGATAGTAATTACAGTTAGTATTACAAGTAGTATCTGGTACATACCTTGCATATAAAATATTAATATTAATGTTCAATAATGTTATTAATATTCAATCTGTTTGATATTTTAATATTATGTTTTATACGTATTTATTATAAATGTTATATAATATGAATACTGAATATATTAGTTGCTATATTTATTACATAAAACTAGCAGGTTTGTAATGGCAGAGCTTGGTTCTACAGAGCAATAATTACTCAACCACTTATGACTAAGTATGTATTTTTCTATGATATTAAAATTTTTAAATAACCTTGGAATTATATGGTCCAGACAAATTCATGATTTTAAAGTTAGTAACCATCATAACGTTGAATTGGCTTTTGACTTTATTATAAATATATTTATATATTTTATCTGATATCTGATATCTGAGAATATACAGTATAAGTATGTGTAAAATTTCTCACAAATATTCAGAGGCATGTAAATACCATTTTCTGTTTGTATAAAAAAACGTAATTTATATTCTAATATAATATTCTATTTATAATGAGTGTTAAATTATGTATTGTAAGTAAATTATGTATTGTATGTAAATTATTAAGTATTATTACACATTTGTTACCTGTACCAATATTCTGTTAGCTCTTAGCATTAAGTACTGAAGTATAACTGTTTTGTTTTTCACATTAGTTACAGCGTACTTATATTTTCAACTTGTTTTAGTATTACTAAAATGCTATGTATGCTTATTGTATGCTAAGTATTCTAGCTGAGTGATTTCCTAACACCTCGCAAGGTTAAGCTTCTGGGATTCCCAGTTAAAAGTAGACGCTCGCAGAGTGGTCAAATCCAGCATTTAGCCAAACGGTTATCTGCTATGCTCACATCCATGACTACGAAGTGAAAAGATGTAGAGGATGGAGTCAAAACGGAAGATATGAATGAGCTAAGTGCATCTAATGATTTTACGTTCTAGTGGAATCCCTAAATTCCAATCAAGCAGTAAACTTTGGCTGTTAGCTAAAGATTGCTAGCAAAATAACGTTAGCATAGTCTAACCTAAATTTACCTAAATAGTTACTAAGCAACAAGTATAGAAAACTATTTGAGTAGGACATCAGACCTTTTTATATGTTTGACGATGAAATCATCTTTGGCCTTATTTACATAAAATCTGTGTTTCTGAGATTTTAAATTTTGAGATTTGTATTGAGGGTTCTGATTTTTTTTTTTTATCTCAAAACCATAACCTTGAATTATATATTTATAAAGGTAAATCTTGCCACTAGGACGTTCAAAAGAAAGAAAAACATGCAGTTAGTGGACTGTTTTGGACTTATGGACTGTACTGTACATCGTAATGGTTGTCATTATAAGTACATTACTAGTATGTATTACTTCAGTGTGTGATGGTGTGTATTGGTCCTGACCGCAATCTGGCATTTCAGCGATGCAGCACTGTACTCATATTTCCATTTCAGTGAATTCCTTCAAGACTCGGTCTGTATGGTAATGGACCAGATCTTTGGGTTTCATCCAAGATGTTTCTTCGCTGGCTGTGGATGACCTTGCTGAGACCTCTGCTTTTAGCTCTTTAGCAGCAAAAACCCTGCTTGGGCTGTATGAACTGTATTCACTATTCTTATTCAGCTAGCAAAAAATGTGCACATCTATTCTTCTGCTTATCCTATTTTCTTGGCACTTGTTTCCCTCATGCAAACTTCTATGTGCATGCTTGCAGAGTCATAAGTCCAAGCCTGGTGTCACAGTAAACTGTAGTTGAATTGTCTCCTCCCACATTTCCAAAATCCTACTCAACCCTAAAAAAAAAAACAATTCTAATCTAATCTTCCAAAATCTATCTTAATCACCCTTCTTTCCAATCCACTGTGAGGTTTAGAGATGAGATGATGTCCCTGAGTCTTTATGTGTATTTGCATTTGGATGAAGAGTGCTCCAGAGATAGCAGCAAAGCAGGACTATGCTAATGCTAAACATGCTCAAGAGACCCCCACATAATCCAGATGAATACTGTCTAGACGATTCATTACGTTCTAATCACAGCTGTTGGGGAGAGCCACTCCGCCCGGTATGGTGCAGCCTGCAGGGGGAGATGGGAGCTGATGGTACAGGATGGGTGGGTGTGTAAGTTTGGCCCTTAACCATATCCCATTTGACATTTATATATGCACTTACAAAAAGAAAGGCACTGAACTGTGCCATTTGATGTTGCTGGAGTGGTGCCCTCACGTGTACAGCTTTTGTACCTTTTGCTATGTATCTTTTAGCTAGAAAGGTACATATAATGTACTGTATCTTAGGTGCTTTATGTACCCTAAAACCTTAGTAATAAAAGTATGCATTATCCACATATTAAAGGCAAAATAATAATAAGATAAGTGTACCACCCCAGCAACAAGGAAGTGTAATAGTAAGTAACAGTGTGCTAGAGATGGTACAGACCAAATATCCTGAAACATTACAAGAGCAAGTTCCTATTTAGTGTCCTTAGGAACTATCTGGGTTGGACAGTATAATCATGTGGACATACTTTTTTGGATGTTTTATAATACATGTGGTACATGTCTGCAAAATAATGAATTACTGTATGTATCATGGGGCAGCATGGTGGGGCAGCAGGTAGCGTAGTCGCCTCACAGCTCCAGGGCCGGCAGTTCAATCCTGAGTATGGGTTACAGTCTCTTCTGTGTTTCCTCCAGGTTGTCCAGTTTCCTCCCAGTTACATTCCTGTAGGTGAATTGGCTATGCTAAATTGCCCCTAGGTGTATGAATGATACCCTGTGATGGAATGGTGCATTCCTGCCCAGTGTTCCTGGGATCTGATCCAGATGCACCAAACCCCTGACCAGGATAAAGTGTGCAATTAAGATAAATGAATGAAGCTATGTGTCAATTTATATTACAGAGGTTTTCCTCTTGGGAACAACAAAGTAAATACAGTAAAAAGGTCAGTGCTTTGCAATGAACTACCATTCCTTTCAGGGTGTATATTCCCACCTCAAGCCCAGTGACCCTGACCAGAAAAAAGAGCTTTCTGATGATGAATAAACGAATGAATTTCGGTTGGTGTCCCAATTCCTTCATGTTATTGACACTACGTACCTTTGCCAGCAACAGTGTGCTCAAGAATGTGGAAGAGTTTTAGGGCTGTATTTCCTTTCCACTGACAGTAAAGTAAGATATATGTGGTACTTTAACTTAAATTGTACAACTCCGTCAATAAAATTGGCCAGGGTAATTTTAATATCCATCACTAACCATTATAGAGTATGAGTTTTAATTTAATCTAGTATGGATGTGCTTTAGATAAAGATTAGGAGAAAACCGTATTTGAGATGACTACAGGACTGTCAGCTATGGTGGGATCATTTGTTTGAAGGGTCAGAGATGTTTATAGCTATGTTACATAATTCAGTTATGCATAATTGTTTAAGGAGGAAGCAAGAAAGACCTTTGTTTAAGGAAGAAGCAGGAAATCACCTTTTTTTTTTATTTATATGAAAAAACAATATAACTGATTGACACCATGGATGCAAGCACCATGGTTAATGCAATGTATCCTCTTACACACACACACACACACACACACACACACAGAAACATGAGACCCGTGGTGTTGGCAGCTGTGCAATTGCTATAGGAAAAGAACAGCGACAGTGCCACAGAGGAAGCACAGACCAGTTTCGGCAACATATGTGTATGTGTGGGTGGATATATGTGTGTGTGTGTGTGTGTGTGTGTGTGTGTGTGTGTGTGTGTGCATCTGAAATATTTATGTGGTGCAGGAAGATTGGGGAATGGTGCTGGAACACACTCACAATCTCCCTCCCTCCCTCCCTCCCTCCCTCCCTGCTTTCCTTCCTCTCCTGTGTATCTCTCTCCTCTCAGGTACTCGGTACAAATGTCTCGTTTTGCCGCCACCGTCGCTGTCAGCTGTAACATCGAATCATGTCCACTGGAGACGCCTGTGTCTGTGTGGTGCTAAAGATTCAACACAGCAAATGTGAGAATGGGAAGAAAAACATTGGCAAATCTTCCTTTCAATTTCTCTTCATCATTCTCTTCTTTCCCTATAGCCGTGATAATTCACCAAATGTATGAACAGCCATCTCATTAACTGTTGCAAAGACAATAGGTTTTAATTATCTGCAGGATGATTTTTGTGAACACACACACACACACACACACACACACACACACACATTCCCCATGTTCACACACTACAGCACCAACAAAATGGAAGTGAGTCGTACCTAGCATCCCATTTCCTCCCCTTTAATTTAATCCTCATATGCACTACTGTGCAATGGTGCTTATATGTCTGGAATTACTGTGTCTATTGTTAGCCACCTCTTAAGGTGAGAGGAAGCTAACCAGAAGCTGAGCTAGAAATTTCTTTCATATAACTGGCTACCTACAGGAGCAATACATTTAGTGGAGTCCTGTTTTGGTATGCTGTGCTGTTTGACTGGGACATCAGCAGATCACAGTAATTGTAAACAGAGAATTGGGCAAATAAAATCAGCAAATTAAGGGGAAAGTTGCAGTTGCTTAATGTGATTTTCTGGCCAGCCTATCCAGATTACTGAAATTACCTACTGGTGTCTCAGTCAAACAGCATGTAATCTCCAGCTTTTACCAATCAGTCTGGTACTTATCATCACTAACATAGCCACTGGCCCAAAACTCTTTAAAAATGTTTAATGCGTTGATGCTGAAAACATTGTTCAATCTAGTGACTTCCAGACCAGTGTACGGAAGTGTGTATCCAAGGAAGTGCAGTGAGCCAGTCAAATAGCAAGCTTTACGATTCTGAAGCCTGTGGCCAGAAAAGTGTGCAAAATGAGTTCATGAGTTCATACCATAAAAGTATAAATTTTTCAACTGCAATTGTCAATATAGTGCACCTTTAAAACTCAAAGTACAGCTGAGGTTCATATAGTCTAATTATATAATATAAATGGGTTTTTAGGAAGTTAACAACATTGTAGTAAACAAGATTGCAAAAGTATTCACCATCTTTGAACCTTTTCACATTTTGTAGTGTTACAACCTGAAACTGAAAGGGACTTTTTTTTTTTTTTACTTTGGATTATATGTCATGAATCTAGAAAAAATAGTACATAATATTGAAGTGGAGGGAAAAATCAATATAATTTGCAGAATTATTTACAAATATAAAACACCTAAATTAGTTCTGGTGCGACCAGTTGCTATCAGTGTGTGTCTGTGTATAGTTAAAGTGTCACATGATCTCAATATAAAATATACCTGTTCCTCAAAGACCCCAGAGTTTGTTAGAGAACATGCATAAACAAACAGCATCATGAAGAACAAGCAGCTATCAAATCATATTCGAGACAAAGTTCTGGAGAAGGATCAGTAAGCTTTTTGATATTAAAACTATTCAATTTATTTTTAATATTATTCAAAAAGATATTCAAATATTCAGTGGTGGAGCACCATTAAATCTATTATGAAAAAATGAGGCCGTCCCCCAAAAGTCAGTAACTAACTAAGGAAGGCATTAATCAGAGAAGCAAGCAAGAAGCCAAGGGTAACTGTCAACATGATGCTACCACAACCATGCTTCACTGTGGCAATAGTGTTCTCTAGCAAATGTAGCACTTTGTGTCAAGGCCAAAAAAATATTTTGGTTCAGTTTTAGATTCATGACATAACATTCCAAAAAGTCCATTCTATAGAGTCCATTTCAGTAACACTGGAAAAAGTGGAAAAGTTCAGGGAAGACTTGCAATGCAAGGCACTGTAAGTAAGTTTGTAAACCTGCAACTTGTAAAGTTGTAAAGTTTTCACTATGTCCTTCTCATTTCGATTGGTAATCTGAATAGTAGTTACTGCCCCAACTAGCTAGCTAGCACAGCCTCTGTTTTGTGCAAAAATAATAAATGGAATAAAGTGGGCTTGAGCACACCAGTTACATGGCTTTGGAATCCCCACTGAATCTTTTATATGTGAGGGTTTATTTTATTCTCATGCCGACTCTGAACCAAGCCTCTATGACGTTGGCACCCCATTTAAAATTTGTTAGTTCTGTGTTTGTGCTGTAAAATTATAGTTTTTTGCTGGTTTGGTTTATGAGATATTTTAATGGTTATAGTTCAATATATCTGTGGCTGAGAGTGATGTCACTGTTCATCAAACCCTATTCAACTTCAACCTAAACCAGAAATCTAACCAAAATTTGTTGATTAGTGGATTATTTGTTTGTGCTGTACAAAAATAGTTTCTGGTGGTTTGACGTTTCTGGATTCTATGCGTAATGCCACGGTTAACCACAATGCCAGTATTTCTATATTTATAGTTTTTTTCCTTAAAGGGAAAAGTTACATTTGAAAATTGGCTTGACTGTTTGACAGTGGGCAGAAAAGTCTACTGAACATCTAGCAAGTTGGAGAAACTTTGCTTCCTGCCTTTTGATTTTGGAAAACCATATACAAGCCAGGATCCAGAATCATGTACAGCATGCCCCAAAGCAAGCCAAAGCCATATCCACAATGTTCATGCCTTTGCTGTACATAAAACAAACCATTACATTCTTGGACTTATATTGATGTATAACATAATATCTGAAAAAAAAAAAAAAACAAGCCAGCAGAGGCAATAATTCAGAACAGATCAGCACAAACTCAAATAAATGTGACTGGCTTTATTTAAGTTCTTTTTGTATGTTGATCTAGCTTCACTGAGGTCTTAAAGTTGGGGCAGCTTTGTCAGCACAACTGTCAAGACCACCAAACAGGCACGCAGTGAGATGCTGTTCTTTGTTGTGTGATGGCAGTGAAGCACCAATTACAGTCCTCACTGAGGTTTTTATTGCACATCAGATCAGTAGATCTGTGTTTACTCAATTGCAAATGCAATGTGCCAGGGTCAATCCCCCTAACAAGCACCTACACATATACGCACACGTACGCATCTGCAGGCATAATTGGAAAATCAGTCAGGATTGATCATGATGGTTTCAAATGTCCAGCACAGCTCAGACTCCAAACAAACACTGGGATGCCTGAGAGGTGCAGCTACAAAAACATGAGGGTGTTCAAACTAGTGACACAAACTGGAATTACTAGTAACAATAAACCAGATAAATCAGAAATAAACAGCTTGTGGGTGGCCAGACCTCTTGTTAAGGGACTCTTGAGCAAATAGTTCTGGATTCATTTCCTTCTGCCTAATAAATAGCCAAATTTTAATAAAGCTATATGTACTACTTTCATGTTTTCACGTAACAATAACTTTCGTGAATGCAGAATTCATTCTGTTAAGTGAACGTTATTTTATTGGATATCAAATCCATGTACATGTAAGAAAAGCTATGATTGCTAACCCTGTACCCCATAAACTTAACCATCCGTTAATTTCCATACATGTCGTTATGAATTCGTAATCATAAAACCCTGCTGGTGATGCATACAACCAGTCTACAGTATGTTTTGCTTAGTACCAAGTGTAGTCATTGTGAAATTCAAGACAGCTGGGACTTGTGGAGAACCTCATCTTTTTATGTTGCTTGAAAATGGTTTTTAGAGTTAGTTGGGACTAATCCAGGGACAGCTGTATCTGCTGAACAGTGCAGTGATCTTAATGAGATAAACAGTGCAGTGTATATTTATCATGCTGGTCAGTGCTGTGTCAGCATCATTTTGCTCTGGAGTTTACAACAGCCCATTGCTAGTGGTGTCCCATTTTTCCTCGGTTTAACGCTTGCTGTGTTGAACAGTAATCATCGCAACGGAAAGCATTTGGTTTCTGGACTCCGTGTGTTATGTCAAGGTTAACCTCAATGCCAGAGTACTCCTCTCTCTTTAAAGTCTTTTCCTTAAAGGGAAAAGATATGTTTTAAAATTGGCTTGATTGTCTGTCAGTCTACTGAATTGCTACATGGGTAGCAAGATGGAGAAATTCGCTTCCTGGCTTTTGATTTGGAAAACTACATCCAAGCCAAATTCCACTGTGTACGCCATGTGCCAAAGACAAAATCCACCATGTACGTAATATGCCAAAGCCAAACCCAATCAAAATCCACCATGTCCATCAAATGCCAAAGTAAAAGCCAAAATCTGTCATGCATGTTATGTGCTGAGTCAACAAATGGATCCCGCTTGTCCTATCATCTCAAAATATGGGAATATCATTTATCCTGGAAGATCAGAAATCATTCAGGATTTTTGATGGAAACACTTTTCCAGAGGACTGGAAAATGTTAGCTTTTCTATTCCGAAAAAAAATGCATACTAAGGGGGAATTGTTTTTGCAGCTCTGTCTTTGGCTTTTATTTTCTTGGCTTGTCAGTTAGTGAAGATCTTTCCTCTGCTCTGCCTGATACAACATGGATGGTCAGCATTTATAACCCCTTATTATACAGAATTATGAAGACCGTTGGCACACATTCCCGAGGGCTCGACGCATTGGTGAAAAGACATTTTTGTGTCATATTCCTCCAGCTTTGGAGGGGTTACAGTGTGTCTTTTTTGGACAGAATATTGACAAAGCATGTTTTCAACTCAGTTTTGTGGCCTAGTTTACTATGCACAGTTTGCTTGCGTCTGAGTGTCTGGGAAGTGCTTCGATGCAGCATGTAAGACAGCAACAATGACAATGATGCTTAAAGCCTGATAGGAAGAGACTCAGAAGGAAGAACAGCCAGAGGACTCAAGCCTTGAGAAGTCTACTTTCAGGTTCACATTTCTAAAAGAGAGCGAGGAAGGGAGAGAAAGTTGTCTAGCACAATAGAGCCACCGCTGTATGTACAGAATTAGGTCAGCGCTTTCTCCTCCACGTCTTCCCTGCCCCTCATCCCATTCCCTCAATGCCTCTTCCTCGTGCGCCTCTTGATTATAAATTCTCTTTTACTTCATGTCATACAAGCAGCTGGTAGAGAGTGAGGACCAAAATTGAGCTTTCTTAAATCTCACTGACTTATGTGAGAGGCATTGGCACCTTTGTAGAAACAGAGCAAGGAGACAATAATGGAGGTATAAAAGATTTTTTTTAAATAGCAAAGACATGAGACACTACAGATATTACCAAATGAAACTACCATTTTCATATCTTGACAGTGAAACAAAGCTTGCCAAAACGTGTTTTGCTATACTATATTGTACAATATTCAACACAGACATATTATTGTATACCGATATAACAATTTCGTGATATGAATTTGTCTGCTTGCAATGTATTCATATTGTATTCTAATTCTGAAGGTCTTACTGTACTTTAACCATGTGATAACCATGTGCAGTTACTCCCTTCAGTGAACAATGAACAATGAACATTTTTAGGTAGGCTATTTATTTTCTAATGGAGGGAGTATGACATGGTTCAAGTAGGGCAGGACTTCTTTAGGACACAATTTTCATTTGACATTGAATTAAATGTGTTATCTCTTCTTTTTTTTTATTTTACTGTCTTTGTACCTTTCATTTCCTTCAAAAAGTTCAGTGGAGTATTCTGAATATTGTATATTGTGGCAAAAAAAGATATTTCAACTATTGTTTAATTTAGAAAGTTGAAGAGATGATCAGTAATGCACAGGTCAATATTGATTGGAAGCACATATCAGTAATGATTATAAACACATAAAGATACTGTTCACCCCTTTGTGGATCAAGACTTGTGGTAAAAGGGCTTGTGTACTTCCATGAACATCATGGCTATATCACCAGGTGCTTGCTCCCAGTGCTTGCTCCCTAAGGGGAAAGGACAGACACAGAGGGGCCTTAAAAAGACTATGTGTATCTTGCCCTGATTAGGGCAAGGACCCACCCTTGGAGCTAGTCCTGGGGGGGTGTCTGGAGCTTAGCTGACCAGGCCACCCACATATCCCAGTCAGACTCATCTTGCATCCTGCAATGTGAAGGAATAGTCTTAGACGGACCTTTGCAGATGGACCACCAATCCAGAAAGGTCTTTCTCCTACTCTGGAATTTCCACAGGGGATAGGCCTCAGACTGGTATGAGGATGATCTCCAGTCTTAGGCTGAGGTCCTGCAGGTAGCAGGTTGCAGTTTTTCCCCCACTGGACAAGAGGGCTGCATCTATAAGCTTTTGTGCCTCAGGAAGGAAAGCTGTTGGAAGTATGTTCAGAGTGGCAGAGATTCTTGGAGATGCGTGATTGGGAGGAATGGCCTTCTGAATCTGAAACCTAATGGTGCAATGTTATTAGACTTCTGTGCAAGCGATTATCTGTGTCCAAATATCCTTACTACCCCACTAGTATACAGTAGGCCAAAGGAATTCTCAGTATTCAAAAAACTAATTCTCAGTATTCATAAAACAGTATGCAAGAAATACCCAGACGACCTATTGCTATGGAAGCAATGGACACTGCGCAGAAGAGCTGCCAGAATCAAAAATGGCAGAAGGCAGCACATTGGCTCTTTTTAAGTGTAGGTGTTATAGATTTTAAATGTTGTTCCTTGTTCCTTGTGGTTAAACTGTCCTTGGTAGCTGAGTGGTTAAGGTGTTAGCCTACTGCCTGGAAGGTCATGAGTTCAATCCCCAGCACCACCAAGCTGTCTCTGCTGGGCTCTTAACTGCTCAGATGTATAAATGAGATAAATGTACGTCCCCCTGGATAAGGGTGTCTGCCAAATGCCGTAAACGTTTAACAACGCCTGAATAACATGTTGAAGGTTTAAACAAAAGAAAATAGTTGCTCTAAGCTGCCAGGCTCTTTAATTTTTTTTTTGCGGTTACTATGACGTCGTAGGTCACATGACAATGCCAGCATGGTGGATGTAGTATGTCCGGATTGTATTCATACTACACACACATACTGATCAGTAGGTACTGTACCAATGGCCAAGTAGTAGGTACTGAATCGAATGCAGTTCTTACTGTCACAATGCACAATTTCGGATGCAGCCATTGTCAATAACAACCCAGGGATAGAACAAGAGATTGCTAAGAAGTGTACTTAGTTCCAGAGCACCTTTGGCCAAAGATCAGTGGTCTATTTGATGATTGTATCTTCAGACTTGAAGCGATATGTTTCAGGTAATGAGAGGGGCGGTGCTGTCAACTGATCACCACCTGGTCGTGATTTGGATTTGTTGTACAGGGCACCACGTAGATCTACCAGGTAAACCCAGGAGATCTTTCTTTGGAGCATCTAGCAGAAGCTTCAGTGAGAGACAAATTTTATCCCCACCTCCAAAAGGACTCCTGCTTTTTACTGAATGATGGCAGGGACATAGAGTCTCAATGGACCATGCTCAAGTCTTTAACTGTAGAGGCTGGAGGATTGTCTCTAAGTGTCATGGCAATTACTCTAGGATGTTCTCATGACCACCAGTGGTTCAGGAAGTCATCAAGTTGAAGATGTAGGCCTATAGAATTGTATCAGGCATGTCACACTGATAATATCTCACAGTTGGCTTGGGAATATCTGAGGAATACCCCAAGATGAGAGGAATCTGTGCCTAGGGAGAGAGATGACTAGGCTGAACTTCTCAGCCTGTTGCACCCTCAGCAAAAAAAAGGGAATGAAAATAAATGAATTGTAAAATGAAAAAAAAAAACACTGTTCATGATTTCCTCCTTGGCCTTGGTTGATGTATGAAGCCATGACAGCATTTCTTCCCATTATATGTATTATTCTTTGTAAAGCTTGCTCAACTAAAACAGATTTATGAACCTGGATCAAGAAGAGATATGGAAAGACAACAAATTCATTTTAAACTGTGCATCAGTGCAGCACTGAGTGGGAGAGAAGGGGAGACAAACAACTGGGATGATCATTAGAGTTTAAGATGGCGGCATGTCTGAGGACCATCTATGATTTATGAATACTGGCACAGCTGAGTGTGGTTCTGAGTGATCTGTCATCTCCAACCTCTTTCTCTCTCTTTCACTGCCTCCCTCTCTGTCTCTCACTCTCTCTCTCTCTCTCTCTCTCTCTCTCTCTCTCTCTCTCTCTCTCTCTCTATCTGTCTGCATGTCATGTAGGAGCCTGGAAGCTGGCCTGAAATGCACTGAGGTCAAATCTCTGTTTAGAGCCAAGAGAGACACACACTGTGGATTCAGATAACGTGGCCATTCTTTTTCATTGCATTCGGTTTCTGTATATTTACTACCAGGCCCTTGATATTACTCAAGATTGTATTTATATATTATATATTTTTATTTCCCGAAACATGCAAATAGTACACAACATTTTGCACATTCATCATGGTAAATGCACAATATAGTCTTTAAGTAAACACTAACACCATTTTTGGTTTATTGGCTCAGTAGCACAGTGAAGTAATGGCTTTGAGGTTAAAGTAAAGAATGCCACCTTTATTTGAGAGATACTTACATCTATATTGGTTAAATGATATAGGAAAAAATACCCTAATTATATAGTAAGTAATTGGATAAATAGCATCAGATACATTGTCAGGGTTAATACTTGATTGCAAATCTCTTGCATAAACATCTTCAGGTTTCTTTCTTGGTGATGCTTGTCCTGCTTGTTTGGGCAGACTTGTTCCCTTTCATGCTAGTCTTTAATAAGTAAAGAGCATTCTCAGTTGGATTCAGTGGTATCTGGCCAGTCAAGAACATAGTTTCTACTTTTTTTCCCCCCAATTTCCACTTCTTGAGGCTTAGCCATGGTTTGAATCTTGTGCAGAACTCTATGAGGTCATGCTGTTGTATTTATTTTTACATTCTTATATTCTTGTTTTTTGTCAGTTGTTTTTTGTCTTTTTTATCCATTTCTGGCTCTCTGTAGTCTGCTAGCATTGTTTGTTATTACTGAACTCATCATGACTAGCAACTGAAACAGATTCAACAGAGATACGCATGCCACATCTTGAATTCATGCAAATCTTTTTTTTTGTACAAAAAAATCTTTTTTTTTTTGCACATTTGGCAAGTTATTTCAATTGTTCTTTTATCTGAAAAGTGGGGACTATGTATTAAAAGAGGTATACAGTTTGTGTAATATAGAGAGGTGTACATACCCTCTAACAATGCTGACATTCTGTATGTTAACTTCTTATTTTAATTCAATGTGCTGGAGCTAAATTTCATAACAGGTGTGAAACTGAACTTTCGCTCCTTTCGGTTTCTCTCACAGCTCCTCACCTGGTCATTATTAGGCTTATTGGGAATCCCCTGGTGGCCTGGTGAAGTGGAAGAGTGAGTATGTTAGATGTGGGAAATCTTCCAGTTAAAAAAACACATTAACTCTGCTCACTCCGCACATAGTGGAATATAGGTCATGGCTAGCTAAGAATATTCTCCTGCCAAATCACTGCACATCGCCATGGACCTAAAAGCAGAGGGAGTTTATTTACAACATGGACAACTGAGTAATTGCATTATGCTGAACTGATGCAAAGCACAACAGCACCTTCGTTCCATTAAATCCATTCTGAACATCTGGCCAATATTAAAATATCTAGTTATGATGAAAAAAAAAATAGGATCTGTTGTACTGTGACTGTCGTCCCTGAACTTTCCATTCTCCAGAAGCTCCTCAGGCTCTTCAAGTGAGAGACAAATTTCTTTCTCTTGTGATAAAGTGATCTTTATTTTAGACTACTGCTTATCAATCCTAATGCTGGAGTAACCTCTTGCTCTGGATCTAAATTCAATTCATTAGCAGATTATCAAGCCTCTTACTGAGGGTAAAGGCAACATGAAATGGAAATTCAATCCATTTTTCTTTCACATGTCATTTATTTCTGAGTGAAGAGCATATTTGAGCAGGGATTATATTCACTGGCTTGTGCAAACATGGAGTCAGAGCTAGATGCTAACCTGAAGTTAGTCACGAAGGATTGCTCGGCTCCTGCAATACCACCAGCACACTCATTAGAGGAGGTGGAGATTTAGGAGGAAAAGTTTAAAATTTAGTCCCAATAGTAAGGCCAGAATTATTTAAGCCTGTATGTGGAGAAATGCCGAGGTCAAAGTTTGTGCTCACCCCTGCAAACACTCTGACACATTTACCATTACAAATGGTAAATGATGGGTTTGAGTGGGGAGACAACACCCAAAATAAATTGCACTGAGTGATTGTTGAAGATGGGGAGGTGGCGGGTGCAAAGAATCAGTCACTGGTAGAGAAAGAGAGAGAGAGAAATTTATAGGAGGAAGATGGGTAGAAGGTGGAGCTTCAGGAGTGATTTTTTCTTCCTTAATTCAGTTATTTCCTAACTCCATTTATTATGTTTTGTCCTGACAGCAATTCTACAGCAACAGCCAAAAATCAGAGGCCATTTATAGACAGGAAAATCTGGAAAACCGCTGCATTTTATTGAAAAATTCTGGGCAAAGAAGAATTTTGTATTTTAAGTAATTACTGTAGATGAATCATGAACATTCTATTTAAAATATGAGTTAACAAGATTTTAAAAGTCTGTTTTGATTTTTGGTGTGTTAGAGGAGGGAAAGCAGTCACTTTTCAAGATTTTTCGCTGCAAATTATCATTGTTTCATTCTTAGTAGCAATCCTCTACTATTTCCATTCTCCTGAAACAGTATCTTTGTATATTTTTATGTTTCTTGTTAGTTTTCCTTCCCCTGGTATTAACAGTGCGCATTGAATAATAAGATTTGGCAGAGTTGCATGGTGAGTGGTAACATGAATCAGCCTTGACCCCTCACGAGAATGCAGGGTCATCAGCTGTCATTCCTCCCCCGGTTGCTCAGCATTTACAGGCATGGCCGATTCTGACTGGCTGAATTCTCAATGGACAAAAGCATTCACAATACCTGATTGGCAGGGTGCAGCCCAGTTTGGGTTTCCCCCATTGTGATGTAGGCTGTGGGGGAATTTAGGGAGGTCTGAGATCCTTTTATCTGACCAAAAAAAAACCTTAATCACCATCACTAGGCAAAAATCCAATCCAGATTAGTACCATGACATCTTCATTGTAGAATTCAATGAGGCAAGGAGACAATTTTATTCACTTTTTTATTCTGAGATTTTTTTTTTTGTGACACTTTTTGCTCACAATGATAAACAATAAAATTGTGACCATTTATGTTTATGAGCTCATGTAAAGCAGAATTATGAAACTGCTGTACAAAGGAAGACATTGAATACATTGTAAAGAAACATTTTACACCCCCATTCCATGAAATAAATATATGTTTGTTCACCACAAGGTCCAGCTACACCGAACTTCTTTTTTCTCATGTTATGATATTTCAGTCTCGTGCCTTTCATGTTAGTTACATGCCCAGGGTTGCGGGTTTTGGAAAAAGGTTGCGGATGGCGATTTTTTATTTTTCTAGTATTAAAAACATTCCACAGATCTTTTTTTCTAAGAATCGAAACGTGTACATAGTTCTGTTAAGTATGTTTTTTTAGTGAACAAAGAAGAGAAATCAAGAGATATGAAAGAAAAGAAGGATGTTCATCCATTTAAGTCAGGTGAGTAAAGCATTTATTTGTGTTTGAATCAATAACTCAACTATATTCTCGCTATTTTGGGTCCTTGGGCTAGTTTCAGTTTTTTGGGGTTTTTTCCAGAAATTTTGCAACTTGGTAATCCTGTACATGCCTTTTCCGCAACTCACACACAGACACAAACTCGGTTGTAGCTCAATGCATGGGTGTGGGTGAGTGTGTGTATGTGTGAGACTATCCCAGCTGTCGGGTCATTACTCATCCCCTCCCCCATTCCCCACCACACAAACACCCTTCCTATTGTTCACCCCAAACACAGAGACTAGTGTTATTGACTCAGCATTGCACATATTGACCACGGCCTGGCCCTGTCCCAGGATTGCCATCACTAACGCACTACTCTATCACTACACAATGTCCTGATGCATTCTCGCACACTGCACACACTTGAATCTGCATTCTGCACTCTCTCCGATGCTAGATCCCTCGCGTTTAGAGTACACACTCGACACCAACTGGCACCAACTGGAGGGGGAGGGTGACATGCTCAAGGGTTAGATGAGAAAGATGATGAAGATGATCAGGGGTGGGAGTGGTAGAGAAGGAAAAAAAAAAACAGAAAAGATGAGATGAATAGGAAATTAAATGAAAGAAGTGAAAAATTGAATTTATTTAAGGAATGGCAGAGAGAGAGACTGAGTGAAAGGAGGGTTGGGCTGATAGATGAGTTTGTGTTTGTGAGGCTATAGTAGCTACACTGGGAGCAGGAGATCGTGACTAATTAGGGAGCCTGACAAAGGGCCCTGCATCTCTCTCTCTTACATCCTAGAGAGAGAGATAGAGGAGAGAAAGGATATAGCCAGGGTGGGCTAATCTCTCTGGGATCTAAACTGGAGTGTTTTAAGTGATTGGAGGTTTTAAAATTCTAGAGCTCTAGTCGAGAAGTGTGCTCCAGAGATTGATTTGTAATACTACTATACTAGCATTTGAAGGATGGCTTCAGATTGAATGATCTGGACAGTATCCTGCCAGGCATTCCAGCCTTGGGCTGTGTCCACTCATGTACTTCTGCAAATGCTCATCATTCCTGAGGAATTCCAGAGATTCCGAGACTCCAGCGATGTAATTATGGCATGTTTAGGACACAAGGCCCGCTTCATACAGACTCTGCAGGCTCATAAATCACTAATAGCTCTGTAAACACCAATCTAAAGCAGGAAGAAAGAAAGGAACTAGATATGTAAATGTGTGTGGTCTCATTTTCCTTACTGCAAATTTGGTTCGTTGCTATTTTGAATATGCTCATTTCAGCACAATCAGTGCCACAGGTCTTTAAGTAAGGAATAAAACACAACGGGGTGTCAGAATGGGGAAAATTTAGATCACAGTGACTTTACCGTGACATGGTTGTTGGAGCCAGACGAGCTGGTTTGAGTATTTCAGAAACTGCTCATCTGGGATTTTCACACAAAACAGTCTCTAGATTTATATAGAATGGTGCAAAAAAAAAAAACATCCAGATAGCGGCAGTTCTGACGTTGGAAAAGCCTTGTTGGTAAGAGAGGTCAGAGAAGAAAGGTTAGACTGATTTGAGCTGACAAGAAGGCTACAGTAACTCAAATAGTCACTCTTTACAACCATGGTGGGCAGAAAAGCATCTCAGAATGCACAGCATGCTGAACATTGGGGTGGATGAGCTACAACAGCAGAAAACCATATCATGTTCCACTCCTGTCAGCCGAGAAAAGGAATCTGTTGCTACAGTGGGCACAGACTCATTGAAACTGAATAGCTATTGGAATAGCGATCGGAAAAAGACCAGGCGATGTTTTTTTCCAAACTTCAGTAACTTTTCCCACCAAACAGCATGACGTGGAACAACGTGATTACTAGTGACAATTAACCTATACCATATCCATCTCATAACAGTAGCTAGAAAAATATTTCTCCAGTGGTTGTGGGATGGTGACATCATTTTCCACCCAATGTTAAGAGTAAACAATAACAACGTTAGCAAATAATGGAGGAGTGTTGAGGTATGCTTTTACCATTCACTCAGTATTTGGTTTTATGTCAAAAGACATAAAACAGCTGACCTCTTTGCCTGTTATCAGCCAGTAAAGAGTAAGTACTAAAGGGTAGAAAAGGGATTTTATAGCATATACTATTTTGAGATGTTCTATAGTAGCATGTGATTTGTGACACAGCCCTAATGTTTTGTTTATTAATCCAGAATCCTGTGTCATACTTTGAAAAGGAAAAAAGTGGGGGAACCATTTTCTAAGAAAAATGACTAAAGAAACCATTTACCTACAGATTTAACAGGACAGCTTTAAAGGTCTGAGTTTGTTTTGCCGTCTTGAGCACCCGTCTTGAACAATCATAGTCATTAGATGTTTAAAACGTATGCGAATCATGCTGTTATCATCATAACTGAAGAGAGTGAAGATGAGCTCCCATCAGCCACTGCACCTCATTCACATCAAAGCCGGCAGCTTCACAAAGCCTGGCTTGTTTAAGGCCGGCTAAAGATCCTGCAAGCTGAATTGTCGCCCCCTCCCTTCCACCACATCCCTTAAAAAGAGTTTTAATGACTGTTACACAAAGTGTACTATTGTACCAGCTACACATTATCACTGTCATGGAACTGTCAGATCTATATGCTTTACTAAGCAGCCATTACAATTAAGCGTTTAACTGGGACACATTAAAAAGGTCAAGTTGACGTCAAAACATGCAATCTGCAATCGTCAGGTAATTAAATTTAGTAATGTCATGACAGATCCGCTGGCACGAGACTAAGCATGTCTAATGTGGTTATCAGCCAGTGGCGTTTATTCTCACACCCCCATATACAGATTGGATTTATTGAGGCTGTGCCGGTATGTGGTCCCTTTGAAGACATGTTTGCACCTCAAAAATATGTCAGTGGCATGATTGTGATGAAAATAGAGTCATGTTGTGACAGTCTCCTGCAGCTCTGCTTCCTTCTGAACCAACAAACAGCTACTTCCTCTTCACTTACTATTTTAGAGTTGTAACCAAGAAAAAGGAAGCAGTGGAAGTGAGGACAGCTGGTTCAATCACAACATAAGCATGGTTGGCACATATGCAAATACAGAGCGACATGTGGTAGAGCTGCTAATATTAAAAAGAGGAAAATCACATTCTCAGTGCTGCTATGTGGGATTCTCTCCCAGAGAATCAGATTTTGGATGGTGACCTAGTTTGGCTGCGGTTCACATTGAGGGGGAGAGAGCCTTTGACGAAGTCTTCACCTCCACAAAAGAGCTGATAATGGCCCGTTCCCACCCCTCTGCCACTCGGCTGCAGTCCTTAAAGCAGCGCAAAAGAAGGATTTAATGAGAGTGATCAGTAGTGCCGCTCACCTCGGGGCTGAAAACCTCTGCTGTGGAATTCTGCACACCAGAGAAGGGGGGAGCGTTAAAGAAAAGGCGCCTCGTCAGCGTCAGAGAGTACGCTCGATTGAAAGACTAGCCATGCCAGAAGAAAGCCACTCTCATGAAAGAGAATGAAAACGAGAGGTAGAAAGAAGGAAAGAGCATGTGATAAGATCGCTCAGATGTATTGATGAAGGCAGGCTAAAAAGGAGAAGGTGGTGTTTCGTTGCTTTTTTTGGCACGAGATACCCCTCACCCCTCCCCATATTCTGCAGATGGGTTCTTTTACACACACTCACACAATCCCTCGCAAACAGAAAGGTTAGAGCTCCATCCATTCACCATTAATTAGATTTAGCCTCTGTCGACCAAGAGCTGAGCTTATCTTTCACCCCCAGGAAGCCCATGGCTTGTTAGCTCTAGCACAGTTCCCTCTATCACACTAGGAGTCCAGCTCCATCGTTTACATGGCCTCGTTGTCTCAGCAGCGCCCCTCCATTTTGTCACTTTGTGCCCTTTGTGGACAGAGCGTAATCTGCATACAGACTGAGAGCTATTCGAGATGAGCTGTATCGCACCAGTGTGCTGTTGTTATTTGTTTCTGCCAGACGTCTCTGTCTGCACTGGCTGTAAGAGCCAGTAAGAGCAACAAAGTGTTATTATACACAAGGAATGAACATATAATGTGTACTAAATGAATACAAATGTAGATACAAGCATGAGCCACATGATCTGTGTTGTTGTTTTTTTTTTCTAAGAAAGCTTGCCCAGATATTGTCGCAGGGCATCTGGTAGAGAATAGAGGTGTGCATTGGGTCTGGGATCTCACAGGACGCAAGAAAAAGCCACAGTTTAATGCAGATGAGCATTAAGATATAAAGCTCGTGGGACAAGGATTTATTAAAGTGAATGTGCAATGCATTTACAACATTCATTGATTCATCCTTAGTTACTGCCTGGTCAGGGTCGCGGTAGTTTAAATGACTAGTTTGTTTATATTTTAGGAAATAGAATCAACTAAATTCATTAGAAAAATTTGCAGACAGGTGCAAACAACAATAATATATGTATCCTTTTTTTCAGTTTAGGCCACGCCCACTTCGGGTTTAAATCCAAATTCAGATACGAATATGTGGAGCACTAAACAGATACAAATAGTGGCAATGTGTTACACCACTATTATACGCAAAAATTAAAACGTGTATGTGTAGAGGGTGTGTGTGTGTGTGTGTGTGTGTGTGTGTGTGTACGCATTAGAAAAAGCAGGAGGAACAGTTCACTAGGGCGAAACAGGCCCAGTGGCAGTGCAGATGCAGCATTAGTGGGTCAGTGTCCCATCATCCCATTTATCAGCATTACTGTCCACTCCCTCCCATCTCCCTCTCTGCCTCTCTCTCTCTCTCTCTCTCTCTCTCTCTCTATTTCTCTATCTAGCTCTCTCTGTACTATGCTGTTTTACCTAAGGCTCACTGAGGATAATGCACACTCACTGACACTGTATAGGTATACTTTTGTTCCACTAGATGCAATGGAAATCTCTGCCTCAAAGGTAAAACAGTAGTATTACAGTATGCATTCTAATCACATTCTTCTATAAATATCTTCCTCTAATAAAGGTACACATACCCTTGAGTGTACTATTGCACTGACAAGAGTTAGTACCTTGTATATTTCAAATTAGGCTATGAGAATAGGCCATAGAAAGACTTTGCATAGTGTTAATGTACATATGGGTTTGAGTTTGGACCATCACGACTACTCTTCTCACTACCTTTCTCAATCACACGTGCACTGAACTGCCCATTGATACTCCACACACACACATACACACATAAACGCCAAATGCAAATAGAGAGAATAACGCCTTAATGGTGGCTGCAAATCCTTTTTGACACTTCAGCACACCATCAAGCTTATTAATATTACAGCAGATAAACTCGATGCACACATCTTGTCTTTCCTCTATGAAGATTCACTACATTGTTACTATGAGTCATTATGGTTGTACTGTATTACAGCGAGGTTGAATTCTCAATTCTGATTGGCCAGAATGTGTTGAGACATTTTCTATAACAGCAGCTCTGACAGTAATGTTAGCTGTAATACAAATCTCAGGTTCATATTAATGTGCTTGTACTAATACGCTATTATTTCTAGTAATCTCTAATACACAGGGACTTGTATGCTATATGCTAAACATTAAAAGAAGAGTGTAAGTGGGGGGAGATTTATTTTCATTTTTGGAAGGAGTCGCTAGTGTCAGCGCTTCGTAGCATTCAGTGGTAAAGCTGTAACTTTATTTTGAGTATTTTGACACAGGGTAGCCAATTTGAGGGCTTTTTGAGGAAAAAAGAAGCTGGTTAGAGAACAACTGTTTATAGCTGCTGTAACTTAAGCGATAACAGGACTTTACTTGTTTTGTGGACATTCCACAACACTAAACATAACTATAAATGGATAAAAAGTATGACATGTTCAATAATAAAATTTAAAAACCTACATTTTTGGCAAATGTCTGTGGTATAGGAGGAATAATACAATTTGGGACATGCTGTTATTGGAAATTAATCAACTTGGTAAGAGTAACTCTGCTTTGTATCAGGACTAATCACACCACCCTGTTGTTGATTATTTTCCTATAACAGCATGCACCGTGATGTTTTTACTATGGTGTTTTAGGGTAACTATTTACTTGTCTATATGTCTATACACTTTTACTCTGGTATCTAGTTACTATAGTAACTAGGATTGTTAAACTTTTGACCATTACCATGGATCTTATATTAACTGTAATGTTGGTTAAAAAAAAAAAAAAAAAAAAGACACATGGCATTAGATTTTTAGATGAGGATGTATTTCCTAAGATGGCTCTCACTTCCTCATGCAACAACGAGCAACTGTGTGTGAGCGTGTACTTCTGCCTGCGTGTATGCATGTGAAGAAGCTGCGCTGCCCACGCTGGTGGTATAAATAATCGCTTCTCTTTTCATCCTTTCATACATGTTAGCATGTTAACCACATCTTCTCTCCCAAATGCCATGCTAGCTAAGAGGGTTACTGTGAAAATTAAAAAAAAAAAAAAGAATAGAAATAGAAAAAGAGGTAGAGGCCATAAATGGAGTGGTTCTTAAGAATTCTGAGGGAAAGTACAAATATGTTGATCAGTTCATTGGGCAGTACATTTTATTGCTCTATCCACTCTGTGGTTTACATTATTTCCTCCATCACCATTCATAGGTATTCACATGAAGAACTGACTGCTTGTGTGTCACCAGTGAGGTGAGGAGATGGTGTCCAGTGGAGAAAAGAAACATCTGTTCACAATACCCAGAAGGCCAGAGTGGCCGTGCTAATCAAATTCACAATATCGCTCTCTCTTTATCGTAGTAAACAAACCATTTTTCTGATTTGCGAGATTGCTGTGTAACAGAGACTGCACAGTGTTTGTGAAGAGATGGCATGAGGGCCATCGAGTGGCTTGTTAGTGGTCAGGAGAATGAGGGTTAGGTAGTGAAATAATGGAATGCAGAGAGTAAATAAATCTACGCAAACAGCTCAGTTACTAAGGTGTGCTTGACTCCTGATCATGACTCATCCATAAGGACAAAATACAGAATATCAGCCATATAACAAATGTTAATATGTATGAAGTCTTCACTCACGACTCTTTACATTCTACATTCTGTTAAAATACTAATGATGTTGACCAACGATCAAACCAACAATTTAAAAAAGGTTGCTATTTCACAGATATAAACCAATGTTCCGTTGGTTTGCTCACCCTTCGCAATCATGGGACAGTATTATTGCACATAGTTATTAAAAACTGAAACTGCAACAACACTAGTAGAGGCCCATTGGCACAGGAATCATATGTAAATCGAATAAATTTTTGACAAAAAAAAGGTAAAGTGTATGTGCAGACAGTGTGTCTGTGATATATAGAACCATTTCTATTGTAAGATACATTACAAACATTGGGAGAGGGAAACGGGGATTATGGAGTAGATAATCAGAAATGCGTGCACACCACCGTGACTTTGTTTCCCATGCAAAGGCTGAGAAAAAGAAGACCTATGTCCAAATTTTGCTGAATCCTGACAACCTTGGTTAATGATTTTTTGCTTTACTGTGTTCTTTTCGCATACAGTGACATGTCTATATATACTCCTGATACATAACCCACTCAGAACGAGCTGCTACACTGTATGCTGGATGACTGTGTATAGTTGACTTCTAACTGCCTATTAAGGGGTTACTCTGAAAAATTCACTAAACTGCAGCCTATAGCAAAAGTCAAGTATGATAGCCTCTCTGTTTTATTTTGTTTGAGGCTACGTCAATATTATTATCGTCCTTCCCCAACAAAATCTTCATGAGCCACTGCTGCTGGTAAAATAGGGGAATTTTATTTAGCAGCTCAACTCCAATGAATAGTCACTAATTTCCCAATGTTAGCTGTAATGTTAAATGGCAAGCAGGCATTTCTACTTTAATCTCACTAATGTTCCTGATGGGATTTCCCCCAATACAGCTTGCTCAGAAATGGCAGGCAAAAGCAGAACATCTGAGTGATAAAGTGAAAGCAAAAGTCAGTCACATGAGCAATAGTTTTGGGATTTCCAGTAAAATCCCTTTGCTGAGGAAAGCACCTCACAGCACTGAGACACTTCTCAGAGTGCTGGTAAACAGAAGCAGTGCTTCTTTAAGCATTTATGGATGACGTTGCTATGCCAAGCTCCACTGGAGATTGCAGGTGAATTCCAAAGCAAAGGTCATTAGTGTACATATGCAGTGACATATGGAAAAACACAGCCTGAAGTGAACCAAGGGATTGGGCACGGTAGCTGAGATCCCCAGTGCTTGGAGTGTTTTTGTGCCTACTACCTTCATACAGTTTTTTTTCACCTAGAAAAGATAGATGATACTTTTTAGAAACAGAGCAGGGTTAAGACCTTCATGGTGGGGGGTTTCAGAGATCTCTCACTCTCTACTGCTTGCCAGTTGGACCCACTATGACCATGTGAGGGGAATCATAGAGGTACCTGGCCTTTGACATCTTGACCTCACAGCAGCTCATCACTAAAGCTCGAAGCTAAAGTCAAGATTTTGTGTTTTTTGTTCTCTGGCAGTCTTGGACATCTGTCTCATAGTTCTCTATGCCATATGCTCATGTTGTTGAAACTCATGCTAAGGTTTGAAACTTTGGAATGTGGAACCTGGAATAATAAGAGAATATAAGATGAGGAAAAAAATTATTACAACAGAAGAAATTAAACGTATCTGTGGTAACAGGCCCAGTAAAAATTTCCACATTATAACTGAATTATAGTGTTTTTCAAACCTAACCTCTATCATCTGCAACTCGTCTTGGGATTGCATTGTTTGTGAACTGAAAAAGGAACATAAATCATTTACTGGAAACTCTTATACTGGATTCTTAGTGCTAGTTGTTTACTTTTTCAAGTTGTTTACAATAAATTCACATTCTTTCCTCAGTACGAGGAAGCATGACGAAATTCCTCTTCATGGTAATCACATGTGTTACAGATAAATGAAGAAAAAGGATTATATTTGATACTGGTATTCGCTTGGGTTCTCATGCACCAAATTTAAATGCGTTTTTAAAAAAAAATCATAGCAATGAAAATAACTAATGACCAATGAAAACAGACGATGTAGTCATTTATATATAGGCACTATATTTCTGTGAGGTGATCACAGACCATAAATATCCACATGAGGAAATCCTGCTAACAAAATAGAAAGAAAACAAAACTGACTTATAGGTGCAAATGCTATTTTTACTTGAAGAACTAGAGGTTTTATTTATGAACTTGCTCGGGGTGTGGGGTGAAATGTAATCATTAGGATTTCATATATCCATCAATATAATATCAATGTTTTCTCTCACTCATCTTTCTCACTCTCTCCAACTCCCTTTCCCTGAGCCTCCCCTCACCCCAGCTTGTGATGCTCATCAGTTGGCTTTCTGAAAAGAGAACAATAGGGCCTTTTCAGGATATAAATCTCACTCTGTGTTCAGGCATGAAATCTGGGCAGGCAAACAAAAAGAACCATTGACTCTCGTGGGGAGAAAAAAAAGGGAGATAAGATGCCCCACGTTGAACATCGCTGAAACCGGTTCACTGCCTCAGGGTTGTAGTGAGAGAGGGGGCAAACATGTGAGATGCTGTAAAGAGTTAGATACATCTTAGATACAAAAAAGTGAGTGGAGTCGGTGAATTGCCACTTATTTGTCCTCCCCTTCACGAAATCTCCACTCAGTAAGACTAGCAAAGATGAAAATTCTGCATGTCACTCACTCGAAGTTTAAGAGTTGAAAAGTTCTCCGTTGAGTAAGAGCTGACTAAACACACACACACACACACACACACACACACAAATATGTTTTTCATACTATCCTTCAACTGACATAATTAATATAGGCTACACTTAAATCTATGTCTAACCTTAACCTCAGAGTCTTTTTTGTTCTTTGTTTTGTGTGTGTGTGTGTGTGTGTGTGTGTGTGTGTGTGTGTGTGTGTGTGTGTGTGTGTGTGTATGTGTGTGTGTGTTTTAATAAAAGCTGCAGAGACATTTGGTCCCCAACAAGATATTAAAAAAAAGCCCCCCCAACACACACACACACACACACACACACTAGATACCAGGGCCAAAATGTCTGAATTATCATTAAAACATCAACCAATCCCTCAAAGTAGCTCATCTTCTCCAAAAGATGATCCTTTAATGACATTTGAGCGCAATGGAAGACAATACCAAAAAAAGAACAACAACCAAAAAATGCCCTCAGGTTTTAGGAGTGACATTTACTAGAATGACAAAAAATCAAAAGGTGCAATCAGACAAAGTCAAAAGAATTCTTGATGAGAGAACTCCACTTTATAATGTTTTATTTATTTCCCTCTGAACAAGAGACGAAAACTCCAAGTTTCGTCTAAAAGCCATTATGGTCTCATCCATAGCACCTCCACCCTTCTGCCTCGCCTCCTGCTGTGATCCAAACATTCTTGATGGGGAAAAGGTGTGTGATAACACTTCTCAGCTACTCCATCCATTTCGCCATCTTGTCACAGGCCCATCAACACGGCCATTCACATTCATGCCTCAGGTCAGCCCTCTCGTGCCCGGCGCACTTATCTCCGCTGTGATAAGGCAGCTCAGCGGGGACATTAAATAACAACACAATAAGGACGCATCTCTGTAACAGAAAAACGTGTGAAATGCAGGCTCCTCTGTGGCCCATCACTGCTCTCGAGTCATTTCATGACAATGAGGGCCTTTCACACCAGCTGATTTGGAAAAGAAGAGGAGAGGGGAGTCAGTAATACAGCATACAGAATGAGACGATCTGCACCAACCCATCATCAAAAAAACGCACACAAAAAGATCCGGGCACTGAAGACTCCATCCTTTAACTCTCAACCTCCCAACTCTGTCTATACGGCAAAAAAGAAGCAACTGTTCCAGTATATGACACAATTCATGACATTCTTTCATCTCTCTGACACCAAACAAGCATTTTAACTTGAACTTAGAACTATTCTGAGAAAGAGGTGGAAAAAAGCCTTCGTAAGCAATGCATGCCTTGCATTCCTCAGTCGTCCACAGACAGTAGAGACTTTATGTCACTTGGAAAGGCTGAGGAATTAAACAGAGGTCCAGAGACACAGTCAGTATATTTTTTGACATCAAAATTGACATCAAAATTTTAAACAGACATGGATTGAAGAATGATCAGACGATGGCAATATATCACACTTGATGATATATAACTTTTTCTTTCATTTAATATGATGTATACATAATCTACGAGGATGAACAAGATTTAATACAACTTAAGAAATACACATGCATGTGTCTGTATACATAGTCATGTATAGTCATATATATATATATATATATATGTATGTATATATGTATGTATGTATAATGTGTCAGGATTGGCCAAGGGGGAAAAGTGCTAATATACTATAACATATTCAATGCTCAACTTTAGATCAGTATTTGACTTATATATGCAGAAGTGATGCATTACTCGCATGCACATACTGTACTCTGAGCGGTCTCAGTCTCAGCAGGGAGTTGATATTTTTCAAAATATATATCATCTCTGTATATATCATCTGAAATTTACCATTATATGATGTGTCCAGTGATGAGGCAGATAATCGCTGGATTATAAGTCAGTTGATTAGGAATTACTATGATCCATAACATACTTTTTCCAAACCGTTGTACCTAGAAGATGTATAATTCATTGTTTTGATCAATTTTTTTTTTTTTTTTTTTACAATTTTTACTATCCAGTGATGTGTCAGTGTCAATAAATGATCTTATAACCCACCTGTAGCCTTTGCACAGCAAGTTATTTATGAAAATTTGAATTACATATAATATATTCTGCCATTTATTTATTTGTTTGTTTGTTTATGTGTTCAATTTATCTAGCACATTTCTAACACCAAAGATAACATGAAAAAAAAAAAAACTTAAGGAACAAAATAATAATAATAATAATACTGAGGTTTCTGATAATTAGTTTCAGTTTCAACAGGTCCAGCAGGGGGAAAAAACAAAAGGCATTTTCTTTCCGTAAAATCGAACAGATGGGCGGAGTCACGTAGGGGGTCTTGATAGAAGGCGGGATCTGTTTTATAATTGGTTAAAATCTCAGGGACACGCCCATAGGTGGGGCTTGGGGTTATCTTCAAGCGCCGTTCAACTAGTATCGGTTTAGTAGTAGCGACGGACGACCAGGAGCTGAGAAGACCTCCTGTACTCTTCTACACTACAGCATTTAAAAGGAAAAACACTTCTCTTTTTTTTTTTTATTCTATCTTGCTTTGCACCTTTTTTTGGATTCGCAAACGAACAGCCTGTTGATTTGGATTTACTTCCCATTTTTTATTTTTTTTAATTTAACAAGAAAAAAAAACTACAAATCATGGGATCACAGGCGTCTAAGGGAGGAGTGACCGCGGAGGGCAAAGCCGCCGCCGCCGCATCACCGGACGCCGCCGGGGCCAAGACTAACGGCCAGGTGAGCACCATTACCGCGACACACCCACACACACACACATCTCTCCATCTCCCACATACACACACACATATCTCTCCATCTCCCACATACACACACACCTCTCCATCTCCCACATACACACACACACCTCTCCATCTCCCACATACACACACACACCTCTCCATCTCACACAGGCACACACATCTCACATACACACATCTTGCATCTCCTCACACACACACACCTCTACATCTCCTCACACACGCACACCTCTACATCTCCTCACACACGCCTCAGCAGCGCCTCTGACTTCAGCTCTGATGGCAGTTTGGGTTTCTTGGGAAAAAAAAAAAACAATTGCATTGTCATCTCTGCATTATTTATTATTTCATGCATTTATTCTTTTGCAGACATACTTTTTTTTTCTTTTCTGCATGAGTCCAGAATTAGACATTTAGACATGATTAGGCTATTATCGGTGTCTGTGCAGAAGCAGGTGCAGGTGCTCGCGCGTGCAGCGAGAATCAACACGCGCTTTTTCCTGCTGAAATGAAGGCTTTTGCTCACTGACAGATGTTAATGCATGTATTGCATGAATGCATCGTTTTGATTGCGCGTGCTGGTAAGCCCGGACCCGTGCACTGCTCATGTCACCTGAAATCATGTGCTTTCCACTGTCGGGTATTTCTAGAGAGAAAAAGAGGAAAAATCCTCCTCCTCAGACTGTGGCTAATCCGTCGACGATAGTGAAGTAGTGAGTCCTGATGGTGTGAAAAGAAACGCGTCGATCGATTTTTTGCAGCCTTTTGTCTCGCAGCCGCCGTCTCGAGTCGCGTCTCGTCGCTGCGCCGCTCCGTGTGACGCGAGCGCCCCCGCGCGGTGCATGACGGAACTGCAAGGCGTCACCTGCAGCACGGGGGCTTTGTTCGACGATTTACGGAATGATGTTAAAACCTTTCGCGCCTCTTCCTCATCTCCGAGCTAGCTGTGGATTTAGGAGTAAAGATGAAGGGAAAAGTCGCCTCAGTGTGAAAGTAATTAATCTCGTTTTTGTTTATCCATTGCAGGAGAACGGTCACGTTAAGACGAACGGCGACGTCTCTGCCAAAGCTGAGGGCGACTCCGGCGCCACCACCAACGGCTCAGCTGAGGCTGCCAAGGAGACCGAAGCCGGAGCGGGAGACGCCATCGAACCCGCGCCCGCCGCCGAGGGCGAAGGCGCCAAGCCCGAGGGCGAGGCGGCCAAGGAGACCCCTAAAAAGAAGAAGAAGAAGTTCTCGCTGAAGAATTCATTCAAGTTCAAGGGTCTGTCGCTGAAGAAGAACAAGAAGGCGAGCACCGAGGTGAAGGAGGAGGCTGTGAAGGAGGAAGAGAAGAAGGAGGAGAAGCCGGCTGAAAACGGTGCCACTGAGGAGAAGAAGGAGGAAGAGGCCAAGCCAGAGGAGAACGCCGCTGCCGCCACCGACCCGGCCGCCACCGACCCGGCCGAGCCCCCCAAGGCCGAAGAGGCTCCTCCCAAAACCGAGGAAGCCGCTGCCCCCAAGGAAGAGGCCGCCACCCCCTCGGCTGAGCCCACAAAACCGACAGAGGAGACCAACTCGACACCTGCAGCATCTGAACAGAAGGAGTGATTGTACGTCGCAAGGAACTGTTGTGAACTGTTTTTCAAGAAAAAAAATTCTATATATATATTTATATATATATGTGTATATGTATACATATGTATATATACATGGATATATGTATATGTATATATACACATGTATGTGGAAAAAAAGAGAGAGACTCTTCGTGCCACTTTCTTCAAGATTTAATGAGAAACGACAGACTAGATTCACTAGTTCACTTCCCTATTAATGGCTCAAAGATCTGGGACTCTCGAATTTAGGCCGCAATCGATCGGAGACGTCGTCGCTGGAGTGAAGAGTGTGACAGAATGAGAGGAAGAGGAGGCATCTTTCAATCCCACCATCACCAGAGATGCTAATAATATAAAATCAAGTGCAAGATGAACATCACCACATAATGACTGTTAAAAAAAAAAAAAAAAACGAAATGAAAAAAAAAAAAAGAAAAGACTCGCCAACTTTCTACATTCCTATATTTTAACCCAAATTTAAGTATTTTGTGGTGTATAGAGAACCATTTTAAATATCCAGAAGGCTTTGTCTTGTTTGTTTGAAATTGCATTTTAATTTCCATCTTGGCTAAACACACACACACACACACACACACACACACACACACACACACTTGAGCTTGCTATGTTCACATTTAAAGTTAAAAAAAAAAGAAGCAGAGTTGTTATGTGTTAAATGTGAGCCTTGATCTGCTTTTTTTTGTCTCTGTAAATAAATTTGACCAATTTTGTTCTTTATTTTGCTAATGTTAAAAGATGTTACTGGTTTTATTGTAAAGTTGATAATGGTAAATAAATGTTGGTTACCTAATGAAGAGTGATAAGTGTTTGTTGTTCTTGCCATTGGTGGGGTAGAAAAGCTCAGAAAAATATGGGACCTGGCGTTCAGTCACGAGGAACGGCCAAATCAACACATTTCACAGAATTATATAGTCGTAATCATAAGTGGTCCTGAAATCACTAGAAAAACAAAAGGTAGCACCCTCAGCTGAGGTTATGTAAGACATAACTCAATTTGGGATGGTTAACTCATGACCCAGAACATAACTTTTTAGAAAAATTCAAACAATCCTAAAAAGCTAATTTCTCTGACGCAAATTCAGAATGACGTTACAGACCTGATTCTCAGGTGCCTAGTGTCTAAATCTAAACCATAACCACTTTAATCGCACCTCTTATTTACACTCTACCACTTTCTATCAAGAGGATGTCCAAGCCAAGGAAGGACATTTTGTGTCTGTTTCAATCAATGTAGTTTACACTGATCATCACGAAGATGTAGATAAAACAGATTGGTTAGATCAACAGTTACCACTGTATTGTATAATGTGATTATGGGAACACTGTTAAGTAGAAAAAGGAACATGGGCGTTAAATTTGTTAATTTGAGTCTAATTATAAGATTGCTGCCATACATCTTCATGATGTAATGTAAAGAAATGTCAGCTTAAGCTAAGTGAATTAATAATGAATGCCCAACATTTGTCAAATCCGAATCAGCCAAAGAGGAAGAATTCCTGTTGCTCGAGCAAGCCTACAGATCATACTGCTTCATTCATTTTCACTTACACCAAGGCTCCGCTCCAATCCAAGCCTACAGATAAACAGTTGACGGTGAATGGACCGACCGTGGCTCTCTGCCTGTCCTGAAACTCTCAGCAAATCCTTAAGTGAAGTTAAATATTAGTTTAAATATTCTGTCCTGCCTATCGTTATGTGTATGTATACATGTGTACAAAAGATCACTGATGATAGGATTTGCAGAGGAAGAACAAGAAGGTCAGGGTGTTGTTGTGAACGTAATATAGCATCAATTAACATTTCTCTAGCTGTATTTTATCAGTTAAAACCTTACGTAGTTGCACATTGTGCAACCTTGACTGTCATTTCTTTCAGTTACTACCTGTCCTTCAACCACGAGCGATTTTAACTGATGAACCTGTGTGAACTTGAGACGTGTGTCACTGCAGTCAGTGTGTGCGTAAATATAATATAAATATAAATGCACCTATATTAAACAGCTATTTATCATTCTGTGTAAACACTGAGTAAACATCAATTCCATCCAAATTTTTGTACTTATTCTTAGGGTGTAGGTCAAATGTGGACATAGAGCACCACCATGTGTCAGATAGCTGCACTGATACCATGTATAAGTAATATTTGTCAATTTAAAAAAGCATCATTTAAGATTATTTATACCACAGCATGGTTGAATACTGAATTCAGATCTGGTTATTCGGAAGGTGTTGATTAATTTTCTATAACAGCAGTTCTGTATATACAGCAGTGATTCAAATCAGAGGTTTCAATTAATCAGCTCATTTTAGTTTACTGTTTCTACAATAACAGCTCATTCACAGGGATTTGTAAAAGGGACACTCCTCATCATTTAAATCGTATAATATGCAGATTTCTTTTAAATGTGGTATTTAAACAAAGAAAAATATAATTGTTTGTGTGCAGTTTGGAAGCATTTATCTTGCATTTAGCAGGAAGTTTTCCACCATGGGAAAGTCTTCCATTTTGTGCTTTGTGTTAAAGCTTGTGTTTTGTCTTCAAGGGACAGAGAAAAAGACTGTGGTGAGGAAACAACTGTTTATATCTGCTATTACATAATTGATAACAAAAACTAACTCACAATTAACTCACTGTTGTTCATTAATAAATAAAAAAAAGATATTGTAATAATTGGCAAACCGATGTGGTATAAGAACAATTAAACATATTGTGGTATGCTATAATAGGAAAATAATCAACTTCAGGGCGGTTATTAGTAACTCCACTTCCTGTTTCCCATTACCATAGCCATGAAACACTATGAGTCATAATAAAGATTACTCACTACATTTACAGGTGACTATGTTAAACAGATTATGACATTAAAAATCCTCAAGGGGAACTAAATCTGAAACTCAGATGTACTCCAGAACATGTTTTCAGTCAGCTGTCTGCTTTACCACACACAGAAACCCAGTAGTGACTGCTATCTAGCGTTTTAGCATTTTCAACACACCATCTTAGCACAGTTGTTTACTTGTGCATACTGTGAGTAGGTAGGTGTACCTCACTTTTTAACGTGGCAGAAGGAAGAGGAATAAGCAAAGTCAGCTGTCATAAATGGTTATACCTAGTACTATAAAAGGTAAAGGTTAGATTTCTGGTTAATTAGCCTGAAGATTGGCTGCAGTGCCATCAAGCAGTGTGATAACAAGCAGTTGCATGCATGGACAGTAAAGCTAATTTAAAACCAGCAGTTCAAACTGTGTGACTAATAAGTACATATTTCTAAAGTAGCTAGAAGTGGCAAAGCAGCAGCCAAGTGTGCTGCATTTCAAAGTATTTTGCTGCATTATCTTCCCATGTTGTGCATTATTTCTTACTTATTCCTATTTATCATACGTTTGATCATAGCTACACAGTTCACTGATCAGACAAAAAAGGATATTTGCAGTGTATAACTATATTTAAATTGTAGTTACATATTTTATGTCTTGCATGTACCCTGGTAATGAGCTCTTCCAAAGGAATATCTAAAGATCTATCTAATGAGTCTATCTGGACACTGGTTTTCTGCTCCACTTGCCATTCAAATCCCATGCCCACTTAACTGGTAAAGGCTGCTTTGCCTGTCCTTTATTCTCTCATATAGGACACTATTAAAACATCACTTCGTAATGGATCTGTACCAACTGAGCTAAAAACAACTGAGACAGCTACTGTGACTCCAATCCAAAAAAATCTAGCTAATTTCTGCCCCATTTCCTATCTCGCTTTCTTGAGCAAGGAGGTAGCACATGTAGTAGCCTCATAAATACAATATCACGCTTGTTTAAACAATATTGATCTGGATTTAGAGCCATGTAAAGCACTGAGAGAGAGAGAGAGCACTGTGAGAGAGAGAGAGCACTGGCCAGGATAGTCAACGATCATATAGTTACAGACAGGTGGAATGTATACTTGTATGCTTGTCCTTTGAATTTTCTCCAGATTTTGATACAGTATTACATATACTGTTTTTTGTATTGTCTGAAAACCATGTTTGGTATAACTGGAAATTAACTGAATTTTCTGGTTTCATTCATACATATCTAACAGGAAGATATGTATGGCAGTATTCCTCAGAGGATTCAGTTCTCAGTCAAGTCTGCACTCTATGGCTAAATGTATGTGGACACCTGACCTTCACACCCATATGTGGTTCTTCCCCCAAATTGTTACCACAAAGCTGAAAAGACACGATTTTCTAGAATGTGTTTGTATGCTGTAGCTTTACAATTTCCCTTCACTGGAACTAAGAGGCCCAAACCTGTTCCAGAATGACAGTGCCACTGTGCACAAAACCAGCTCCATGAAGACATGGTTTACCAAGGTTGGTGTGGAAGAAATCTCTGCTCAAAGCCCTGACCTCAGCTCCACTGAACACCTTTGGGATGAAAGGAACACCAACTTTGTGCAAGGCCTTCTCACCTGACGTCAGTGCACAACCTCTTGTGGCTGAATCCCTACAGCCATGCTCCAAAATCTAGAGGAAAGCTTTCCCAGAAGAGCGGAGGCTGTAATAGCTGTAAAGTGGGGGACAACACCATATTAACGCCCATGATTTTTGAATGGGATGTTTTACGGTTGGGTGTTCACATACTTTTGGCTATATAGTGTGTCTACTCCCACTTGGTTAAATTATCCAGAATCAGGAACTTCACTTTCAATCATATGACACTGTGTTTTATCTTCACACTAAACCAATTCTTTCCCTTTCTGTTCCTTCCCATATACTGTATATATACTGTGTATATGCCTATCAAATTATATTTACTTGTAATGTTTTATTCCTGTGTAAATTGTTGTTGAATACTGAATGCCCTCTCTTAATGTGAGCATATCGGATCAAGTCATCAAGCACATTACAAGCTCATTCACAGGGACTTGAATGGCAGATGCTTCACATAGCATAAGGCTAATAATAAACTATATATATATATATATATATATATATATATATATATATATATATATATATATATATATATATATATATATATATATATAT
>CM041003.1:6751330-6766896 GCA_022985145.1 Pangasius djambal
CCACTGAGTCAGTCACTCGATGTAGTCGAGGAACTAGCAGAAGTAGATGAACAGAGAAACGTGTCCATTTTTGTTTTCATTTTTACACTAGTGCAGTGTCAGAATAGTTAAAAAAAAAAAAAAAAAAACACACACTAAAGTAACACATTCACTCTTAATTTGAATGTGACTCCCAGAAACATTTCAGAATGGCCGCAAACGAAATCAATCTTGAGCGGTATTCATAATATTTTGTAAAATAAACGAATAAAACAAAAGAGGAGATTTTGTCACAGCCCAATTTGTAAGTCATGTGACCCCACGTGGCGTTGTGGATGCTAGTTTGGGAACCCTCTCGAAGGAATTCTGGACAAACCCACCTGCCAACTGTTTTGCACTCGCTTGCAATATTTTCTAATGCACTTAATTAGTTCTATAACCCAAAATATAAAGAAACGTAACGTTTACTAGTTTACAGCAGAGAGTATATGTGGTCCGGCACAATCCCAGCCCTGACGCACACAGCTCTGTATGACGCACACAGCTCTGTATGACGCACCTCACCGGGTGTCGTGTTGCGGTGTGTTTGCTGTCCGTACACCACTGTTTACGTATTGTCATGTAGGCTGTAAGTCAGTTTTAGATGCAATGCAGGAAAGGACACTATAACGTTTTTACGAAGATGTGAGTGGAAGTGACTAGAACAAGTGCAGTTAAAGGCTGTTGATACAAAGCTCCGAGTTTCGGAGTAGAACATGGCCCGGGTTGTGATAATCAAATCTGTTTAAATAAAAATCTGGCAGCTCTAGCAATGAGGAAGCCATGCCATGCTTTCCACACAAAACAGTAATTAAACCCCCCAAAAAAACTTTGTCATGTTTATGAAATTTACAAACAAAGGAGCACAGATTTGAGCATTCAGAACGACACTAGAACAAGTCTGTGTGACTCATGAAACCTCATTTACCTCGATACATACCTCATTTACATAAATCTCATCACCAAGCAAGTTAGATTTGAGTTTTAAAATGAATAAAAAGCTAAAAAAAAAAAAAAAACACTGCTTGCTCTAACACTTTTGATTTTGACTTTGTTTACAGTGTACAGTGTAGTACAGTGTGTTAATTGTTGCAGTCTTAGTCAGTGTTAGTTATTTGACAACCAAGACAGCAAATGAGTTCACACAGTAATAAATTCCGTAGTAGTGTTGCTCAGGTGTGATGAATGTATACCTCACTGAAATGCTGCTTTGCCTCACTGATTACTGCAAATACATGAACTAATCAGACCATGATTAAACCCTCTCAGCAGTTTTCTCTTATTTATGGCTAATGCTAAGTGTGAAATTGGAGCGGTGGTTAATGAGGTGTTGGTGTGTAAGCTGTGAATGAACATGATGGCTTTTTGATGATGCTTGCGACTAACCATCAGACTTGTATGCCAATTACCAGAGAGAAAGTGATTACTGTATAGAAAAAATATCAGGTATTTAATTGAATATCTATTAAAAATTAGGCCAGCAATGTCTTGGGGGATGATAATGTGCCTCACTTCCTTTGCAGTGTATTTTATTGTGGGGTCTGTGCTAGTAATGTGCTCATTTATATTCCTTCCTCAGTTAATGTGGGTGAAGATTGCCCCGTGTTCGACGGCCTGTTTGAGTTCTGTCAGCTTTCAACAGGCGGCTCTGTCGGTAAGTGCTTTTATCCAGACAGGTTGAGTGGTTTTTTTTTTTTTTTTTTGTATTTTTTCCTCACAGAATTCCTAAGCGCTGCCGCCGTATGGATTCTAGTAGATGACAAACTCAATGCAGATGGTTAAAGACTGTGTTTCTGTGTCCAGCGGGTGCCGTGAAACTAAACAAGCAGCAGACAGACATCGCCATTAACTGGGCAGGCGGCCTTCATCATGCCAAGAAGTCGGAGGCGTCTGGTTTCTGCTACGTCAACGACATTGTGCTGGCCATCCTGGAACTGCTCAAGTGCGTCCTCTGTTTCCACTTCAGGGTTTCCACTTCAAGCCTGGCGATGACTGAGATCATAATTACTTGCAGCTCGTCAAGATCAGGAGCAGAAAATCTGCAGCTTAAGCAGGCTGTCATTTAGACTGTACTGTGTCAAAGCCGAATGTAGCAGAATTAGTTCGTAGGAACACAAAGTTTGGCGGCCTTAATTAAGGCGTGAGCGATGTGACGTCAATGTCATGACTCGCAAAGTGATTCCTATACTACCCCCATGCATACGATCTACAGGTTCGCTGAGAACCTTCTAGGAAACAGTACAGTTGTATTTGTAAAAAAAAAAATATATATATATATTGATGCTACTTTTATCTAATATTTACAACAGTAGATCTAAGATTAAAGTTTTCTTCATTTTCTTTTTTAATGATTCAGCACAAAATTTTGGCTGTGTTGAAATAATAAATGGAAAATTAAATTGAGATATACGCAATATTTCAGAAAAGTGTATTGTGATGTATGTAATTTATCACAATATCAGTATGGCCATATCGCCAGGCTGTAGTGGTGACTGCTGTTTTAATTTTTTTTTTTTTAAAGGAATATTTCACTGACATTTACATAATTTTCCTCTTCTCTCAAAATGTTTTTGATCAGTAAAGACATTTGTTGCATGTTTGCTTCTTTAGTTTTACACTGGAGCTACGAGACTCGTGTAGCGAACAATCTTTTCCATAAATAAATGCCAAAACCTTTAAAACCTCGGCAATCTGGATAGCTCCATCTTCACGCTTCAGAAGGTTGGCTCTAAGATTGCTGATCGACTAGTTACATTTTTGTGCGATTGATTCTTTTAAACGCTGTTGAGGTTTATCTCACTGACACATTTAAAAGCCTTCTAGACCTGATATAAAAAGAAGTCTTGTTCTGATATTATTTTATCAGGTACCATCAAAGAGTTCTGTATATTGATATCGACATCCACCACGGTGATGGAGTAGAGGAGGCCTTCTACACCACAGATCGTGTCATGACCGTGTCTTTCCATAAGTATGGAGAGTACTTTCCTGGCACAGGTGACCTCAGAGTAAGTTTTATTTTTATAGCTATACTCCGACTAAACTCTTAACTATACTCTTAGCATTGTACCACAGCATTGCTGAATTCTCAAATCAGAAGCAGTTGACAGCGGACACTCCACATACTCTAAGACTAATAATAAACAATTTTTTTTTTAAATGTTATTTAACTAAACATTCATATGGTGACTTTTTTTTTGTGAGCAGTTGTTTATTTATCTGTTTTGGAAGGAGTCTCCAGTGCCAGTACTGTAACAGTTAAGTCTTTGGGACAGAGGAGTTTGTGCTTTTCAGGTTCTTGGTAAAATGAAAGCTGTGTGGTTTTTTGTTTTTGTTCTAATAACCAGAAATGAATAAATAATTGCAACTGTTTGCAAACTGCTGTAGTATATGATAGTTGGAATCCCGACATTGATGTCAATCGTCCCAAGACTATCACGATGGCTATCAAGTTGGATTTAAATGTCTGTTGGAAAACACGGTGCCTGCAGCTTTAAGATCGACAACAATGAAGCGTGTTGTATCTCGCAGTATGCGTTTCACCTGTTTTGTATCCTGTACAAACTTTCTCTCTTTCTTCTTATATTTGTTTCTCCATGCTGCCAAACAGATAAAGCCCTGAATATCTTCGCTCTCGAAGCTTGAATGGGGATTTAAATTAAGAAAATGATAGTGTGTGTCGTGTATTAGGACAACTTCACTATACAAGAATGTCTCTGCTGTTCACCACAGAGCACATGCACATGTAGTTTATATAATTTATTTACATTTTATTATGAGTTTAGTTACAGTCAATAACTTGTTTGGTTTAATTACAGTCCTGATTTCAGTTATGCAGCATTCCTGACCTTGTAAAAGTAACAGTTCATTAATTCAAAAAAACACTAATTAAATGCTAATTTCTGCAGATTAGCAGCTACAGCTGACTTGTATCGTCAATCAGCAATAGTTATAGGGTACAATATGACGATGACGTTTTACGATCTCACAAGGCTAGTATATGAGGAAGAAAACACTTTTGGAAATGCTGTTGCTATTTTTGGTGTGGTTACATCATTAACACCCTGTTGTTGCTTGTTTTTCTATAAAAACCCCATCATGTTTTGCTCCTTACAAAACAAATATTGAATCCATCTCCTTTTTGAAGCATATTTTTGTCCCAAGCAAATCCTTATTTCTACGAACACGATGAGCAGCAAGTCTGTTGAAAAATTCTCTCCATTTCCCGAACGAACAGTCGTTGCTCTGCTGCAGGGTCGTTATTTACTTGTATGCCAATATCACGGTGTATTGATGTACTGTTTCACTCCAACTCCAAGTTAGGTTCATTCACTTGCAAATGTTTTCCCTCTTTGTCTTTTTTTTTTTTTTCTTCTCGTGAAAACACAGTTGCATTGGCATCAGTGAGGCTAATGTGCAGTTTGTTGCAGGACATTGGTGCTGGAAAGGGCAAATACTACGCTGTGAACTACCCACTCAGGGATGGGATTGATGACGAGTCTTATGAAGCCATATTCAAACCCGTAAGTCATTAAAGAGGCCCTGTGTAATCGCTTTTGGACTTGGACTCTGCCTAACCGATTTACTGTGCGGTGTTTTCAGATCATGGCCAAAGTGATGGAGATGTACCAGCCGAGTGCTGTCGTGCTTCAGTGTGGTGCTGACTCTCTGTCAGGGGACAGGCTGGGCTGCTTCAACCTCACCATCAAAGGTCACTCTCAGAACAATATCCATGTCCCATTACAGAGTTCTGTGTATCGTTTAGTGCTTTTGTGTGTTAACAGCGAGCCTGTTTGCTCTTCAGGTCATGCTAAATGTGTCGAGTACATGAAGAGTTTTAACCTGCCCTTGCTCATGCTGGGTGGAGGAGGCTACACCATCAGGAACGTGGCTCGCTGCTGGACCTATGAGACAGCCGTCGCCCTGGACAGCACTATTCCTAATGGCAAGTTTTATATTTTATGTCTTTGCACTGGATTTGAGACTCAGCAGTTCCGACTCTGACTCTAGGCAGAGATACTATATTATATGTGATTTCACTAGCAGTAATGTAAACGCCAGATATTCCATTTATAACCTAATCGTTTAGTGCCACAAGCAAAAAAGTGAAGAATGTCGAGGAGAAATAAATAAGTGTTCTAACAAAAACCTAAATGTATAAGAACTGGGCACTCTCGTACCCCACTGGGACTCAAATTGATGCTAGTAGGCTAATTAACCGTCTAGCATCAATTATTAGATAGAAATAATGTGCTTCAAGTGTCCAAGTACAGTGATAATGAATATGGGTCTTCATGGTAGAGGTCAGTGTTGGGACTGGGACAAAAAAAGCAAAACAGTTGTGGGAGTGGCTGAGTTTTTACTCTCTTTCAGACAGGCGTGGTCAGATACGAAACTCGCTGGATGAAGAAAGGCTAGGTTGATTAAAACACAAACCTCTTGGATGAGGAACTTTGTGCTTACTGTGTTCAGAAGCTACATCATACTGGTCATGGCTGGACCACCTAGGTTCATTAGAAAATATCATAGGCAGATACAAGCAAGCATAACTGCAGGAGTTATTTTTTCCATTTCCTTATTGCCTGATACAGATTTCTGTTTTAGAGTATTTAACATGAGCTTGACCCTGATCAGTAAATGTCTTTTGGTGGTATTTACACCTTTTGACTGTGTACTGAAGTAGCACGCAAATAGGAATATGTAGTAAATAAGTAAAAAGTAGAACACACAATAATACCTAAAACATACCTCCAGCTTCTCTACATGGTGAATAGACACGTAGAATAACATAGCATCAGTAAATGAGAAATGGGTTGCTTTAATAGTAGAGCATAATTTTTAATTATTAGATGCACGTCCTTTATTCTGTACAGTTCTGTTCTAGTGTGATGATTTTCCTCTCCTGATTTCAGAGCTTCCGTACAACGACTACTTTGAGTATTTCGGACCTGACTTCAAGCTCCACATCAGTCCCTCCAACATGACCAACCAGAACACAAACGACTACCTAGAAAAGATCAAGTGAGTGTGTTGATCCTGTTGCTTTATTTTTTTTGGACATTTGCATTTCAGCTCAACATCTGGTCTCTGGCTGGCAGTGTGATATTTCTGATCTGATGTTCTCTGTGTTTAGGCAGCGTCTGTTTGAGAACCTGCGCATGCTGCCCCACGCTCCCGGAGTGCAGATGCAGGCGATCCCAGAGGACGCCGTGCAGGAGGACAGCGGGGACGAGGAGGACGACCCAGACAAACGTATCCCCAGTGAGTATCCTATTAGTCACTTGCTCTTACTTTCAGTAAGATAATTCAGCTGTGAATGTGAAAATAGATTTTGTCATTACATTCAGTAAAGTATGCTCTTATTTTAATGAAAATCACCTTATTAGAAACAAAGCAATGATTTTTCAAATTAGTTCCTCTAATCATATATGCTTATCCAAGGTGTTTTTTTTTTTTTTTTTTTTTTTTTTTTTTTTTTTTTTTTTTTTTTTTTTTTTTTTTTTTTTTTTTTTTTTTTTTTTTTTTTTTTTTTTTTTTTTTTTTTTGTTGTGAATGGTACCAGTATAATTAAATCTGAGCTCACAGGTTCTTAATTCACAGATCTTGATGCACATAATTTACAGGCATTGCTGCAAAGCTTCTTCTCAACATCCTGATTTAATCTCACATCCAACAATGCCCACATGCAGGGAAAAAAAAAAGACCTGATAAGAGTATGAGGCCAAATTTTTGCCAAATCATGCTGTTTATACTCAAAGTATGTTATTTTAATTTGGTTGTTTTGGCAGCAGGATTATTTTTTTCTCTCTGTGTCCTGGGCTTTTTTGATACATTAGTTACTTGGTTTGTTCTCTTGTCCATGCTTCTTGGTACCATGATCTTACTTTTGAATACTGTAATATGGTTTGCAGTGATCATCTGCATGTTGGGCTTTAGAGTAGTGTGTAGCGTTTGGAAGGGGCATATGCATTGCATATTATGCTGTGTCAATGGCTAGGTGCAAAGTGATTCACTGACCTGGATAACATGTGAGGTATCAACATTTAGCCCTTAAAGCATGTGAAGTGGAGTTTCAGGGCTTCAGTGTGAGCTTCAGAGAACTGGCGTATTCTTCCATGAATGGGAAGGAAAAGAGGGGAAATGACAAACAGCAGGATTATCTTCATTATCTTGTGCTAACAAACAGGCCTAAAAGCCTAAAGCTGTGTTTGATAAATGTTTCCTGTAGCCTGGGGCAAGACATGCACTGCAGTAAACAAAGCTGCTGCAGTGACTTTAAAGGAGAAAATGAATGCAAATTCCTCTCATCTGAAGCTGTAGCTCACAGCCCACTGCGTTTTCCTCCTAAGAGTAATTTTACAAAGCAGTGTTGTTCACCACTCTGCTGTATAACATCAGGAGCTATGGCCAATGTTTGTTATTTAAAACCATTCAAATGTGTTTCTTTGCAGTCCGTGCCCACGATAAGCGGATAGCCTGTGATGAGGAGTTCTCCGATTCTGAGGATGAAGGACAAGGCGGCCGCAGAAACGCAGCCAACTACAAGAAGGCCAAGAGAGTGAAGACTGAGGAGGAGAAAGACGGAGAAGAGAAGAAAGGTGACTGCAAGGGTAGAGCTAACAGCACTTCATCAGCATTCTGAAAATAGATTAATCCTAGTTTAGGGCTGAACTACACTATATGGACGAAAGTTTCTGGACAGCTGAAAATCATACCCACATGCAGGCCTTCCTCAAACTGTTGCCACAAAGTTGGAAGCATAGTTGAGGAATTTGCTGACTGTTACTGAAAATTTGCATGTAAATATTGGACTCAAATTGGCTTGAAACTTGCAGCGGCTTTTGTTCTTGCATAACTAAGCACTGTGTTATAGTTACTAAAGTGAGGAACATCAGAGATGTTGTTAATAATCTGTGCAGGAAGTCGCCATAGTGATTGAAGTTTATTCCATGTTAAGTGACCAACCCACACTATAGTCTTTACAGTGCATGTCTCTGCTAAAGAAGCTGTTCTGTTGTACTGGAAAGTTTATACACAGGCACATCGTGGTGGCGCAGCAGGTGGTGTTGCTGCCTCACAGCTCCAGGGTTCGCAGTTCAATCCTGAGCTCAGTTTACTGTCATGTTTCGCATGTTCTCTCTGTGTCCACACGGGTTTCCTCCCACCAACCAAAAACATGCCAGCAGGTGGATTGGTGTCTCTAAATTGCCCCTTGGTGTGAATGAGTGTGTGAACGTGTATTCCCAGGGTGTATTTCCACCTCTCGCCCAGTGTTCCTGGGAGAGACTCCAGATCCATCACGACTCTGACCAGGATAAAACGGTTACTAAAGATGGATGAACATATTATTATAATGATGAACACATTATTCATGAACTGATTCATGTTTCATACTCGTGCAGATGTGAAAGAGGAGGAGAAAACCCCAGAAGAGAAAATGGACACAAAAGGGTGAGTTTTATTACAGCTTGATTAGCCTGGCGTAATTTGCTGTGTTTTTCCTGTTTCGTCACATTTAATAGCAAGGCTTCAGATCTGCGTTCAGTGAAAGAGGCAGGCGTTCATATTCTGTGTACATGCCAGACATGAAGCTGCTGTTTCTGTGAAGGTGCATCAGATGCCATTTAAATTAAAATTTTCTCAATACTATGCAGATTTGATAGGAAATGATAAAGTGACCAACTGAAATGATGAATGATTCTTCAGACCAATCCTGTGGCGTGTGTGTGATCAGACGTTTCTTCAGTTCCGCCACTGACAGCTTTCGTTCCTACCTGCAGTTATTTAATGTTTGACACAAAAATGGAAAACTTAACAACTGTGGTTTCATAGGTGACATAATTAAATAAGAACTCCGGTGGCGAGCTAGAACAAAGCCTAGCACGCATCGTACAAATCCAACAACCAAATTTCACTGATGAGCGAATTGTTTGATTCGTGTTTACCTAGTTGGCTTCGGAAGATATATATACAGCTACTACAATTTCTCCAAACCTGAATGCTTGCTAGTGTGTATGCAGGGTTAATCAGATGTGAGTAAATTTATTATTATTTTTTTAAATGTGGTGTTGAGTGACAATACTAATAATCCTTTCCTGTTTCTGAAGGCCAAAAGAAGAGCTGAAAACAACCTGAGCACCCGAATCCAAACGGTTGCATGAACTTGAGTTGTCCCCCACACACACACACACACACACACACACACACACATGATGTTAGCTTCCAAGCTAAAGACTGTAAATTATTTTCTAAGACTCCTTTTACTATTTGTATTCTTAATGGGCGGTATAAAGGTTTTTTTTTTTTTTTTTTTTTTTTTTTTTTTTTTTTTTTTTTTTTTTTTTTTTTTTTTTTTTTTTTTTTTTTATTTTGCATTACACGTGTTGAAATGTAAGATGTATCCTTTCCTTATCACACACCCCCCCCCCTTTTTTTTTTTAAAAGGTAGAAATTTCTAGTAGCACCTCAAACAGGACCAGAAGCAGTAGAGATGGTCATTAGCTTTGCTCCACCCAAACAGCTTCACCTTTAAGTTATTTGGAATCATGGACTTGAATACACACACACACACCGTTTCCTGTATTAGGTCTTGTCTTTTCTGGATGCTGCTCCCTGGCCCAGTGTCCTTTACCTCATTTTTAAGAGAGAAACTTGTTTGTTTTAATGACATGTCTGTGTTTATGGCTCCTGTGGCCAGAAATAGCAGTTTTAGGAGTTCCACAGTTCTGTGGTTTTGAATTGTCCATATTATATGCTTTTTTTGGTAAAGTAAATAAAGAGAACATGATCTCTCATTCTGTAAAAAGCTTTCATTTACTGAATGTACTGCATGCAAGTATTAATTGTATTAAGTATTAAATAAGGCATCAGTTCGTAGTCTGGTGACTACCAGGACAGTAAAAGTTCACTGAAAGTTGTAAAATATCTGTCTGACCCAAAATAACAGGTGAAGCCACAGCTCCGTTACTGAAAACAGTTTAAGAGCATCTCTGATCCTGCGGTCTCAGCACCTCATCAAAATCCTAGCCTGAGTACTCAACAGGGAAAGTGAGCCAGAACTGAACTTTCTGTTGATTTTAAGCTGCACTTCAGGGCTTGTGGTTTTCCCTTGACATGTGTTTAAATGTGAGAAGTGCTAATGGTACAACATGCACTTCTCTGCAGTCACGTGCACACTAGTCTATAAATATACTTTAATATTTACAATGAATTTTACTCTGTGCACAGGCTGAATTAAGAAATAAATAAGACTAGATGCCATACTGAATTCATTTAGTTCCTGGAAGGGTTTATATGTTGTTAGTGAGCATGTGATTATGCTTTCAGCACTTTAGTGTAAAACCTAGTTTTCTGTGGAAGAACACTCACTGAATAGCTGAGCAGCAGCTAAGCCTTAGCCTTCCCTCAGTCACAGCACAGCCTGTGTGGGAAACCAGAATGGGGGAAATAGTATTTTTCTATATTTTCACTGGTTGCCCTTGTGATTGATAAGCAACATTTGGGACACATTAGCAATGCTCCAGGATTATAAACAGCTTTGGTTTGTCCTTAAAAGCCACTAACTCTAATTATTCTGAGTTGTGAATTAACTGTAGTTAATTTAACGCTACATCTTCACTAGAAAATTTAGAGTCCTGTATGAAAAAACCAAACACTACTAAAGACCCAATTTGTAAACAGTTTATTGAGAATATGATTTATTAAATATTCAGGAACATTCCAGCCATCATATGCGCAGTCTTTAAAACTGAGTGTAAAAAACAGGCTGTATCTCTGACTGATGAACGCCATGATGACGCCGGATGATGTTAAAACAGGAATGATGTCTGATTTTAGGCCTCGAGCTCAAAGTCGAAGTACTGAGGATCGAAGTAGTGAATTCTGACGTAGCCGTCCTCACCTCCGCTGCTGTAACTGCACAACAAAAAACAACAAAACTGTGAAAATGACAAACATTTAAATGAGTTAAACATCATGACTACAGGTTAGTAGAGTAACCCAACACCCTAACGATTATTTTTCTGTAACAGTACACCCCACTGTGTTTTGTTCCTCTTATACCACCAGGTTGGCTCATTTACTTAAGTTGATAAGTCAAAAATTATACAGCGAGGTACAAAGGTCTAAAACCACTAGTGAAAGTTGCTTAGAAAATTGAATAATTTGACAATTTAATTATATCATCAGCAGTAACCCGAGTTAGAAATATTTATATGAATTCCAGAATTTCTCAGTATTTTCTTTGTCCTTTAGCTATAATGACGGTGCATTTGATCTGGCATGAACTCCACTAGTTTGTAAAACCTGATGATTCATGTTATAAATCTATCTGCATGTCGTCTGAACACGAGCTTTAACGGAAGGGATAAGACTCGGTGAGAACTTTACCTTTTGCACAAAGCAGCTAACATGCTCACTATCACAAATTTGCTTATGTTTAAATAGGGACCTAGAAATAGAATCGTGAATATTAAATATTTAAGATATTGAACATTTACGTTCTTTGTTTTAGATATTACAAAAATTCTAAAATGTTGTTTATATCCAATTTTATATGGGGGGGAAAAATCCCAGATTTTCAATGTAGTCTCAGATTTTTGGACTCCAGTGTAAACATGTTACTGAGAAACACAAAATGCAACATCCTCAGTCCAGAAGATTCTCCCATACTGTTACAAAGCACTGGCACTGGAGACTCCTTCCCAAAAAAAAAAGACAAAGAAACTTCACCTGTGACTTGCTATAGTAACAGTAACATTAAACTACTGTCGGAGCTGTGCTGTTAATCAACACCTTCTGGCCAACGAGAATCAAGAAACCAACAGGCAATTATTCATCACAATACTTCCAGAAAAAGTCTAAACCGTAGTCACTTTATGAAAACCTACAAATTTCAAAACTGTTTCATTCAAAGTTTACAAAAAGAGGACAAATTAATTGTTTAAAAATCACCATTTTTAAATCGGTTTCTTGTTGCAGTTAAACTGGAGCTGGTCAAAGCATAACGTGAAGTAATTAATCACATTAGTGATGTGTCTCATCAGCATAGAAAACACATTTAATGGGACGTGTTGAGAAACTAGAGGCCTGCTGTTATTTCCCAAGCTATTGTTACGCTGACTCTCACTACACCTGAATTATGTGCAAGTATGTGCAATAAATTAAATATTTTAAGGAAGAAATAAAACTATGAATAAATACCTTTTGCCATCTGGGTGGAATGCGACACAGTTAATGGGGCCGAAGTGACCCTTCACTCTTCCAAACTCCTCTTCATAGGCTGCGTGGAAAAACCTGTAATGAGAAGGGAAAAAACTGTTCCCGATGCATACTGATGCGAGGAAATGTGTAATGAATGGCACCAGTTTCAGACATCAGACTTCATAGAACATAAAGAGTCGGTTTTATAACAAACGCATGTAGAAGTTGCTTGTGTTTTGTTATTTGTTAGCAGGAAGGCGTGGCCTCTCTCACTTGCATATTCAATTCTGGATTTCTTGACGTGGCTGTACATGCAGGTGTCCTTGTGCCTTTTTTCCTCTGTCTAATGACTTTTTATAGATCAGCCACATAAAGCAATTATTCAGAATAGGACACGTTTGGGCCAGCAGTGGCTCTGGCAGTCCTGCGATTTGAGCCGACACCTTTCTGATGACTTTCACTCTATTACACTCACTTGCACTATTATGGCCATACCTATTCGTTACTTATTATATTATTCACATACTGTCTGATAGCACGTGTCCTGTATGTGTAATCTGATGTTCCTTGTACGGCAAAAAAAAAATTCCCACATGGACCAATGACGTATTTATCAAAGAAGCTTAATCTCTCGGCTAACAAATGTGTGTGTACCAACCTGGCTTCAAATTTGCCAATCCTAGTAGAAGTGGTTGTGACCTCCATGGCTTCCTGACCTCCTCCCATGACCACCTGCACACAAACACAACACGGTTTTAACAGGAAGACTAGTCAGATTTGACAATATTCTTGATGCCATGAACACAATACATTTGCTTCACACACAACGGTAATGGCTTTTATTAAATGATCGGTTCTTAATTCTATACCACTGAAGAGCGATCCACACAGATTTCATACAATTCAGACTGAAATCAAGACCACATTATTTATGTATTATATAAAAACGGTCGCATTGATTTTCCTTCATTCTCCTACAACAGTTGTGTAATTGAAGGCGCACTGGGGGAAAATAGGTTTTTTTGACAGTTATAATATTAAACGCTTTCTAACCTGAGGATTATTTGTGATTTCTGGAGGTACACACTAGATTTACAGTGACTTACGTGGTCCATGATGGGCGAGATGGCAGCAGAGTTCACGGGTCGCTCGGTCTTGAAGGTTTTAATGTGTTCTAGCGAGGTCGAATCAAACAGCTGTGTAGAGTCAAGAGGCAAGAGATCAGCTGAAGAGTTGAAGAACACGCTCACTCCTATTAGCGCGTCACCAAATCCGACTGAAACCGATACTTCAGGTTTGTGCGCTTTGACACGGTTTCACATTGAACATAATAAACCATAAACAAACAAAAATACACTGATAGGGTTGAAAATGTAATTGTGAAACTCATTACCACAGACTAGCTTTTTTATTTCCACAAAATATTTACACACAGAGAGACAATGATAATAAAACGAACAGCAAATTGTGATCATGTGTCTCAGTGCTCGCAGAAGTGAAGTGACAGTTTCTCTGCAAGCGTACTTCACTGCTCCACGCTCGTGAATACCTTCGTGCCCTCGAAGGACCATGCTCGCTGACACTGCTCCGTGCACTCATGCCCAAGAGGATGGCATTCCAAATTTAAGCACATCTTATATACAGTACTGAGCAAAAATCATAGGCACATGCAAAGAAATGCTATAGATGACTTCAAAAATAATGAAATTAAAATGTTTCTACATTAAAAAAATTTAATTTTGTGCTGGAAAGCTAATGCTTGGAAATCTAAAATGTTTACATACTGACTCGATAATGTAGAAATCAAAGTAAAAATCGACAACGAAGTTTGTACTAAAAACAAACAGGGTTACTAAGACTTTTGCACAATAGTGTATATATAATAGTTCTCAAAACAAAAACTGTAATTACGACAATTGTTCAAAGTGCTGTTGAACAGCTGTCTCTGTATTACTGCTCACACACTGATGATGAAGTGCACAAAGGGCTTTCTGGGTAACTGCTAATAACTGCGTCAAAAAGACCTTGAAAATTCAGAGCAACTGAAACCAGACATTCATAAAGCCACCATACTAAAGGCTTTTCTCTTTTCTCTAATGGAAAAAAAAAACCAACCTTAGCAGCGCAGTCTTTAGAGGCTGTGATGACCGTAGTGAGGTCTACGGACGTCTGGATGTCGTTGATTTGCTTAGTGTGCTCCTTCACTTTAGTCAGGATATCCCCAGACTACACACACACACACACACACACACACACACACACACACACACACACACACACACACACACACACAGTTACTGCAACATTCTCAAACTGTAACCTCACAGCAGACGTTATGTGGTCATGAAACATTCTGCTTGAGTCCTATTATTTAGACACACACATGCAGAAATGACTACAAACACACATTTATTAAAACAGGGCATGTGGGGAAATTAACCTTGGCGCTAAACTGGTTGATTTCTCCATTTTCGTGTCCTGCGATCACAAACTCTCCCAGCGGCCCCCACACCGCACTCGTGATCTTTGACTCGCTGCATGGCACTGAGAGATACGACTGGTTGTCCTCTGAGGGGCAGAGAAAAAAGAAACCACCTTTAATGACTGAGCACAAAGTATCTGATCTCGACACCATTAGACAGTCTGGTGGCGACCCAAAATACTTCAGTGGCTCAAACTTTTTAGTCAAAAGTGGCAACATGAAGCACCAGTGCGAAACAAATCATAATCACTTCAAACTGTCTTATTTATAGCCACATATATGGTTAAGCATTAAAGAGTAAAAGTTATCATCATTCAGTTATGTTAGATGATCATCCGGACCTTTAGATAGCTGAATCCTCACAAACTTTGGTTCGATACCCGTGGATTCATATCTGCTCCTGTTAACGCTTACCGATCTGCTGGGGGTCTCGCAGGTCAAAGAAGTTCAGGTAGCACTGGTAGCCCATCTGTTTGTCCGTGGAGAACATGATGATGTTCCCGCTGAAGTCGAAGCCACATGTCCTCACTGCTGAGTTGGTATCGAGCACGGCGAGCTGTTTACCTGAGGAGAAACGCATCAACCTTTCTCATGAGTTTACAGCATGAACATTCGTTTATAATTAAATATCCTATCAGGGTTGGACAAATCTTATTAGCTAGCCCACTGGGCAAGTGAAAACTCCAGTGTGCTGCCCAGTGCCAGGGTTTGCTACCAGAAACGTAACTAACTCAACTAAAAAAAAAAAAAAAAAAAAGATAGCTATTATAATATAAGCTAGCCACTTAAGATGGTTGGTTAAGTGCATTAGTACTGACTAAGGGAAATGGATGAGCATATGACAGTGTAGCACATCGTGTTTGTG
>CM041003.1:6766996-6788803 GCA_022985145.1 Pangasius djambal
TGTCTCTCTCTCTCTCTCTCTGTGTCTCTCTCTCTCTCTCTGTCTGTCTCTGTCTCTAAAAGTTTTAAGCTGTTAAAAGTAGCAAGTATCAGTGAAGGATACAGTCGACATCCACACACCACACAGCTCCGGTGTGACCGTTGTAAGTGCCGAGCCGCTCCCCGTTGACCGAGTACCACACGTTGACAAACTGGACACACACACACACACACACACACACACACACACACACACACAAAGTAAATAAAATGTCGCACAAAATGCACCAGAATAAACAGGAGACTGAATAATAAGCATTCTGAGTTTGGACCACAGTGGAACTTTTTTCCACTTTCTTGTGTTTGTTTTGTGTATTTTAATGCAATTTGTATCAGTTTTGTATGTTTTTAATACTCAACATTTCTTAAGTAAAATAAACCATATTTTTAAAATAACAAACCATATTTTTTGCCCTGGATATACTTGGTATTGCATTTACACTTGTATATTTTGTTTAGATGTTGTGTTAATACCTGTCCAGTGTTGGTCAGTGGAGCTACCATAAAAATGTCAGTGTGCAGTTTTCCATCTGTCAAATGTGCAAGTGACAAAGCAAAGACTTTGACTTTAAACTCAAATCAAGTCCAAATTTTGTCCACGTACCTGGTCCTTGGCCACAGAGAACAGCAGGTCACCCTCTCTGTTGTATTTAATCTGAGTGATGGACCTCTCATGGCCCTGAAGAAGGATGGGTTTCTGCATGAAGGAAGTGAAACAGTATTAATAGAAGTGCTTTTACATTTGGTGGCAGTTACACAAGTAGCTCCTCTTTTTATTCTCTGCCATTTCCCTCATCATCATTTCCCTTGTCTGGCATTTAAATAGTTAAATTATAGACTACTCGGGATTAAGATCTCCTGCTCCAACACCTAGAGGGTAAACTGTAATGAAGATCCCAGTGACAATAAGCAAAAGCAAAAACGCTAATTATTTGCATGTTAGGTGCAATATCTGTATATTAGAATGGTAATTGTGTTGTGTGAAATGAGCACGGGCATGTGTATGTGTGTGTGTGTGTTGATGTCTTGGTGGTTGTGACCAAACACCAAGAAAAATTCTTAATAAATGTAAAATGTATATGGTGAATATACATATATAAATTATGAATAAGCAAGTCTTTTATCCCTGCTGAAAAAAAAAACAATAAAAAAAAACAATAAAACCCCCTCATAGAATCTCTAATGGTTTTAATGGTTATAACCTGAACTGTATTGGTTTTAATGGAAGCTGTAATGGTCTGCGGGTCTCTACTGGTAATCTGTTGCCTTCTATTAGTGGCATGTTATGTCTAGTTGATACCATTAAGGACCAGTAATGGTTAATGGTTTTAATGGTTAGCTGATGGTTTGTAATGGTGTTTGTAGTGGAAACCATTAGAATTTATGTGATGGTTTCTATTGTTTTTTTCAGCATTGATATTTAGATAAAAGATTAGCTTAGCACGGGCTAGCTAGCAACAACAACAAAAAAAACACTAAACAATTGCTAAATAGATAGATATGCTACATATCAACACTCACTGACAAAAAAAATAACAAAATTAGCTCACTGCTAAACAAGAAAGCCGGCCATTTTTATCTTTAATAAATGTGTGAAAAGGAAATAAAACAGCTAGCCGGTGAATTAGCAATCATGAGATAGTAGCGCTAAATAGCTTTTATAAGAACAAGGCTTTATTCCAAATAGCTCAGACGTGTACAGGTGGTGCACTACATAGAATGTAAAAGCCATTATAACATCCCCTATGTAGTGAGCGTATCTAGGGAATAAGGAGTCATTTGGAATACGGCAGTAGTCACCGAGCTAGCTACTCAGGCCCAGGTCGTCGCAGCTGCTATCTGATAATAAACGGTCGTATCTTATTCGAGTTAATAACTTTTTAAAAACCCAGAGCCCAGATCTGCGCACTCACCATGTTCACTAATCTTGCTCACTCTATCTTCTTGATAAAGATCCTTTTATTAGCCCAGAGAAGTTATATCAATACTCCATGCGCGTGCTGTTAAGCGCCGGGTTAAAACGGAAAAGGGAATTTCTTACTTCCTGTTCTTCAGAAATAACGACCTGAAGCAAACAAGCCCCCACTCGAGCGTTCCGGCTGGGTTTCTTTTATCAAAAGCCTCAGACAGAATATAGAAAATAGGAAATCCATATACACCGATCAGCCATGACATTAAAACCACCTGCCTAATATTGTGCAGGTCCCTCTTGTGCCGCCAAAACAGCTCTGACCCACCGAGGCATGGACTCCACGAGTCTTGTAAATTGTGAGGTGGGGCCTCCATGAATCGGACTTGTTTGTACGGCACATCCTACAGATGCTCGATCGGATTGAGATCTGGGGAATTTGGCGGCCAAGTCAGCACCTTGAACTCTTTGTCAAATCATTCGTGAACAATTTTTGCAGTGTTTCAGGGCACATTATCGTGCTGAAAGAGGCCACTGCCATCAGGGAATACCGTTACCATGAAGGGGTGTACTTGGTCTGCAGCAATGTTTAGGTAGGCGGTACATGTCAAAGTAACATCCACATGAATGCCAGGACCCGAGGCTTCCCAGCAGAACACTGCCCAGAGCATCACACTGCCTCTGCTGGCTTGCTTTCCTCCCATAGTGCATCCTGGTGACATCTCTTTCCCAGGTAAGCGACACACACGCACCCGGCCGTCCACAAGAGGTTTATAAAAAAAAAAAAGATAATTCAGCAGACCAGGCCACCTACTTCCACTGCTCCATGGTCCAGTACTGATGCTCATATGCCTATTGTAGGAGCTTTCGGTGGTGGACAGGAGTCAGCATGGGCACTCTGACCGGTCTGCAGCCCCAAACACAGCAAGCTGCGATGCACTGTGTTCTGACACCTTTCTATCATAGCCTTTTTTTTAAAAACTTTTTCAGCAATTTGTGTTGTCGCCGGTTCACCGTTTTTTATTCCTTGAACCACTTTTGGTAGGTACTAACCACTGAATACCGGGAACACCCCTACAAGACCTGCCGTTTTGGAGATGCTCTGACCCAGTCACTCAGAGCCTTATGCTCGCCCAGTTCCCTTCTTCCAAAACATCAACTTCGAGAACCGACTGTTCACTTGCTGCCTAATAATATATCCCACGCCTTGATAGGTGCCATTGTAGCGAGATAATCAATGATATTCACGTCACCTGTCAGTGGTTTAATGTTATGGGTGTATGTACATTATTTACATATACATATATATATATATAAACCTGAAATATCACATTATCGCAAGTTTCAGCCACTTTACTCAGTACTTTGTTGAAACACCTTAGCAGCAATTTACAGCCTTTAAAGTCTTCATTTTAAATTCGTTTAATTTTAAACGTTTTTAGTTCCTGTTTTTCAGGAAAGTTTTCTTTACAGTGTGTTAGGGTTAGAAAACATTACAACTTTAAATAACATTGGAATGTTGGTTTTACAAAAATAATTTTATATAATTATTTATATATATATATATAATTATTTTTTTTAAACTAGTACTTAAAAACCTTTTTGGCAAACATTTCTTGCCAGTTTCCACATAACCATAATGCTGATCAGCGTTGGCTTTGTTAACCAAAATAGAATGTTCACAGAATGTTATAAAATGGCTCCCAAAAAATAACCAAAGGGCACACAGATGCTAAAGTTAAATCATAAACTTTATTCATAAACGTATCACTGTCATTCCCTGACCAGCCTCTAATATTTCTCTCCAAGTTTTCACTTAAAATCTTTCACTCTCCTGAAGACTCTTCTGTGCAGGCACTGCTCATCAACTGGCTAATACCATCTGTATGCTGAAGCATGGTGGTGGCAGCATCATCATAATGGGGTGCTTCTCAGCCCCAGGGAGGAGGAGACCATTCAGAACTGAGGGAAGGATGGATGGATGGAGTAAAATACAGAGAGGTCCTTGGAGAAAATCAGACTGGGGCTAAGGTTCACCTTCAAGCTCGACACTGACCCCAAGCGTACAACCACGACTACACTGGAGTGGCTTTGCAATTAGTCTCTTGTTACTGTGAAAGGTGCTTCTACAAAGTACTGAATAAAGGGTCTCTATTTAAATGTGAGATTTCAGTTTTTGTTTTGTAATCAATTTCCAAAGATTTTCATGTTTTTTTTCTTAGGTTAAAACTGATGGGCAAAAAGTCAATTTAATCCATTTTAAATGAAATCTAGTACCACAATAAAATGTACAAAAACAGAATGAATAGGAACATTTCCTGAACCCACTGTATTAGAATAAAAATATTGCAAATTAATATAAATCTGTGATTTGAATTAGAGAAAATTAACACTTTCTGACCAATCAGAATCAAGAATGCGATATCACTGTGGAATAAATCAATAAAATAACTCTATAATCAAACTGACATTTTAGTATGGAAAATTCTGTACAAAATCAAATGAATAATGAATTCAGACTCACAGGCGGATTAATCTGTTTAATATCTTTAATTTCTCAAACCATGTTTACAGTGTGTGGAAAAAAAAACCCCAAACAAAAAGATCTTTGGTACCTTCTATAACAGTGGGTGTGTCCAGCGTTAAGGAGCAGTAGGAGCCAGTGAAATGTGGCATGCTGTTACTGTGTAAAAGATGGAATGTAGTTAAACAAGATCTGGTGTGGATCCTGATTTTTTACTCAGCCCATGTAGGACCTCATGGAGATTTAGCGTTCAGGTTAATGAAGCAATTAAATTCATGATGCCCTGGTATAAAAATAAAACAAAAACATAACATTGTCAAACAAAATGTTTATTCTACCCAGACACGACTTCACACGTGCAGCTGCCAGTGTGAACGCCATGACTCTGAAGCCATGATGAGATTATAATAACGTACATTCCTTTGCTAGCATGTTAACACTTGATTTATTAGCTAGACAAGACGAACGGCACTAGAATTGCATAGAGTTTTACCATTTTTTAATCTGTTTATTTAACCTGGTCACACACCAAACTGGATCTGGTATATCACAATGTATTATGCCAAGTTGCCGTATACAATCATATCGAGAGACAGTGTAAGAGCAACAACATGTGAAAATAATGGTCCACTACGAGGAAGTATGATTAAAATGTACAGGACAGAATAATGTAGTAAATGCATTGCTCAGTGTTCACGGCCTCGTTCAAGTGCATGCTCTCCCCTGGAACGATCTTATAGAAGCAGTTGTTAAAACTTGCCAAATTATCAGATGGTGGAGAAAATAAAATGTAAAATGGTAAATTTAAAATTTGGCATTTTGAAAGGCAAAGATCTGTAGAGTGGAAGAAAAGCAAAATTTAAATGCATCAAAAAAAAAAAAAAAAATCAGTATATAGGGTTTGGAATGGACTACATGAACACATTAGATTATGTGTATTCATTATAATCATGAGGGGAGAAAATAAGTTTAAATAAATCTGAACGCAATGCAGCAGCTCATGTTTCAGTGTGGTGCAAAGCGAGGAATCTGGTTCCTAAAGGTCTGATTTGATGGCATGGAATTCAATGTGACATTCACTGAGTGCACATTTCAAAGCAGAAGTCAAGCGCAGTATCGCAGACGATTGTGAAACAGAAAATATTGATTACATGATCTATCACATACAAAAAAACATTGGCTAGAGTGTGCAAACCCTTAAAATGTGTATAAATTAAAAAAAAAAAAAAAAAAAAAACGACAAGCCTGACACTATATGTGATGAATTAATATTTTGCTGCACTACAGTTGCTGTTAATTTCATAAGCAATAATATGGTGTGCTCAAGCAGTTTACCTGGTTTACAGTTTATAGTTTACCGTCTGTCTAAACTCTTGGTTTTTATTCAGCCGAGCGGACAGGACTCGAGGCTAACACTTAAATATAACTATGAAGAGGATGAGAGCACTCCAGGGTTAGCATTCCAAAGCAGCAGTGGTGCTCAGTGCCTCTTAGCATGGGATTTCTCACAAACGCGAAATTTTCAGAGTGATGGAAAAAGACGAATAAAGGGGGGAAAAAAGTGAAAACACAGCATCTCAAAGGCACAATCTTCCCTGACAGAATGGAAAGACCCAAAAATGCTGAAACAGCTCGGAGACAGAGGGCTGCTGGGGAGATTGTGAGTGGTTCAAACCAGGTGACAGCACCGTTACCTCAGTCCTGGACTGAACACTCCTCACTCTGCGACTCGGCCCCTGGGACGGGACTGCAGCGACACGCCTGTGAGTGGGCGGTGGGCGGAGTCTCTGGCTCTGGCTCAGTTGTGTGGGCGGGGCTACACTCTGCGGAGTCTGTGGCTGGTTGTGATGATTTGGTCTCCGTCTCCGAGCCCCGGCCGTCCGCTGGGTTACTGAGGTCCTGAACCTTCTTGCTCAGCTCGTTGCGTTCGATCTGCAGGGCACGACACAGCTTCTCCAACCTCTGCACCTTCACCTGCAAGCTCTCGAGTTCCTTATCTCGAAGGGTTTTCTATAAAAGACAAAAAATACTAATAATTGTCATATTGTTAATATGTAAATATGTTTAAAAACGTGGTTGGGGGGGAAAATAACTTCCAGGGCAGTGGCAGCACTAAATGCAGTGTTTGATGGGAACCTAAATGGAACAGTGTGTACAGGAAGTTGTAATTAAATCCAACACCTCCTCAGCCATCTCCAGCAGGGCTTTATTACTACTCTCCCATCGGGACCTGTACATGGTCGTCTCCTTCTCCAGCTTCTTAATCTTCTTTGTCATCTGAAAGACAACAGACATTCGTTAAGTTAAGTAAAAATGTGCCTAATATGCAGAGCTAATGTTAGCTACTGATTACACCAACAGACACAGCGTAAGCGCACACGGGCTAGGGTTTAGTCCACCTCCATGAACACACACAGAGAAAATAAGAGTTTGCATGTTTCATACGGTTTGAATACGGTTTAAATACCTTCTCCATCTCTTGCTTGAAGGTTGTGAACACCTCGTTGCTTTTGGAGAGTGTGTTCTGAAACTCTTCAAACTTCTCTGTGTATAATGACAGCTGAAAGAAGCAGACAAAACAAAGACGTATAATTATACAGAAGTGCATACACACTTCCCTGGATTTCTTTACAACCACAGCAGTGCCGTGTTATGAGCCTGATCCTCACCTGCTGTTTCAGATGAACTTCTTGTTGTTTCATAAGTTCATACATCCTCTGTGACTCTACGGCTTCTTTCAGCAGCTGTGTACAGCCAGAGAATTAAATAAAAAAGGCGTGATGAAAATATTTAAACACAAACATGACTCACTAGTAATTTAAAAAAACAAACAAAAAAAACATTAAACCTACATAATAAGGAACGTGTGCTGTGTCCATTTCAACACTAAAATAATGTTCATAAATAGAAGATCTCTGGAACTCACAAACTCTTTCTCCTTCTGGTGGCGATCCTCTGAGTCTTTGAGCAGTGCCTGAGCCTGGTGGAGCTTCGCGTCGACCAGCTGCTGCTGTAGATCTTTGTGCTTGAAAACTTTATCTATGTGCTGCAACAGAGAATAAACATGACACAGGGCTTGAAAATATGATATCATATCAATATAGTGATCAATTGTGTGACGATACAATTTTCAGAGGTATCCAGTCATTCAGCATGACTCCTTAACCCTCTGTACGTTCTGTAAGTTCTTGATTCAGTACTCACTTCCTCCCGAAGCTCATACTGCTCAATGAGCTTCTTGAGCTTCTCTGCCAGCTCCATGTTCTCCTGCCGCAAGTTGGCGTTGCGCTCGTTGTGCTGCTCCATCTGTGCCTGGATGTCGTTCAACGTTAATTGAAAGTGTGAGGTCACTTCCTTCCTCTTCTCCTCCTCCTGCCGAGCACGCTGCACTCCGTCCTCCTGCCAGAACGAGCAAAACACTACAGGTTCAGACGGGAAAACTAGAGCTGCGACATATATCAGTAGGGCAGTGTACCACGGCAAAGAACTCGCAAACTGTTAACCACTAACGATATGCTACACTGATATGTACAACTACACAAGAAAAAAAGTCTTCTAAAATCAGAAAGAAAATGATGAAGAGGTAAAGAACACTTCTGCCCCATGTCTGTAGGCTACCATTATGCAAATGTTATGGTTATGATGTTGTTGTTACTTTTTATTAAAATATTTCACTGGAGCCTGTAAATCTTTACTATCTGGATAAATCCAGCATTAATTTTTTCCAAATTGTGTGTGAAATTTAGTCACAGTTCTAACATGCGTTTAAAGAAAGAACTGCTGGTCAATCAGGAATGAGTATCATCTGTAACATTAAGGTAAAGAACACACCAGCCATCAAAGTTTAATACTGCTATTGATTTAATATAAATATTTAATATTAACATTGTTGCTAAAATCATTTTTTTAAAAAAGTGTGACGTTATATCGAGGCTTAAACTACGATAAAGCATGATTTTACTCCCTAATTTGGCAGCAGCAATGTTTCTCAATCTCAGTGTTTTTTTTTCTTTTTTTTTTTTTTTTTTTTTTAAAAAAAGCTCCACATCTGATCAAGGTGATACAAGAGGTAAAGAGCTATATTAGGTGTTTTACAGTGGGAGATGCATTCCAGGACTGGGATTTAAAATCATTGGTCATTAGGCTGAAATGTACAGGGTGTCCCAAAAGTCAGGAACCAATGGGGTGCAAAATCCGTAAAAACATGATACAGCGGCTGAGAAAATGCATAGAGTGTAAGAAGGAGCATGTAGAGCGAACAGGTAGAGCATGCTGCAAATAATAATTACAACATTAAATATATGTAGTTTTACTCTCATTGGTTCCTGACTTTTCCAACACCCTGTATTTGATTTAAAAATGTGTAGGATTTTATTTTGTTAAATACTGAGTCAGGGGACTATTGTAAGTCGCTCTGGATAAGGGCGTCTGCCAAATGCCGTAAATGTAAATGTAAATGGGACAAATACTTTAGACTATGAGGGGTTTGAGCTGATGAAGTCGTCCTAACATTCCTGTAATGATGATGATTCCTAGTCAGCACTGTGTCAGGGGTGGTGGGGGGTCAGAATTGCCAGTAAGTCTGTACTCAGATGCATCGAACATATCTGAGTGAGTCACCCTGGGCGTCTGCTCTCTCCCTTGGAGTGTATCTTTTTTTTTTTTTTTTTTTTGGGCTATGTTTCTCTTGGCTAATGTGCTAACACTATCAGGATCATGCCTAACATGTTTGGTAGGCTGGAGACTAAAATACACAGAGCAGATAATAAAACACATGGTAATAAAAACACTCACATTTAAAGCGATCAGAGGAGAGTTTTGTTCTCTACACTGTATTTTATTTGAACTAGCTAGCTAGAGTTAGTGGGCTAGTTCCCATCGGCTGGCGTCAGAGACACAGCGGCGTGTTTTAAGATTACAGTGGCTGTGCAACTGGGACGTTTCTGCTCTTTCACCTTCACAGTCACACTACTATGTAGGCGTACTACTTCACTGCATTACATGTAGTACATTATGTGCTTTCGTATGCAGGTCTGTATCCTCTCGAGCAATGAGGTTCATTTGCGTAGTGCAGGCAGCACAACCCCGTTAAGAAATGTTCTTCTGCAAGTAGTCTGCAGTAGCATTTTTGCTTGAATTTTGTTGAGGGCAAAATTCCAAAATCATGCCTGCTGTAAATTTAGCTCATGGTAATTTCACGTAAGCTGGAGAGTTGTTTCATAATGTGTGTGTGCGCGCAAGTGTGTACCTTCAGTGTGCGGTTGTGTCTCTGCAGTTCACGGCACAGGCTCTCCAGCTTGCTGCGGGCCAGAATGGCCTTGCTGTGCTCGTTCCTCAGGTGGTCCTTTTCCTGGATCAGCTGGGCCTGCTTCTTCTGCAGAGCTCGCATCTGCTTCTGAGAGTTGCGGTGCTCTTCAAGCTAAACAAGGCAATGAGGCATTTAAAGAAATATAACTCTTTTTTTAATACATATTTTCGCTATTAGTCCAACAATTATTTAAAGCAGTGACTCTCAGTGCGGGGTCCATGAATCCATGGACCCAACCTGCCTTGTGTCACCAGTTCAGGCAAGTGCTGGTGGTGTGATGGTGTAAGAATGTTTTCTTGGCACACATTGGGCCCCTTAATACCAGTGCCACAGGCTATCTGACTGTGATTGCTGAACAAGTGCAGCCCTTAATGGCCCCAATTGACCCATTTAATAATGGATACTTCCAGCTTGATAATGCACCAAATTGGTTCCGTGAACATGACGACGAGTTCGGTGTACTTCAGGGATCTCCCCAGTCACCAGCTCCGAATCTAATAGAGCATTTTTGAGATTCACAGCATGCATGTGCAGCTCTCAGATCTGCAGGAATTATGCGATGCAGCATGTCAGCATGGACCAGAATCTCAAAGGAATGTTTCCAACACCTTGCGGAATCCACGTCATGAAAAATGTATGAGAGTCCTTCTGAACACGTCACAAACACAGATCGCTGACACAGTGGCTCACGTTAATAGTGAAACATGTCCAGTAAAGATTATTATAATTATTATTGTAACAAGAAAACATTTAAATGCACGGTCATATTCAAACGTACAATGTGTCACAGCAGCAACAAACACAAAAGGCATGGCGAGTCTCCGGCGTACTTCCCGCTATTGTTCTCTGCGTGGCTGAGCTGCCTCTGATGAATAAAATCAATCAGCTGAAATGGCAGTGCTGGGTGTGCCAAGCACGCAGCCTGCCAAAGGGCTCTGTACTGCAGTTCATTAACACAGACCCAGGAACAAGGTCCAGGTCCTGCAGCTACCCAGGAGTGTGTGTCAAGTTGACATCTTAATGGCACACTTCCTGTTAGTCCCACTAACACACTGACGCACAAGTGCTCGCCAGTGTACACAGCACTGCATACACACGTATACAAAGACTCAAAAGCACAGCAGGATTTCTGTGAATAATAGAACATTTACTATTATGATATCCAGCTAGCTAAACTCTCTGAAGAGATTCCATGGATGTCTGTGCTCATATACGAAATACAATGTTATGTCTAAAATCTGTGATTTTATCCGTCCTTCACATAATAGAGCCTCAGACCTCAAGCTTAAGCAATTTCCCCCAGAACTAACAAACTATCTAACACAGTGCTAATTCACAAGTCTCCTCTAAATGCCACTGCAATTTCTAGAACTTTTGCCTGGCGAAAATGCCATCGCCAAGACTAAATGCCACACTTATCTCCACAAACAATATAGAGATTTGTACAGAACCTAGCAATCCAAGGTGTCTTTTTGCCTCGGGTATTGTCTGTCTGCACAGTTCTGATATTTAGGCAGATTTGTGGCTGTAGACGAGTCATTAACGGACACTAAAGAAGAGCACTATAGAGGATGTGAGCACCACGTGCAAAAGCAAAAAAAAAAAAAAAAATTCCAAACTAAAAGTAAAAGTAACATTTTTATCGCATACATTACTCACACTTATAACAGAAACAACTCATAAGAAGGACAAACTTACCAGCTCAGCATACTTCTTGCACAGACCAGCAAGTTTTTCTTCGGGGGTGCTCAGCGTGTTCAGCGTCTGCATAAGCAGCGTTATTTCCTTACCTATAAGAAGTAGAGATGATAAAGCACTGCATAAATGGTTCAATGAAAAGCACAGGATCTTAACTTCTGTTATTTTAGAAATTGTTGTACATGTTGGACAAGCGAAATTCTTTATCGATCTCTCTCAGAGTATGGCATTATCATGATACTGTATTAGAAAAAAAATATTTTTTATAGAGCAGAGGAGAATGGTCAGACTGGTTCACGCTGACAGGGAGACTACAGTCACTCAAATAACCACTTTTTACAACCGTGGTGAGCAGAAAAGCATCTCAGAACACACAACACATTGAACCTTGAGGTGGATGGGCTACAACAGCAGAAGACCACATGAGGAATCTGAGGCTATCATGGGTACAGACTAACCCAAACTAGACAGTTGAAGACTGGAAAAACATCACTTGGTCTTTTTCCAATCTTCAACTGTCCAGTTTCTGTGCGCCTCAGATTCCTGTTGGATCAAAATTCGCTCTAAATTAAAAAAGTGCCTTCCAAACAAATAAATGAAAATCTCTTTTATTTGACTCCTAAAATCCACTTACCCAGCCCTTTAACCTTCTTTTTCTCCTGTGGCTTCTTCTGGTCCTTCTCTACGCCGCTGTTGCTGTTCAGACTGGCGTCCTCTGACTTGCTGTCCTCTCTGTCTACCAGCCCGTTGACCTCAGCGCCGTCAGGTTGGCCGTTAGGTACAGCCGAGTCTTCGCTGCCATCTGCCTGACAGTACGTGCTGAGGATGTCCTCTAGCTGTCTGCTAAGCTCCTCAGCCATATCACAGGAGGTAGATTGAGATCCAGCTTCAGCCACAGAGCGCATGATGAGGAAAATTTCATACAGGACAAAGGGCACATTACTCACACACCATGTTGATCAAACATGTGGTAAATCTTTTTATCATGGCAAAAACTTCCCAATCGCACTCTCTTACAGGTTTCATCTGTTTCAGAATTAACAGCTGGAGAGCTATTCGTCAGCGTGTTCTGTTCCTTTGGGCTCTCGGGGCCTTCAGGAGTAGCTGGAGTCTCTGATGTGCCCTCTGCACTGGACTCTCCACTGTTGTCCACCACCTGATCCTCAGTGTCCTGCCTCTTCATTATTCAACTGTGAACAAGCAACTGAGGTCAATTTCAACACACACTCACACACACACACACGTTATTAATTATGCAACACTGCTGTCTTAAGATCTGTCATCATAGAGTAACAGCAGTGTTGCCATCTTAGTGACTTTGTCCCTCAATCTGGTGGCTTTTTAGACCTCCTTAGCAACTTTATTTCAAAAACAAGCCTAGTGACAAACATAGTGACTTTCTGAGCAGACGTGAGCAGCGGTTCTGCACTCGATACGGCTCTCCAGCTCACATCACAGCTGCTGGGTGCTGGGTACACGAGCTGAGAGAGCAGGTTCACTCAACTCACCACCAGCGTATAAAGACTGACTGAGTCGTGCGAGCCAATGTTCCCAACAACCACTCACTGGTCACCGTTATTCCCAACAACCACTCACTGGTCACCGTTATTCCCAACAACCACTCACTGGTCACCGTTATTCCCAACAACCACTCACTGGTCACCGTTATTCCCAGCAACCACTCACTGGTCACCGTTATTCCCAACAACCAATCAAACATCACCGTTATTCCCAACAACCAATCACTGTTATTCGCAGCAACCACTCACTGGTCACCGTTATTCAAAAACAACAGATCAAACATCACCGTTATTCCCAACAACCACTCACTGGTCACCGTTATTCCCAACAACCACTCACTGGTCACCGTTATTCCCAACAACCACTCACTGGTCACCGTTATTCCCAACAACCAATCAAACATCACCGTTATTCCCAACAACCAATCACCGTTATTCGCAGCAACCAATCACTGGTCACCGTTTTTCCCAACAACCACTCACTGGTCACCGTTATTCAAAAACAACAGATCAAACATCACCGTTATTCCCAATAACCAATCACCGTTATTCCCAGCAACCAATCACTGATCACAGTTATTCCCAACAACCAGTCAACACTGTTTTTCCCAACAACCAATCAATCGTCACCGTTATACCCAACAACCAATCAAACATCACCGTTATTCCCAACAACCAATCAAACATCACCGTTATTCCCAACGACCAACCAGTCAACACTGTTTTCCCCAACAACCAATCGGTCTTCCCCGTTATTGCCAACAACCAATCAGTGATCACTGTTATTCCCGATGACTAATCATTGATCAGTATTATTTCCAACAACCAATCACTGATCAACAGTGTTCATTATCGACCAATCACTGATCACCATTGCTCCTCCCACCTTCACACTTGTTTTAAACTCTCTTCTTGGTGATATTTACAAGTAATTAAATGTTAGTGATTCCATCCATAACCATTTCCTTTATGTCTATTTCCTGACATTATCCCTGCTTCATTGGATCTGGTGTTCTGCCAAATGTCATAAATGTAAATGTAATGCTTTCTTGATTGAAGTTATAATCTTTTGTAAATACATATCTAGCCAATTTGTGAATAGCTATTTTTGTAAAATAATTTGTGGTGCCATGACCAAAGACTATAACTTAAGTTACAATCTATTATTTTCTATTCTGATAAACCTCCATTTTGTTCTAAGTGTGCTCAGAAACTCTTCCTTGTTCATGTTAACACTCTTTTATATGCAAAAGCTCGCGACGAATTAATGAATATGCAAATTAGTCCATGGCGTCAGACGGGGACTTCTAGGGACTTTTCAAGCATGTATCAGCTACTTTCCCCTGAAAAGAAATGGCGAAACTCATCACTGATCATTAAGTCTAATGAAAAGTTGTTTTATATTTTAGAAATACAGAAGTTGGCTGAAAGTAAGACTCGCAACACAGGAGACCTCAAATTTCCATAAACAAGACGTTCCTGAACATGCTAGTTATTAAAGTTAGCTAACCAAATCAGGCTAATTAGCTAATAATTTATTCCTGCTTCTTTCTTTCTTTCTCTCTATCTCTCTCTCTCGCTCTCTATCACACACACACACACACACACACACACACGCTAATATCTCGCTAAGACCATGACTGTTAGCTAGCCTGCTAGCTTCCTGACAACCCCAACGAGCTAACTTGTTTAGCTTGCTAGGTAGGTTAGCTAAGCTCTCAGGCTAAAACCAAACCAAAAACAGCACCTAAGAGTGTAAGATTATTCTAACTTTACACTTACACTACATCACATCCCTCCTGCTCTTCCCTACACTACAACCCCGCTTATATAACCCTACCGGAATGTTCAAAAGCTCCCAGGAATGTTTGGAGATGGACTTGTTTCTTCTGCCAACGGACGCCGGAAACAGAAAGAAGAGACTGAAACCTGATTGGAGGAGGAAGAATCCTGTTTCCGGTGAAGCTGCTGCTGCACTGAGGAGGGAAAAGAAGCGCCAAAGCAAAAAACAAAAAACAAAAAAAAAAAACTGTTTTTCAACAAACTTCAAGTTCCTTAGTGAAATTTTCCTCAGGTTTAGTTTCTCTAATAAAGACATGAGGCTTATTTATGAAGCAGGAAGGAAAAACAGACAATTTAGTCAATAATTCGTGAAAAAGTGTCAGTTTGATGATTTAAAAGTTGAGCTAAAGCTAAAATAATGTACACATGCATGTGTTTTAGCCTGAGAAAACCCTTCACATGTGACATTTTACATTTTCTACAATATATAGTTCTGAAGATTTAAACTAGATACACTATATGGCTAAAAGTATGTGGACACCTGACCATCACACTCATGTGCCTGTTGAACATCCCATTCCAGATTTATTCCCCCTTTGCTGTTATAATAAACTCCACTCTTCTGGGAAGGATTTCCACTAGATTTTGGAGCGTGGGCTGTGGGGATTTGTGTTCATTCAGCCGTTCATTCACAAGAACATCAGTGAGGTCAGGCGCTGATGTTGGTGAGGAGGTCTGGGGTGCAGTCGGTGTTCCAGTTCATCCCAAAGGTGTTCAGTGGGGTTGAGGTCAGAGCTCTGTGAGATCAGGACACTCAAGTTCTTCTACTCCAACCTTCTCAAACCATGTCTTCATGGAGCTCACTTTGTGCACAGGAGCCTTGTCATGCTGGAACAGGTTTGGGAAGCTGTAATGCTACAGCATACAAACACATTCTATACCACTGTGCTTCTAACTTTGTGGCAACAGTTTGGGGAAGAACCACATATGGCTGTGATGGTCAGTTGTCCACATACTTTTGGACATATAGAGTACCTCAATCATAAGTAAAGTTACGTATGGTATAAAACACAACAGAGCATGCTGTTACTGGAAAATAGTCAACAGCCGGGTGATGTGATGCAACCCGGCGTGAAGCATAGTTACCTTTACCATGCCAAAGTGGGTTATTTTCCTATAACTGTACACTCTGAAGTGTTTTATTCCTCTTACCATGAATTAAAAAACAAACAGAAATTTGCCAACGATTACAATTTCTAATTTATTAATAAACAATATGTTACGTTTAATGTTGTGGAATGCCTGTGAGACAAGTTAGTTCCTGATATCACTTACATTATAGCAGCTGTAAACAGTCGTTCCCTCATTAGAGTCTCTTTTTTTCCCTCTCTGTTGAAGTTAATAAGAAAAAGCACAGCTTGTCATGTTACTGAGAAACCATAAAAAGCACAAACTCCTCTGTCCTGAAGATTTTCTTGTGCCGGAAAACTTATTGAAAGCGCTGACACCGGAGACAAATGTTAAATAAACATGGTTTTTCTATTAGTATTAGGTTATGTAGATCTTTAGCAGCTGGTAGTTATTTTCCATCTCCCTTATTACTTGACTAAACTGATCAGTAAATGACATTTATATATTTGCCATTTTGTTGTGTGTGTGTGTGTGTGTGTGTGTGTGCACGCACCAGCCAGCACTTACCAGCTGGCAAAGATGGTCTACCAGTATGACCAGCTTGGCTTGTGTTTTTACAGTTGGTTACTGGTCAAACCAAGCTGTTTTGTTTTGTTTTTTTTCCAGCATGGATACACACCCTTGTGATTCAGAACCTGTGACAGCTTGGCAGGAATGTTCTGGGAAAGCTGGCTGTATGACGGGTATTTATTGCTAATACTGCGTTATACACAGACTTGTCAACCTTTACGCATTTTGCGTAGGAACTACGCATTTTAACCGAGTACACTAGTATGTTAACACTGCAGAAAAAAATATGCAGTAAGTAAACGGACATATGACTCTAGAATAACAGTTGTGTAGGTGTTTTGAACTCTCTGATATTAACTGACTCCCGCTGGAAGCTCCGCCCACTTCACATCAGTGAACTTTTGGCCGGTGCTCTCATTTCAACTCGATTTTCTAGCTTGACAGATGTGAGCTCATTTTCTGTCAAGGTAAATGGAGCATGTCATTAATGTAAAACAAATTCTATCAGTGTTTATTTGACTTGGCTAACTTTAGACGCATGTATAGTTAACATCAGCTAGCTATATTGATTCCACCAAAATATTTCGTACGGAATTGGTCAAAAAGAGCACATCTTTTTCAGCCCAAGAGAAACAAACAAACAAACAAAAACGATTAAATAAGCATACAGTGACAGAAGCGAACACTTTACCAATAAGCGTAATGGTACTGATGATTAAATAAGTAATTAAAGAAGCTGTTTGCTCTCCTGTGCTGCTAAGTGCAGATGTGCTGGAGTAGAAACTGGAGCGTGAATATATACGGGGTTGTACGATAAAACACCAAACACTCTGGGGAAAAAGTTGCTGCTTGTGTTTTTTTGTTTAAGATGTAGACGTTTAAAAAACAATTTACAATTATCTAACAGCAATCTTTTCCAAGAATAATAAGAAAGAAACGTTTCTACTTTTATTGCTAGTGTGTACATCTTAACTAAAACTGACAAACCTTTTTCCGCCCCAAGCATCGGTGGTTTACATAAAATCCAGTGTACACACACACACACACACACACACACACACACACACACACACACACACACACTACAGTTTCTACATTAGACAAGTGATTTCTGTAAGGACTTTATTTCTCTTTGGGGTTTGCAGTAGTACTTCTTGGCCCCCTGCTTACCCTACCGGCTTTACTTTTATGTTCCAGATGCATGCTTGCTTTAAAGATATAAGCAATTATTCAAAATGATTATTGCTTCAGTAATCAAAACATTACCAACATATTTGTTTCTTTTTCCCAAAAAAACTAAAGATAATCAGACAAAACAGAAGAAAGTTATATGTTCAAATATCCCATTTACATAAAAAAAGCCCACAGTTCAGACACTGCAATATTTGTTTTTCTTTCTTTCTTTATTTTTTTGCATGTTATCTGCATTCTGGACAAACCTTTTAAATCTCTTTAAAACATTTGTACAGTATTGTTAATGTACATGTTCATGTTTTTCACGTGTGTCGCTCATTCATACGGTCGGTAAAGTCAAGTCAGTCACAGTATGAGATGGGTAATAGTTGGCATAACGAGGAGGAAAACAGATTTATAAATACATTTTAAAAAAGAAATTACAGGACCAGGACACAAAACTCCACCAGGGCAAGATGGATGGATTGACAATTTAATATGAAGAAACATGTAGCATTGTAAACATATGAGTTTGCCTTTTAAATGTTTTTTTTTTTTTTGTTTTTTTTTTTTAAACTTATTTTTGACGATAGAGCCAAGCATTAGGCTTCAGATTTGGAGGAGACAAAAAGTCTCGAAGATATAATCATCTACAAGATCTAGGACGGAAGACCAGAAAGCCTCGACTGTACATATGTGGCCTTTAGCAATTTTTGCACTTCTTGGAAGTCAGTGTTTAATCAGGGAGAGCATCAGGAAATTGTGCCGATGCAACAACTTGTCCACAACAGGTCTGCATAATTTTCTGATTGAAATGCAACTTGCATTCGATTTCTGAAGCCCTGATCTGATAATCTCTCTAAAGGACGTGCTTCAACCTGAACTGAAGCTTTGTGTATTCCCTGCACGTGACAGATTTTTGAGCGGTCGCTGCAGGTGACAGCTCTACCTGCGTTCCTTCCCTGAAAGTTAAACCTGTTCAGATCGAATTTTCAGTGATTGAGAAGACCTGATTGCTTACACACTGCTGTAGAATTAGAGATTTCGAAACTGTATAAATGCAAGCAACATCATAAACACAGTGCTGCAGGAAAGAAGAAGAGGAGAAAAAAAAAAAAAAAAAACATTTCTCCTATGATATTTGGATCTCAGTATGAAAAGGGTACTTTTTTTTTTAAACGCAATCAAAGCAAAAAAAAAAAAAATAATAAAAAATTATTGATTAAAAAAAAAATTGTAAATTAGTCCAGCATAATTTAAATTAAATTAGCATTTAAATTTATTTTTTCAGTTTACCAATTTGGTGTACAAACAGCAGACCGTCACATGTCTACAGAAACTACTCAAGATAATGTAACCGCTTAATGTGATTACTATAAGATATGAAAATAAGAGAGCAGCAACATCTGCACAAATACGTGCACATTCAAGTAAATAAAGAAATGAGGAAAAAAAAAAAAAAATTATCAGACGAATCGATATACATCATCAGCCACCAGTCTTCGTTGGTCTGATTGGCACTTTTGTGAAAAGGAGTGCATTTGCATTTTTTTTTTTTTTTTTTTAATTAATTTGTTTATTTCTTTCTGTGTCATGATCCACTGATTACCCCCACCCCCTCCACCAATAGTCTCACAGACAGAGGAAAGTCGCGTATATACTTTAGAACTAAACCTCTTCGCGGTAACCTCTTTATCTACACGTGTACAGATAGCTGCAGAATCCCTTTAAGTGCAATGTAATCTGGTCAGGCAGTTTTTTTTTTTTCCTCCCCCCAAAAAAGATGCACATAAAGCTCCAAGAGCAAAAGCGTATCTGTATACTCCAGTTCCACATGGTTCACACTGTTCAGCGATTCCCCTCGCTTTATCGGCATTTACGTTAAAATCAATCTTACGTGATCTCCGTGATATATTGTGTTGTTTACCAAAGCAAGGGACCGAACAGCTGGAACCAGGATTTTATAATAATTACTCTAAACAAGTTTACAAAAACTTGCACTTAAAGGAAAAGTCCACCCTGAAACACATTTAACGTGTTTATATTGAAATATCTGTGACATGCTCAGTGAGGCTGGTGCTACGTTATTAGCTGATGCAGGATTTTCTTTATTCCTGTGAGAAGCTGTGGTCATCGTTAGCGCCGATACAACGGTGGTTAAGCATGCTTTCGCACATGCAGTGTTTAGTCCGTTTGAAGCGAACCCTTTTGCTACGTGCTGGGAAGATTTGTACAGATGAACACAGAGAGAACAGGAGTAGAGAAGATACACAAAATGTTTTAAACTAGTTTTTTCTGTAATTAGCTAGTAATTTATCGGCCCTGTGTTCTCCATGCTTGGGTGAATTTTATGATTTCTACACACACCTGTTTACTCTGTCCATCGTCATATTTCTGCCCACTGAAGGTAAAATGTGTTTTCAGCCCTACACGCCTCTCAGTTATGCCTTTTTTTTTTTTTTTTTAACTTTTTGGTTTGTTTAATTACATGCAGTGAGGAAAAAAAACAAACCAAATAGCAAACAAACCAAAATGATTCGGACTGATCTGATCTGTTTGAGCAGAATGTACAGATGAGGAGGTGAGAGATGTGCAGACTAAAGGACTAAAGCGCCGCTGCATCAGTCATTTTAGGTAGAGATGTAACTCCCACTGCAGCACTATCACTAGCTGAATGGCATTGTGGGTAGGAAACTGTTAACCAAAGTGAAAGACAGACCAACGTGTCAACATAAGAAGTGTAAACTAACTTACTACCGCCACTGAAGATCAAATTATAAAGATCGATATGAAGTCATTCAGGGTGGATTTTTCCTTTAAGTTACGAGGATGAGTAGAACTGTGAAAGTGTAAACTTTGGCGTAAAATGGAAACGTTTACAGATGCTGAATGCCATGTTATGGGAAACAGCTAACATTTTCATGCACTACGCACAGGAAAATGTCACAAACCACACAAGCAGAGCTCAACCACGAAAGGCAAAGAACACGAGCAAAGATTTCACCAGCACTTTAACTACGGCTCAAACGCTTGAATTTCCTTTAATTATAGTCAACTTTTCAACTGTAAATTTTCCCCTAGAAACAGTTCTCATGCTCTGACATTGACCTCAATTTTGCCTTTATGGAATGCCATCATTCACCAGAAGATTCGCTCCGTATACTGATAAACACGAGCCTCACAAGCATCAGTCAATATAAAAGGAATTGGCATGAAAATGTAAACAAATCTATAAACGCGGTCATCTGAACTTTCCAGTTAATTTTATGAATTAGAGAACTTGTTAAAAAGAAAAAAAAAAAATTCTCTGGTGAGTGACAGCACGGTTCAGGAAAATTGAGGACCAGGCACGATTTTAATAAAAGATATCCATATTTAGCTGAAACACCAAGATGTTCAAAAATCTCAGCGTGACCAAAATACTCATGGACGCTAGCACGTCGTCCTCGACGCTGATCATGCATTACACCAAAAAGTGGACGACACAAACTTGTTATATATGTCTATACACGTAGAGCACATACTCGGCTAACTATATATACTATAAAGTTTCACCGCTAACATCGGAAGTGATGAAAGCTACCAGATTACGATCGAAAGCTCTTCCCGCCGCTTCACGGAACATCCGTCAGTCACTGTCTCGTTCCTCATCCGTCGCTCGCCGCTCTCAAACCTTTACTCAGTTACACACGCACGCACGAGTCAGTGTAGTGTACACGGAGGAGAAACATGCTTTGGAACTCAAGATTTAGATTCAAATCTGCTTTTAACACGTTTTGGCCTCCGAGCAGTACCCAAAAATGAACATATGAATGAACAGTAGCAGTGAAATCAGAAAAGCTGTGGAAGAGAGTTCCAGAAGCAGTTTCTCCTTCGTGTTGTTTTGTGTGCAACTATATAGCCTTATATTCCTGTGTGTGTGTGTGTGTGTGTGTGTATATATATATATATATATATATTTATTTCGCCTACAGGTTAGCTCTTTTTTTTTTTTTTTTTTTTAAACAATTTATGTATCCCTTGCCATCTTTGTTAAATTGCCCCTAAATGTAAATAACTAATTAAATAAACACTTTCAAAGAAAATGACTGAAAACCAAGCAACAAGAGCCTAAGGACACGTGCAATCGTCAAATGTTACTGATCGCTGATTAA
>CM041003.1:6788903-6805096 GCA_022985145.1 Pangasius djambal
TAGAATGATATAAAACCATGCGAGGGCCTAACTCTGAAAAGATCGCAACGCAGTCTGCACCACCTACTTACACTAGGCTGCAATTACAGAGCGAAAAAGAAAAAGAAACCAAACCCCAAACCACTTAAAGGGAAAGCACACTGGCTGTGTCGGTACGGCACCACACGCCCAAACCAAATGCTTCAACTTCGTGCTAAAGCCTTGTGAAACCCCAGCCCTATGCTATGCACTCTTCTTCTTCAATTAATAATTCGAATGGGATTGCAAATCTACAGGTATTCAGAACACCGCACACCACAAACAGTAGACGACTAATTATTCTGCCTTTCAAATACCACTAGCCTGGATACCATTTTAAACACTGCAGGATGAATTTCAGTCTTCCAAACCAAAAAAATACACAGTAAGGAACAGAAGGAGAGAGAAAAGACAGCCTTATCTAAAGTGCATAAAGCCTCTGAAAAGTGTGTAAAGTGTGTCCTTCAATCACAATTTACCTTCGTCTTAGTATAAAGCCGTGTCTAAGAACTATCTAAAGCACATCGTTTTCCAAAGGCCTGCACATGTGGGCTTAAAAATCAAGACAAATGAAGCAGGAGAAAACACCAGGTTTATGAGATTCTGTTGGGAATGTGTGCCCAGTAAGGTAGTTTTAGAAAAGGAAAATACTTTTTTTTTTTTTTTAAACCCAGAGCCAATCTGTAAGTGGCAGTACTTAAATTAAGACAGAATAAAATGAAATAAAAACCCAGCTCCTGAAGTCTTGTGTGAGTGAAAACAGTGGTAAAGTTCATCTGCAAGCAGCGCGCTTCCTCACAGTCTGTCTAGATTAATCTGCTGAGGGCACATGGGATACAGCCTGCAGTACAGATACGGGCACGGGAAGGACCTGGACGCATCGTACGGAGCCTAACCGAGTGTTGGGAGGTTGATTAGAGCTGGAAGCCCTCCATAGGGGCCTCCTGCTGAGGGAAAAGGTACTGCTGCTGGTTCTCGTCCACCTGCGGAGCCAGACTGGCGTCTTCCTCCTCCACGCCAAAGTAGTGCTCGATGAGATCGAAGGCCTTCTGGTAGATCTCCTGGTTCTCGTGGCTCTGAAGGAACTCAATCTTGTCCAGGCCTGAAGGAAAAGGAGACGAAACATCAGCCTCTAATACATGGCAATACTGCAACTTTGTTTAGAAAGAAAAGAAAAAGAAAAAAAAAAATTCCTAAATGAATAAATATACATAATGGTCTTTTTTTTTTCTCTGATTTTCTCCCAATTTGGTCATTTGCCAATTCCCTTCCACAACTCACACCATCTGCCCTCTTCCAGACGCCCGTGATCTGTGACTGACAGCCAAAAATACCCCGAATTGTTGTTTTTTTCCCCTGCCAAAATACACTTTAATACCTTCGATATTTTTCACCAAAATGACATGGAAATTATTTACTTTGCAATCTTGCCTAGGCCATCTTCCTGCAGATAGCCAGTTTTATAAACTCAGTGTTTAAAAAAAAAAAAAGATCAGCCTGCCTAAAAAGATCAGTCTGTGATTTCCTGACACAGTGAATGTCATGTGTTGATCAAGTTACTGGATAGTTGCGTGCCGTAGTGAAAGACACAAGCCTGATTAATTCAGTCTGTAATCAGATGCTAACTGTCCGCGATGCTCTGTCGCTGAAGCCGGATTGCTGCCACATTTCCCTTGTAATGCACGGTTTTAGACAGTAGGCTGCCATGTACCTATGATAATGGGAACACATTACCATAGGCCTCCTCTATAAGGCTGCAGTAAGGGTTGAGGCCGCTGCAGTTCTGCTTGGCTTCCTGCTCTCCCAGTCTCAGAATGTTCTCCAGTCCGTTCAGAGCGACCTGCACGATCTTAGAATCCATCACTGTCAGCAGATCACACAAGGGCTTAATGCAGCCCAAATTCACCAGATACCTACACAGAAAGAAAGAGGAAAGATGAAAGAGTCAGGAATGCCAGAGGAATGACAGCAAATCCATTAGAAGCATCACTTATTGAGGAGGAAATAAAAAGTGGTTTTAACGCAATCTGAGCTGCACTGATAACTCCGAGGAGGTCCAGTTGTGTCACGTGTAAGAGATTTGACCGGTGAATTATCACAGGTAGCCCAGATTGACATATCCTCATCTAAACATGATCTATTAATCAAGACTGGTTATTAGGTTACAGTGAAGCTGATGAAACACTACTGATTTACTGTCTGTAAAGACTCTGTCCAACACGTATTCGGATATTTTAGAAAACGCAGCGTTTTGTTCTCCAAACACCACAAAAACGCTGAAAATTAACTAAAGACGGGAAAAATATATGGTTTTAAAACGTCACAGCGCAAACCGTGTGCACGACCACGGCAGTTTTGCACGTGTTATGAATTTGCTAGGACTCTGTTCATCATGGCTGTTGACCAGGTTGTTACTTTGTGGTCTGTAATTCCTTATTTGATAATGTATTTGCAATTTAATTTGTTAATATTACACTCCCATGCAGAGGCGCCTGAATGACACATGCTGTATTGCTCCAGTGGTACGGAAAGTACTAGATAAGACTTGGGTGAACACTTTGTATTCATGTTTGCCCTTAAGCAGCATTTCTACCTCTTTTTTTTTTATTATTATTGTTTAAAACTTTTGGATATGGTGTTTCAGTTTTTCTCATTTTTTCATTTGTTTCTTCTCTATAGCACTTGAAGTGTTTGACATAACAGTTTTTGATATATTGTAGATGGAGATTTTTTCATAAAACGTTGTTTGTGTAGACAGGATTTTCTTTTTAAACGAGGGGGGAAATACTACGTTTTCAAAAATATCAGTATATACGTGAACAGGGCATAGATCTTTTTTGGTTTCTGAAAGCAAAAGCCTTTGACTTTTGCAACACATTTGAGTTCTACTGGTATAAGCGTTGTATGGTCCATGTAATCTTAAACTCTGAGTAGACAGAGGACGCTACAAGACTGAAATGCATTTGCTGTTGTTAGGGGAAAGTGCTGCCGTAAGATCATGTTTCTTTTTGGTAATTGGATCATAAGCATGGACTTGGTTTAGTACCCTTCACTCCTGCTCTCAGTGGATAAAACAAGACAAAAAAAATAAACTGGGAAAGGATGGGGCTGGCCACTTTTGTAAGAGAGACCTTGTGTTAAACATATGATGGAGCGAGAAAAATTAATACCATACGCTATTTTAAGACAGTTTACAATTCCTCATATAATATCATTTTTACCGGATTTGCTCAGGCGTGCCTCCTGACGTGGCGTTAGTTATGGCCCATGCTGCTTCTTTCCTGGTGCGAAACTCGGCTTTCTGGAGGATCTCTATCAGCACGGGGAAGATGTTTGCGTCGATGACCGTCTAAGGAGAGGTAACAGGTTACGTATAGATTAGGGATACTTTTATTTAAAAACCCACTTGCACACCAGCTGAGCTGAGGTGAGGTGTGTGTACCTGTATCTGAGCTCGGTTTCCTGCTGTGATGTTGGAGATGGTCCAGCAGGCTTCCTTCCTGATGGATTCCTTTGCGCTACTGAGCAGGTGAAGGAGGCATGGGAGAGCCGAGCAGTTCAATACCACCTTCAACAAAGCAGGGCAGAAAAGAAAGAGGGAGAGAGAGAGAGAGTGACAGAGAGAGAGAGAGAGAGAGAGAGAGAGAGAGAGTGAGTGTGTGTGTGTGTGTCAAACCAATACAATATTTCATTTCATCAGTTTCATTTCCCAACACCAAACCGCATTCCCACTTACCTGTGTCTGAATGTCATCTCCGGTGACGATGTTCCCAACGGCTCTCAAAGCTGGAGAAGCCACTTTATAATCAGAGTGCCTGGAAAAATTACAAAAACAGAACCACATCATGTCCCTTAACTGAACTGTAATATCCCGAAAGATTGCCAAATTAAGGCGCAATCAGGACTCACATGAGCAGTTCTACGAGCCTCCTGCAGACTCCCGAGTCGATCACTGCCTGGATCTTCTCGTTGGGTCCGTCTGAGAGGTAGGACAGAGCCCAGCAAGCGTCGGCCAGCAGATCGGGATCGCTGCTGAACAGCAGGCGGGACAGCACGGGCAGGCACTGAGACACCTGCAGCGCACACAAAGCCATTATCGAACAGACAGCTTGTACCTGATGTGTTGAGTTTCCTGTTAGCGGTCTCATCCAACTACCACGAAACTCATGAATAAACTCGCTGGTGGGTCAAACAAACTGGATATTTTTAAGCACGTGAACATTCTCGAACTCAATTAGTAACCCAGGTGAATTTGGAGGTTTAAAAAGCATTTTTAAACTGTCTTAATGTCGTACTGTCATTGTGTCATGTTTAGCAATGTTTACACAGTATGTATGCATAATCCCATCCTGAAACCTATTAAATATGTATATGCTGAAATATTTCTAATGTGCTTAGTCATTCTGTATGCTAGTATGTAGGTTGGTGCTATATTTTCATTATTTTCGTGAGAAATCAACAGTGCTCACTCACCATTTTTCAGCCATGCTTAATGTCATATTAAGAAATCCAACGTAGCTAGACAACACAGTAGCGCTGAGTTACAGCAAAGACCCGACTTAGCTAATTAGCAATCTACACAATGGCACTGACGGTGTCGTGTGTATAAAAGGTGACTTCTTGGAAGCTCATGATGAAGTGAGAGAGCTGGACAGACTAAAGTATTAAAGCCCTGCCGCATTACTCTCTGACTGCACCAGTATTTGTAGTCGGGCAGCAATGCGGGTAGTAAAAAAATAATTTAAACAAAAAGTCATCTCAATACAATTTTTTTAAATTATAAAATAAACCCTGGACACCAGTGAAAATCTCATGTTTCTACATAACGATTAACATGCTAGTTATTCAGGGTGGATTAATTTCTGACCAAAAGTGTTCAGAACTGATCCCTAGCTGAACAGTTTGTCCAACTCTCTGGAATCTGCGGTTGTGGAATGCAGACTGGCAGCCACAGAGCTGCGAAAAAGCTCCACCTCCTAACCCATGTCATGCCCAGCTGGACAAAACAAGGAAGGGAACGTCGGGAAAGAGTGCAGACTGACAAGCACATGCTCATATATTATTTATTAACCACATTCTGTAACGCGGAGAGAAGAGCAAGTGTAACGTGGAATAGTGGCTTCTTTGTTATGACATGATGAGGCGTGAACAGAGTGGAAGAAGACAAACCTTTTCAAAGTCGGGTGGTGGACTTTTGCCTCTGCAGAGGTTGGACAGCGCCCACACAGCATTCCTGGTCATTGTGAGACGAGTTGATTTGGTCAGCAGCCTGAATGGGGAGGACAATAATAAATTGTGCCACCATTTAGAGAAAGGGGCATTAGGCAAAATTTCAAACGGCATTAGCCTTTCAAATGGTCTATAAGACAAAGAAATGACCTATAAAGCTAAGAAACCACGTGTAAAACTGAAAACATTCAAAATGCTTGAATTCTGGTGCAGTGTAACAGCACTCACGTTAACAGTGGTGGAAGGATATTGCAGTTCAGTACGAAGTCTCTGCACATGGCGCTGTCTCCTGCAATATTCCCTAACGCCCACACCGCCTGAAACAAACACGAACGAATGACACGGGAGGCAGAAATCATTCGAACACTCATAGTGATATTATATATATAAGGTATAAAACACTTTGGGACATGCTGTAATAGGAAAATAATCAACAGTGAAGGGGTGCGATACTGTTACCACCCTGAGGTTAAGTACTTTCCAATAAAAGCACGTCCTGAAGAGTTTTATTCCTCTCTTATTCAACGGTTAATTCCAGTTCCCGACTGGTGTTCCAACAGTGCTGACATTTAGCACAACTGCACGGGGACATTTCACTGTGTCTATCATCACTCCACTCGTCTGTGTTCGCCACGTAAAATTCCAATTCTAGCAACAATGAAAACGTTACTCCAGTAGAGTTAGCGACGTCGTCAGCGGACACGTTGCAGATGATACATTTTTCATGAATATAATTTCTGACTTAGAGTATGGAAGCTCATCAGAGGAAGATGAAAAGGAAGAAGGGATACCAGTTTCATCGGATGCACCTTTAGGCTATCAGTGAGTGTGGCTTCTTCGGCACTATTTCCGTTCTCGCAGCGAAAATAAACAAACCATTTGGCCGTATAGTGTCCTTGGCAGTTACTCGATATTAATTTCTTATCTATAAAATGAGAAAGAGTGTGGTTATACTGAATCGGCACGGCTGCGGTTACCTACGGCCGAATCACAGCCGTGCTGATACTCAGCATAGCTTCACCCTTGTTCATGTGATATTGCTCAAATATCACAGTTAATTGCCAACCATAACATTTTTATTCATTAAAGAGTGACATGCCATACTATTTATCCATTCATAGTTACATTTAATGCTGTGGAACATCTGCAAAACAAGTTAGTTTTCACTGTTTCTCTCACCATCTCTGCTCTTGAATTTAAAAGACAAAGAAAACCCCACAAATGCACTTTATGTTGTGTGGAGACAAAGACCTTGAACTCATGTTCCTCAAACCATTCCTGAACAATTTTTACAGTGTAGCAGGGCACGTTATCCTGCTGAAAGAGGCCACTGCTATTAGGGAATACCGTTGCCATGAAGGGGTGTACTTGGTCTGCAACAATGTGTAGGTAGGCGGTACGGGGTCAAAGTAACATCCACATGAATGCCAGGACCCAACGTTCACAGCAGAACACTGCCCGGAGCATCACACTGCCTCCGCCAGCTTGTCTTCCCATAGTGCATCCTGGTGCCATCTCTTCCCCAGGCAGGTGATGCACACAGTCCCGGCTGTCCACGTGATGTAAAAGAAAACGTGATTCATCAGACCAGGCCACCATCTTCCATTGCTCCATGGTCCAGTTCTGATGCTCACATCCCCACTGTAGGTGGTTTTGATGGTGGACAGGGGTCAGTGTGGGCACTCTGACCGGTCTGCAGCCCCATACACAGCAAGACGCGATGCACTGTGTGTTCTGACACCTTTCTATCATAGCCAGCATTAACTTTTTCAGCATTTTGTGCTACAGTAGCTCTTCTGTGGGATCGGACCAGACGGGCTAGCCTTTGCTCCCTACGTGCATCAGTGAGACTTGGGCTCCCATGACCCTGTCACTGGTTCACCGGTTGTCCTTCCTTGGACTACTTTTGGTAGGTGCCATTGTAACGAGACACTCAAATGTTATTCACTTCACCTGTCGGTGATTTTAATGTTATGGCTGACTGGTGTATGTTTGCACCCACAAAGCTGGTTTTAGCATTATCTGCTACATTTCCTCGTTAAGCCTACTGATAAAGCCGACTGAGCTGCTCGTGTACAGTGGGCCATGCACTAAATCACTTCTGAATATAATGCCTGCATATGCATCTGTCATCGGAGTGAAAACAACTATTTACTGTACACACTGCCCTGATGGCCAGGATTGTCACACATTGTAGATAAAAACCTATCAATCATCTACAGACAACTATTTTAACAGCTTCCTTCAATTTTCATTTTACAACATTGCTGAAAAAGGCACAACAACTTCCTTGAACACAGAAAGGCTTCAGTTGCCTCATGACAACATAACCACAGAGGGAAGTAGGCACCAGGCTGCACTCAATGTCCTCCTTACTGAGGGCAACTGAAAATTACTTAAAGTATGAATACAGAGATACATGTAAAAAGTAAAAGCACAATCATAATTTAAGCTTGAGCTGACACGAAGGCTCGGGTAACTAAAATAAACACTCTTTACAACTGTGGTGAGGAGAAAAGCATCTCAGAATGCACAACACACCGAACCGATGTGGTCTTCTGCTGTTGTAGTCCATCCACCTCAAGGCTCGATGTTTTGTGTGTTCTGAGATGCTTTTCTGCTCACCATGGTTGTAGAGAGTGGTTATTTGTGTTAGCCTTCTTGTCAGCTTTAAACAGTCTGGCCATTCTCCTCTGATCTCTCTGATCAACAACGCATCTCCAGCTGCTCTAGAGACTGTTGCGTGTGAAATACCCAGAAGATCAGCAGTTTCTGAAATACTCACACCATGCCACAGTCAAAGTCTAAGAGATCACACTTTCACTTCATTCCGATGTTTAATGTGAACATTAACTGAGGTTATATATGATCTATATCTGCATGATGTTACGCATTGCACCGCTGCCGCATGATTAACTGACTTCATAATGGAGCAGCTGTACAGGGGTTCCTATTAAACTGACGGGCGAGTGTAGTTTTCTCTCTTTGAAAGGTGAACAAAACCTTTAAAACATTAATTAGTGTTGGACAGTGCCCAAGAGAAATTTATTCCCACACTTCAGGTTTTGCATTTAGCCCAAACCTAATTTGCAACTCATTTCAATATGATTAAGAGAATTAATTTTGCTCTTGCAGCTTCATTGGAGCACGTCCAACTAATGCCCGTGAACACACTGACGGCGAACGCACTGCTGAAACGCTGCCTTCGTCCTCCGTTTATAAACTCAGTACCTGTTCTTGGACGTCCTCAAACTCGGAGTTGAGCAGCTGGATGAACACTGGCACAGCACCTGCCTCGATCACAAATTTAGTCTGTTGAGACGTCCCAGAGGCGATGTTGGTCAGTGCCCAGGCTGCTTCAAACTGTAGAGAGATACAGACGTTAACCCAGTGAGCGAAGACATCATAAGATGAAGAGAGAGAGAGAGAGAGAGAGAGAATTACTCGTGGGGAAAAGACAGTAGCTGTCATCTTTACCTGCAATGTGCAATCAGTGCTTTTTTCAAGGAACTCTACAAATCTGTTTACGACTCCTGGAGTGCTGATAACCTCATCAATGGGTGGGTTCGGTTCTGCGGAATAACAAGCAGGAATTGCTTAGTTTGGTATGCGCATTGGAACAAGCGAGAACAACTCGAATAAATAAAACAAACAAAGGACATATGTAAGGAACAAACCATGACAGGGTAATGCTGTTATAGCAAAGCGATCTACTACCTTGTCACGGATTAGTTTCCTACAACAGCACATCCTTTTTTATTTATCAAATTACAAGTTGCATTTTCTATCCGTTTAGCGTTACATTCACTGTCGTCCACGGTATCGCTTACGTTGCAGCAACCATAAACAAATCATCCCCTCATTTTCTCTTAAAGTTAATGAAAGGGAAAAAAAAAATTCAGCCTGTCATGTTAAGGAGAAACCATAAAAGCCGAAGGTCCTGAAGACTTTCCTGTGGTGGAAAACCTGAAGTTTCAGCTTTACCTCTGACTGATACAAAGCACTGACACTGGAGACTCCTTCCAAAAATGTCAAACAAACAACTCCTAACGGAAAACTTTACCAATCTATAAGAACATGTTTTTCTTGTTAAATAAAAGCACATTTTTGCAAAATCTGTTTATTTTTGGGCTTAGATAATGTGGAGCATCTGCCATGCAAGACTGTGAAGGGGTTGTTACTATAGAAACGATAAGGTATCCGAACAAGCGCGTTCATATAAACCTGTGTTTTGTATTCCAGACTGCATGACTGTCAGAGACACTCTTATAGAATATTAATCAACACCTTCTGACCAATCAGAACTGAGAATTCAACCTTGCTCTTAACTAATAATGTGTGTCTTGGATACCTTTGGACAGTAGTTTTCTGAATTTCTGAGTGGTAACCAACAGCAGTTCAGGATCATCTGAGAAGAGCATTTCCACCATGTCTCGTGTTATGACTCCTTCCTGAAAAGAAAAGCAATCTCAAACCGGCAGCGATAGCAGCTGTGAAACGGTCCTGCTGATGATTACAGGATTACTGTAGGTTAGCAAATGAACAGGTATTGTGGAGGTAATGGCTCTGACTCACTGGTGCTGTGCTGGAGCTGACATAAGCGTCCATGAGAGGGCTGTCAAACATTCCTCCTTCCTCGTTCAGCAACTCCACATTTCTCCTCTTAAACAGCTGCAGAAAGCACAGACAGGCAGACCAGTGGAACACGTCAGGGTGGCCGTTAGTGTAAAGCAAAAACCATAGGGTAGGATCAGAGAGAAAGTTTACTCAGGGCTTATACGGGTGATGGATCTGTATATCCATCTCTACTTTGATTCATTGCGGTTGTACCAAAAGGCGAGAGATTCTTCCCCAGGAATGATACCATTCCTTTAATTAGAACACTAAGAGTTGTGCAATATTGTAGCATGTGTGAACATACAGTGAGATGTTAAACCTGTGGGCTTGGGGGACTTTCACAATGTTTTTTGCCCCTCAACCAGCACATACTTTACACGTAATCTTATGGGAAGCGGCTGCAAGGCAGGTTTAATGTCACCGCTATTTAAAAGGCACTTGTTCTTGTTGGTCACAAAATGCACTGATTTATTTAAAAAAAAAATAAAATAAAAAAAAAAAATAAAAAAAACCTAATCTCCCAAATAATCAGCTTGCAAGTTGGGGATAAGTGAGAAAAACAAAATTTATTTCACAGTTAAAGCAGTGCCTGGCTACAAAACGTTTGCGAACCACTGTTATAGCGTAATATTATTAAGATGCAAAGTTTAGGGGAGTGTTAGGGCTGTGTTAGTGTTGGTGATGTGAGAGCAGCATCACTGTGGACACAGATTATCAACAGCATTAAATCCCACAATCATGTTTCTGTATAAAATGTTAATGGAGTGTAGTTGACCACAAGGACAAATCAATTTTCCTGGATTTTTCCAGGATCGTTTCAGTACTTTCTAGTATCGTGACAACAGTACAGAGAACAGCTCACTCTCGAATCTTTACTACTTAAATATGACATATTTCGGGCTGGATTCCTCTCAGGGATCAATGGAGGGGGAAAAAAAAAAGCGAGACGCTGGAGATCCGTATGGAAATGAAACCCCGGAGTGACACCTCTGAAACAAGGCGAGAGAGAAATATTACCTGCTGTTCTCTCTTCTGTTTCCTCAGCTGAATGCCTTCCTCTTCTCGTCTCCGGCGCATCTCCTCCAGATTAAGCGCTTTGTTCTTGTAGCGGTTCATCCTGTAGTTATCCTTCGCAGGACTCGCTGACGGCTCTGACGGACAAGAGAAGGCAAAAATCTTAAACACACCTTCCTGAGATGATCTGAAATACTCTGGCGGGGACTAGGGAAAAAAATTCAAATCTCATATTCGTAAACATAAACTGTGCTTACACAGTAATTCTGTTAACGCTGGTAATGATGCCTTGTAAGCGTTTTCTAAACTCTAATTAGAGCTTTATGAGGCATTATAACATCCTAAAAACAATTCCTTGACATCTTAAAGAAACAGCCGAGATCAGGAACGTAACTGGAGCAGCCGCAGCAGAAGAGACGAGGTCTGCTAATGAAAGGGGAAGTGCACCAGTCGTATGGTTACATCTTGCTTATGAAAGCAGTAACTGTTCACGAACGCAAACCATGTGCCAAATACGTCGCCCAGTACGACAAGGGCTGCTACAGGAGGAGCACAACAATCAGTGATCACCACTCTAGGGAGCGGTATGAAGAGTGTGTAGCATTAATAGTCTGGAAGCCCGGTCTGAACAAGCTCAGCGCTCTGCATGTGTGAGATACATTAGGCTTAATACAAAAGAGCTCTACTGCGCACTTCACACACCATTGCTCCATCAGTGTGAGCTGCTTCGTCTAGGTGGAGTCTGTTTAAAAAACAGCTTACCACAGTCTCTCAACAAAGACTCCACCTTAGATATGATTAGATCTAAGCCACTGAACTAAATGCCTGGTACAGATTACAGCGTCGATAAAAGCTGCATCTTGCCATTTCCAGGCGTTAATGTCAATAAAACTCTGCACACACCTGACGCTGTCATGATCGCAAGGGAATAATTTATTTTAAAATGAGCGGAGTTGTAATCAACCTGGCTGGGAGAGGACGCGAGTGTATGCTGCACGCAGTCCAAAGTGTGGGTAATTTTTTTGGTTCATTTCCTGAGTTGATTCAGAGTCAAATTGCTTTCTCATTGCAGTCGAGCCACTCTGTGATCTCTGGGTTTGGTCCGAGTGTTCTCTCCTGCACGAATCAACCACGTCAAAGGGAAAAAATGTAGCAGATGTAGCAGGCAGTGGACTGCTGATGGGAAAGTTGTCACTGTTAAGCTGCCCTTAACCCTCACCTGCAGTTCTGTAAATCAGATAAATGCCAAATGTACCTTTCACTTCTGTAAGTCGCTCTGGATAAAGGTTCTGCCAAATGCCATACATACAAACTGAAATGTTGGTCGAGGTTTGTATATGCACTCAACTAAATCTCATTAATTGGTCAGAAACATAGAGACGGAAGAAGGTAAACACACCCTTGACGAAAACACTTAAACACCGAAAACACCGAAAACAGTGCTGGCGCTCCATATGAAATTAGTTTACTGACTAGTTTTGTGCATCACATCCAGCTTTTATTTTCTCTTTTTCTTTCATCGTTTAAAATCTCCAAAACGTCACATTTCTGCAGTTCTCCAGCTCTGTCCTTTGGCTCAGTTTTTGCGTCTTGAGGATCTACAAAAAAAATTGTGACCCAAAATACACGGCATATTGGATTCACTTCCTGCAGTTGGGTTGAATCAGGACCGAATCACTTTCTCACACCGCAGCTGAACTGGACTGAGTGACCTCGCTCAGATAGTCGCGGTACGTCTGCTCCATTTTCCCCTCCGACGTGGTTCATTTGTGCAGGAGACAACACTCAGTTCGGCTGCAGTGAGAAAGCGATCTGACTCTCAACACACTCTTCACTATGTTATTGAATGATGAAGGGAATTTGGACTCGTCCTGTGTATAACTCAGTGAAACAGGAAGTCATGGATGACCGCTTAAGAGATTCTAAACACGTCGCGTGAACTTTAAAGAAAAATAGAAAAGGGAACATTAGGTTTGTTAAACATTTCTAGCGCTGCCAATGATTGTGACTTTCTGAAATGTTGTCTTCTTAAAATACGTGTACTTCAAATGCCTTCAAATGTACTTCAAGCGAAGGTGAATATCCTTCTGGGATGAATAAAGTGATCGATCTATCTATCTATCGAACCCCATAAACATTTTTCCCCACCATGCTTTATCTAGGGGGCCAATATTTTTGGAGCTGACCATATCCCTCGCTGTGCTCCGAGTTAAAAGACTCAGAAAGTTGAAAAGACTGCAATGACTCAGCACACCGCTGTTGAGTATGGCTCCTAACTCCACTGCTTAGTCATCGTCCTAAGAGACGCAGGAGGGTGAAAACCTTTTCCACGTGTTACAGATTTAGTTTTCCAGTAAAGCAAGCTCTCAGTGAGTGCAGCGTTACAGTTATAGTTATACATCACATGTCCCTCGAAAATAGCAGCGTGGCATCGGCCTCGGTCACCGGAGCCATGTCGCTAAAGTCAGGCTCTAAAACAGAGACTCGGATTCAGGAAGTAAAGCTAAATACCCCTCCTGGTGCATGAATCCTCACACCACTGTTGAATTCTCAGATCTGATTGGTCAGGTGTTGATTAATTCTCTATAACGGCAGCTCTGACAGTAGTGCCAGCTAAAAGGCAAATCACAGGTTTCTATTAATGCGCGCGTTCTAATACCAGGGTTGTGTCGGGCCGCATCGCTCCACCCTGTCGCTGATTATTTATCTAGAACAGCACATCGTGTTGCGTTTTCTTCCTCAACAAAAGGTCTAAGAGGATTAACTACAGGATAAGCCGAAGGTGGAGTGTTCTGATGATGTCAGCGGTAGTAGCACGGAAAAGCTTTGGAAGATGATCTGTTTGAGTAGAGTGTACAGATGATAAGGACAGAATAAAAGACTGAAGTGCTGCCGCATCGCTCTATTTAGGTAGAGATGAAGCAAGAGCTAAATCTCACTGCATGCTGTTGTCTGTTCCACGCAATGAACATAACTACAACTAGTCACGTGCTCTTTCGTTCATTTCCCAACATTCAATGACCTTCTTTTCGACAAACCTCACACACTTTGCCGCTGACTGAAAGGCTGACCCGCGACAACGACTTCTGACGAGTTGCTTCAGAGATGAGACGAACCCGCACTGCCGCCAACTTAGTGACTGTGTCTCTGGATTTAGTGACTTTTTAGACTTTCAACGTCATTTTAAAAAAAGAAAAAAAAAAGCCTACTGATGAATCCAGCGATGTTTTGAGCAGATGTTAGTGATGGTCCTGCACTCGATTCGGCTCTCCGGCTCACAAAACAATGACTAATCACTGATCGCTACTCCGAAGTCACATGGAATCAGGATAAGAAACAAGTTATATGCCGCTTCTCAATTCACCTACCATCCGCCCTAAATAGTATCCGAGATTAGAATGAGTGTGTCCCAAATCATAGTATGTTGAAGTGAGGATCCCAGAGGTACCTGGATGGTCTACGATTTCTGGCAGATCTTCCAAGTGTGGATCCCTCAACACTTTTTCAGCTAATATTACCCACAACTCCTTGTGCGAAGGAAGTGGAGTTTTTTGACGGGGTTTTTTTTTTGTTGCCGAATTCAAGGACGCATTTTAGAGAGGTGGAAATGAAATGTGGAAAAATAAATCAAGGGATTGATGAATTAAATTCTATAAGGAGTAATGAATGAAGAAAAGCTGAAATGCAACGAGGAGACATCGTGTGTAATTAGGCAACAACGCTCTCTTCCGTTACATGATGTGGTAGTTAGTATGTCCCAGTACTCGCATACTCTCTTGCTACACACTCAAAAGTGTGTACTTTTTAATCACAAAAAGAGTACACACTTCTAGTGCACAGTAGAATTGAGACCCAGCAATAATCTACTGTTTTCTAATTCTGATCAAACTCTATTCTAATCTAAGTGTCTCTGTTAAAAAAAATAAAAAATTCTTCATGTGTTACACAAATAATCAAGAAGCTTCAATGGATATGCAGATTAGCCAATGACGTCATTTGGTGACTTGAGCACGCATCAGCTACTTTCCCCTGAAAAAAAGAGTTGACAAAACCAGAATCACATGGAAATGGACTTTGCCTGTTGACGACTCACGTCGATTAATCACTGAATGACAGGAATGTTTATTATTAAATAAGTGTTTATCATAATTTAAACTAACAGCTACAATATTTAGACAATTAGAATTTTGTATAATATGACTTCTTGTCTTTTGACTGTAGACAGTACAAATTACAGTTTAAAAGACAAACTACATTATTAAAGGAACCTTGGTATTAAAGACAGACAGACAGACAGACAGACACACACACACACACACACACACACACGCGCACACGCGCACACGTTACGGCGATAAAATGCTTCCTCATATATCTCCACTATTACGCTAAGTCACTACAGTAACACAACACTGAGGCAGAATTCCATATGACACCCTTCCTCCCTACATAGGGGCACTACATAAGGAATGATAATAATTCCTCTGTCGCGCTATGTAGTGGACTTCGCGTCCAACACGGAGACATTTGAGGTTCTGCCGAACTGCGCTGGCTTGCTAGCTAGCACCAGCCGCGGCTGCTAATGAGGCGGCTAAAGTGCGCTAGCTGTCGGGCGTTTTCAAGTATACAAAGCACAAAAATCACCCAAATGTACGTAAAACCAAAACCTACAGGGACTTACCCATCTTGTTGACTTTACAAGGTAAGCAGTTTTAACGCCCTGTGATGATCTAAAGGAAATAATCTTCGCTCCCTCAGGGTCTTCAAGAAATCGCTCCTCACAAACAATATGTCGGAGATCTACGGAGCGCCCGAAAGGACAAACTTAACGAAACGATTAACAGTTAAACAGATTTGCGCATGCGCAGTCTAACTGCGTTTTACAATCGTTGGACAAACTTAGTAAACATTCTTGAGCAATATAAAGGGAATATAAATCATACATTTAACCAAAATTCAATTTGCTTCGATTTTTCTAAATTCTAACGTCTATTCTTGTGCAATAACAAGCAGTAAAAGCAATAAATAGATACAAAGTCTGACTTTTATCCCAGATACAATACTGCCTATCTCAGATACAATACTGCCTATCCCTATACAATACTGCATATCCCAGATACACTGCTGCCTATCCCAGATACACTGCTGCCTATCCCAGATACACTGCTGCCTATCCCTATACAATACTGCCTATCCCTATACAATACTGCATATCCCAGATACACTGCTGCCTATCCCAGATACAATACTGCCTATCCCTATACAATACTGCCTATCCCAGATACAATACTGCCTATCCCTATACAATACTGCCT
>CM041003.1:6805196-6842382 GCA_022985145.1 Pangasius djambal
ACTGCCTATCCCTATACAATACTGCCTATTCCAGATACACTGCTGCCTATCCCTATACACTGCTGCCTATCCCAGATACAATACTGCCTATCCCTATACAATACTGCCTATTCCAGATACACTGCTGCCTATCCCTATACAATACTGCCTATCCCTATACAATACTGCCTATCTCAGATACAATACTGCCTATTCCAGAAACACTGCTGCCTATCCCAGATACAAAACTGTCTATCCCAGAAACACTGCTGCCTATCCCAGATACACTGCTGCCTATCCCAGATACAAAACTGTCTATCCCAGAAACACTGCTGCCTATCATGTGAACACTGCTGCCTATTCCAGGAACAATACTGCCTATCCTGGAAACACTACAGCTTATCATGGGAATACTACTGCGTTTCCTTGGAACAATAATGCTTATCCAAGGAACAATACCGCCTGTCCCAGAATACAGTCACTCAGGGATAAACCCATCCAAAGCATCTCTCTCTCACACACACACACACACACATACACGCACACCCACACCCACACACACACACCCACACACACACACACACACACACACACACACACAGTTACATGGTTAAGAGTGGTGAAGGATGGAAATATTAAGCAACAGGTTTAGGAGTGGCATAAAAACTTTGTGCCATATGGAGGCCTGTGGCAGGCTGTGTTACACATACACTGGGGGGCGCCGTTGTATAAGAGAAGTACAATCACCAAATCACTCAAACCAGAATTCACCTGCTCTAGTCCAGCTTCTGAGAAATGTCTGTTAGAAGACTTTGCTATTGTAATTGTGCATGCTTTGGTAATTGTAGAAAACAAGTGGTGGTGTGATGGAATAGAAGGGAGGCGTAGAGGCATAAGGTATTTATATTTGTAAGAAAATTATACTGCAGATTAAAGCATTTTCTGCAGCAGTTTCCATATGATTCCTAATTTAAAGTCCCATCAGGCCTGATCTTGCGTAGCTCAGCAGTTTTATAAAATGGAAGGTCCGCGCTTAGCTATTTGTCAATGCTAGACATTGAAGTCTGAGAGCTTAAATGGATGAGCATTTCATTGTAGTACTGTACTGTGCAATATCAGTGGCTGCAAAGGCCTGTGCTGCAACAAAAAACCCTTTTTGTTATATTAAAGCCTTAGACTCTGTATGCAGACTGAATAATATGATGTGTTAACATTTAATGATAGTTGGCTTATGTTTTATGCTTTACTATTACGTCTATTTACATGGAATCATCTGGCTGATGACTTTATGCATGTTAACATTCATGTCGGGTGGAAAAGGGGTGTGTTAACGGTGAAGTTTGTATTTTTAAAATGTTTACAGACCTACAATAATAATAATAATAATAATAATAATAATAATAATAATAATAATAATAATAATAACTATACAATTTCAGATTAATCTTAAATAATATTTCCATGCAGTGGATATGAATACTTTCTTCATTTTAGGTTTCTGTTTAATTTTTTTCCCAGCCGTGTAATTAGCTCCTTTGCAACTGTAACAGCGTTCCTCAGCTCTGCCTGTTTACATAGATCTTCTGATTCACTTGGACACATCATCAGTGATGTAACCTGGGGTCACCTGGGTGTTTCGGATCTTGCAACATGAGACACCCTCAACCAAGCAACCCAGTATGTGTTAATCAGACACTGACTTGTGTCAGTAACTCCTCCTGATCCACAGCCATCTAGAGGCCTTTTCAGCTGTGATGTCCTCGATGACCTTCCTTATGGGCATGCATTGAGCGCTCCCACCCCATGGAAGACTCATCCTTGTTTTTTTGTTGTAAGTGAAATTTCAGCTCAAGGGCAGATAGGGGCTCTCAATATTACAAGCTGCTCCTTTAAGCAGTAACCAGATTTAGGGCCTTGCTCAAAGGTCCGACGGTGGCTCTTTGGCAGCCACCGCCTACTAACTCTAAAACAGCACTTCCAATTCCAAACAAACCTGACATTGTTAGATCGAAGGCAAAACTACAACCGTTGGTATATTGTAGATTAGTTTTGGCATCTACCTCAATTATATTAGGAAGCTAATCCAGACCTGGGGTTAATCATACATTTGATGTTGTATCCAATGTTCCACAAAACCAAGCCTGATTCCCGTGGGCTAGACGTAATTGTCCTGACAGCTATGTCTTTTCTATATTAGTCAAAGAATCCACACGAGTAACACAATTAGCCTGTGAGAACTGATCATAGAGAAAATAATTGCTCAGTAAAACATCAGAAACACTTTTGAGGATATACCAGCACACCTCCTCATCTCAATGCACACATGCTAACGAGCAGCCGTGAAGAAATACAAGAATAGGACCTGACTGGATAACACACAGGAAACCTGTAAGAGGATCCCTTGAGTGCCAATGTCTGTGTTGCGCTAATAAAGCAAGTGTTAGATAGCAGAAATGGGAGGCACATCCATTGAAAGGAAGTGTGTGAAGAAAAACAGTGATATGTCTTTATTAACTAATATAAAATTAAATCCACACCCCCCACTTTCCCCATTCTCTTTATCTGCCTCTGTACGGAGCCGGCAAGGTGGTGAGAGAGATAGCAGAGAGTGGGAAGAATTTCTGAGTGACAGCAAGAGGGAAAATTTTCACACACAAGTGCTATCACCAATGGATGATGTGGGTTTTGGTGCTTATAAGGCACCACTTGGAAACTCACAACCACCAGCTCAAGTCTTCATGTTTGACTGACAGTCTTTAATACTCCCATCTGGGGTTTTAGCCGTGTTGAAGTTTTCCAATTCCATCTCTTTTAAAACCTCTAGAAAGTTCTGAGGATCGTCTTGCACGGTTTGGGGGTTTGGTTGTGCTGTTACACCTATGCCGTTTACTCACAGCTGTATACCAAGCTGCATCCGAATGATGCAATTTGAAAACTTCATGATGTGATAGTCATGCAATGTACAATTTTTTTTAAAAAACAGATAGTATTATAAACAATAAATTAGTAAACTATATGGAAACTATTAGGATAGTTTTGAAACACCAAATTCATGATTTACAAACTATTTCAGTGTGTAAAAACCAAAAGTGCTTGCTGATTATTAACACGGACTACAGTGGACTGAATCTTTCACATGCTTGCCTTACTGAATATGCGATTTGGGGCATTTCTGCTTTTTTTTTTGGCATTTGAAAAACCCAGGCTGGTGTCTATGCAAATATAATAATTTAGCACCAGCAGTGTAATTTACTAAGACCGAAAGTCACTTGTTAGTCCAAATTAGTACAATTGAAAGACAAGTATTAAATTTGCAAAGACAGTTGGCACCAGCTTGCTGCACATTCACATCTGTTTTCATTCAAGTTTAGCTAATGAACAGAACACACACGTCTCTTCTCATAAATTGTGTTCATGTAATATTCTAAACAATGCTTCAACTTGCCTTACTTACTTTAATTAACATTACACCTAATGTGCATTTACTCAAACATGTGGCATGCTTTGGTTTGCTTCTTTGAGATCCAAACTCGCCAGAGCTATCAAGATGATTAACACATGCAAAAAATATTGTGTCCTCCTCCTCCTACTTTGCATGTGACATCATTTACACAATTCTTCTTTGTGAATCTACAGCATGACCAATATGTTGAGGGTTCAGGGTCCGCAGTTCGATCCTGAGCTCAAACGACCGTCTGTGTGGAGTTTCTCATGTTCTCCCTTTGTTCATGTGGGTGTCTTTCCTATCTCCTACCAAAAACAAGCTAGTAGGTGGACTGGCTATGCTAAATTGCCTCTAGGTGTGAACATATGTGCTCATGATGCCCTGGGATGGATTGATATCCCAGGAGGGTGTACTCTCGCCCCATGCCCAGTGTTCCTGACATAAGCTCTGGATGCACCACAACCCTGACTAGCATAAACTGTCTACTGAGTATGAATGAATAAAATAATGTATCTTAGAGCATTTATTTCATTAACAAAATGTAATGTGCTCTTGTTCAACGTCCTTAAAGCAATTCAATTAGAGAACCAAATCTACCAAAGTGCCAGTTTCCACTGAAGTACCAGTTCCTGATCGTGTTTGATTGTGAACATGATCATGTTTCACAGATTAAGAGGCTGTCTTTGGATCATAAGGTCCACACATTTCTCTCTTTCTGGTGCTATGATCCAGTCTCCTCTGTCCATAATTCTTTGTCTCTGAGGTCTACAGACTTTTTATGTGCTTCTTATTGGATTTTAATCTAGACTGTTTGTTCCTGAAGCTCGTCATTGATTTGTCTATATTGTGGTTAACCCTTTAAGATCTGAGATGCAACTGTTTTAAATGCAAACAGACAGTCTGTCTACTTCATAGTTGTTGCCTCAGTACTGGTATACAGAGACAAAACAACACAAAGTAAACATTAGGTGTGTAACCAAACATGAACGATACTAAAAAATAAAATACTTTATCTATACATTTTGAATTTCTGTAAAGCTGCTTTGTGACAATGTCCATTGTTAAAAGTGCTATACAAATAAAATTGAATTGAATAATAATTGCCTGATCAGGGTCTTTAAATTAGGCTACTAGTTTGTCTGTATTTTGTGAAATACAACCAACTAAATTAATTAGAAAATACTGCAGCAGGTACAAACAAAAATTATAGAACTGTGCAAGTGGTTTTAAAACAAAAACAACAACAACAAAATAAACAGCCTTGCGTACATCTTAAGTTGAGACCTATTATGAACTTGAGTGATGTAGCTGAGGTTGAGGAACTGTCAGAGCCAGAACTCACACACACCATGCTCAGACTGTTCCAAGTGTTTCTGGGGCCATAGTGGTAGTGTTCATATTCAATTAAAAATAAACTTTTCTTGTTTAGGCCATGCCCATGTCAGTGTTAAATCCAAATACAAATATCCAAATATTTGGAGCACTAAACAGATACAGATACAGAGAGTGGCATTACATTACATCCCTGGCAAAGATAAACCTCTGGGCTGGTACTCTCCACCAGGTGCAGGAAAGCTAGTAGAAACCCATTTGACAACTTTTATTTTAAAATGATCTGACACAAACTCAGCTATGATTATGGACCTGAGGCTTGTCAGCAAGAGGTAACTAAGAAAAAGTGTATGAGAGTTTCGTGTTGAAATGAAAGCCTACCAGCAGGAAAGGGTTAATATTTCAGTAGATAGAGACATGTCTGCCAAAATGATCATCGTCAAAGTAGCCATTTCCCTTTCATAAGAAACACTTATATAAGTAGAAATATTCCCCAAACATATTTACCTGCAGTAATAAACATGTTTGCTACACACCGCCTGATGTAAATCAGATGCTACTCAATAAAGTGAGAGACAAAGCATTGGAAAGCACTTAGCTATGCTAATAGATAAACTCCCTGGGATCAATAGGACATAATATTGTGCACAGACAGTTCCTGATGAACATAGTGTAGAAAGTCACTCTCATTTCTCTCATCTTTATTCACATTGGATGAAATTAGATTAGGTTCAACTGTATTGTCATTGTGCAGCATACGAGTACAGAGCCAATGAAATGCAGTTTTCGCATATCCCAGCTTGCTAGGAAGCTGGGGTCAGAGCACAGGGTCAGCCATGATACGGCACCCCTGGAGCAGATGTGGTTAAGGGCCTTGCTCGAATGCCCAACAGCAGCAGCTTGACAGTGCTGGGGCTTGAACCCCTGACCTTCTGATCAGCAACTCAGAGCCTTAACTGTTCAGCCACCACTGCCCACACTGAGTCATAAACGAAATAGATTCATAAACGATGGTGGACAAATCAGACTCTATCTTAGAAGAAATCCGTGTGCATGTAGCCATAGGTGAAGGAACATTTTCCAAAGGGAGAAAGTGTCTATTGCGTTAATTGAACTGTAGCTTTACTACATATACTGTGTGTAAGGAATAAAACTCGACAGGGCAGGCTGTTATAGGAAAATAATCAACATTGTGGTGGTGTGAAGCGACCTGACGTGAAGTAGAGTTACTGTTATTAACCCGAAGCTGATTATTTTCCTATAACATCACCCCCTGAAGTGTTTCATTACATACATACATTATAGCAGCTATAAACAATTATTCACTCACTAGCCTCTGTTTCTAATAACAATAATGCAATGTATTATTATTATTATTATTATTATTATTATTATTATTATATTGTTCCTCTTTAAGGAAAAATGCAATTCCAAGCAAAACATAAAGGGTAAAAAGTGTTTGTTGTATTAACTGAGCTGTCAGAAGGGTCTGAAAAAGATGTCATAGTTCTGTTTGGCTATTATAATACTAGCAGGCACACTTACTATTACAGCATGATGGAAAATCCCTCCACAGGGAAAGGAATAACATTGTAAAGGAACATGCGACTCTGTCCTATCACCAGGCCCCAAGGCCCAGGAGCTGATAAGAGTGAGAGAGGACGAGGTGGCTTCAGCCCTCAAGCTCATCTCATTATTAAAGAAAGCTCCAGTGGACAGCTTGCTGTGCTCATAAATCCTCACAGTTATCCTGGACCGGAGGACGCGAGAGACTGAGAGCCCCTGGGCCAGAGACGTACACTCACTCCTGCACTAAATCAACCTTCTAGATCTCAACCAAGCCTCTTCTAATCTCCAGACCCACAGAAACGTTCCAGGTGTAATAAAATTCCATGATGGTAGATGTCTTTCCTCAGGCCTCGAAACTTTCTTATTAACATTGCATCGCTAACGCAAGACCTTTATTTCTCCAGCTGTTACAGATGTTAATAATGTATGCTGTCGGCTGTGCACAGAAGGGCTCAAAAGCCTGGGTGTATTACCAAAGTAGTTCAACAGCTCTTATTCCTTTGATGTAAATCTAATGGAAATGATGTGGTATTTTTTTACTTAAGGAATAATACTCGATGGGACGTGCTGTAACAGGAAAATAATCAACAACACAAACAGATTCAATGTTACCACCCACAAGTTAATTATTTTCCTATAACAGCAAAATTGTGAAGTCCTGACATGTTTTATTCCTCTTATATCACAGAAATTTGCTAATGCTAACAACTTCTTTTTTAATAATGACACATCTTAATTTTTATCCATTTATAGTTACTTTTCATATTGTGGGCCGTCTGCAAAACAAATTAGTTCCTGCTTTCACTTGCATTATAACAGCTATAAACTGTAATTCTTTCACAAGTCTTTCTTTTTCTCTCTATTGTAGTTAATAAATTGTAGTTAAGAAATACAGATAGTCATGTTACAGCAACGACAAGCCGCAAAGCCTTCCATCCTGAAAACTTTCCCGTATCGGAAAACTTAAAGTTACAGCTTTACCTTTTTTGACTGTTGATACTGGAGACTCTTTCCATAAATGTGAAATAAATGTCTCCTCACAGAAAACTTCCAATCAATAATTATAAAAAAATCAGGTTATGTGCTTTGTCTCACAGCTGAAACTACTTTTCTGCATCACACCATCATAGAAAATTAATGAAAATCTTCTGACCAATCAGATTTGAGAATACAGAAAGCGCTGTGGTACAAATACAAAATAATTCATGTGGTACAAATATGAAATAATTCATTTCAATTCAGGTTTATTTTAATATTTAACTTCAAAAACAAATACATACACACCTCTAACACACACAATTCTAATTGTAGTCTTGTCCTAATGACTAATCCCTGATATGGTGTTGGTTATCACTGTCCTCTATGTGTTACTGTTAATACACATAAACTCAGACTCGGAGCATAATGATGGAATATTGTTTTAACATCAATTGGATCAATTAACTTGCAAACTGGATTAAATTGCTAATTTATATAAATGCTTCATATGATTTATCACTCTAAAATTCATATGCACCCCAGTAAATGTGTGCAGAATGATGTGGTTTATTGTCTCGGTTGTTAATTGTTTTCCATCATATCTACTCTCCACAGGACCATTTCTGCTTTGACTATTTGATCCACAATCCAAAAGAAATAGCACAGCAATAAAACGTTCCCCTGATAATAGGTCTGATTAAAGCACTTATTGGTTCTGACAAATGGTTGGTAATTACAATCATAAAATTATTGCCGCTCCTTAAATAATTAGTTTCTCTTCCAGTTAACTTGCTATAAAGCAAATGTTGGTCTGTTCAGTTAATTAATTTATATAAAGTACTAATTGACACATTACATTTGATTAAAGGCAGTTTGTTTACAGATTAATCAAATGTGCAAATTTACAACACCAGAGCTCAGAATCAGAGGTGCCTGAGTGACGCTTTGGGTGAAAAATAGTTATACATTGTATATAAAAAAGGTCTTAATGCGATCCAGTATCTTGATGAGATCTGCTATCAAAACAGATATGAACGGTTCCAAAAGCATTCCTCTGCTATAACTTCAATTCTCTGATATAATTTTTTAAAATCTCAGGTCCTGTTATTGATATGCTCATTGACAAATAGACACAAGTCTAATGCATTTAGCGTTTAGCACATCGGGGGAAAAAACTCATGGTATGATAAACTTACAACCCAACATCACAATAGGACAGTATTAAATGATATAAATGATATAAGCAATATAAGTAGTATTAATTAGGTAATATTGTTACGTGATGTTTTTAAATGTACGTTATTTTAAAGAACACGCATGATAATAAAAGATTAAAATATATATTTCTGCATTGTTTTGACAAACCTCTACAAAGTAAACGTAGCCTATTTTACAAGGCTGTACCGATTTCCTTGTAGGAAACCATTAAACAAAGTAGTGAAAATAGTGAAAATATTGGAGCTTTTATTACAAAATAAATCTCGGACTCACATGTTAATGATAAATAGTAATGTTCAAGTGGATTTCAGTGTGGTTCATCAATGAGTCGATGCACGTCACGCACAGAACAGCTTAGATTCAATCCACAACATGAACATTTTTCAACTGTATGGAAATATACAAACTGGGGAAATCCAGTAAAATTGCTGTCTTTGGTTAGAATTTCCATACAGTTGGTAAGATTTTGCATTTTCAGAAATCAGATTGGAATTTATCTGAAATGCACAGACCTGTAACTCATACAGTCCAATAGGAGTGGAGTGTAGCTTTCTACTAGGGGTGTGGCTCAGTGCCACTAATCCCTATTCAGATTTGGCCCAGAAGTGGGCGTGGTCTAAACCAAAAAGTTGAACCTTACCGCTATGCCTCAGGAAACTGAAAAAAAAGAGTAATAGTACAGTAATATAAGTAGCATAACAGTAATATTACAGCAAATGAATTTTAGTGCGCATATGGTTTTGCAGTAAGACTTTCATTTAATAAAGAAGAAGAAGAAGAAGAGCAAAAAATCTATGCATAAGGAATGTACAAGTTAATAAACAAATTTTTCTTGGAGACCCAAGTTCATGGAGTCAGCATGAACTTTATGAAAAGGCGACTCTACTGAGAAGACAGAGGGATATTTTAAACTGAAATCATATTTGCACGTGTGCCACACAAAGCGAGCACAGGCGCACTGCAGCACAGAGGGTCGAGCAGCCCTGAGACCGCTCAGAGCGATAGCACCAAACAGCACAAACAAGGAGCAGAGCGGAGCAAACTTCCCCTCCACTGACAAAAGCAACTGACATTCACATCTCACACAGAAGATCAAGGCCAGTGTAAATCCGCCGTGGGTGTGGAGCAGCGGACAAATTCAGCAGAGAACAGTGTGCCTCGTAGCTGTTTAGTACACATTGTCTGTTCATTCTGAATGACGTATTCATATTCAGTTACATCTCTACTTTCTATAGTAACTTCTATTTTATCTGTGATATTAATTACATGGTGGGGCTTGAGATTAAAGTTGCACAATAAGGAACGGGTAAAATAAAAAAATTTACACAATAAGAGATGGGTAAAATAAAAAAAATCACAGTAAGAAACTTCTAAAACAGAAGATTACACAATAAGAAACTGATCAAAGGAAAAGCTAGACAATTCGAAATTGTTAAAATTAGAGGTTACATGGTCAGAAACTATGAAAAGTAAAAAATTCACAATCGGAGTCATGAAAAGTCATGAAAAGAAGCTGCTAAAACGAAAAGTTAGACAATAAAAACTCCTAAAATGAAAAGATACACAAAAGTCACAGCTACAATGTGTTATACAATAAGAAACTGGCAACACTAAAAATTTCACACTAAAAAACTGCAAAAATGAAAGAGTACACAAAAAGAAACCACTAACAAGAAAAGATTACACAATACGAAATTGCTAAAAAGAGCAAGTTAGAATTTTGTATTTGCAGTTTGTGTAAGAATGGGATGTTACTTAGCCTGAGTAAGGTGTGAAAAATGTTTTTTTTTTTTTAAACGCAAGAAGACGCACGTAAAATGGGTGACACGTTCCTGCTAATCTTCCCAGCCACTGCATTAAAAACGTGCGCTTTTCAGCAGTGGCACTGATGTAATGTGCTTGCGATTCATGCTTGTGATACAGGCTGGAGGAGGTGAAATGGAAATGAACTTTAAATGCTGTGTTTGTGTATATGTTAGCATTTCTGGGGAGAAGCATTAATAAGAAAAAAGACAGTGAAAATTCCTCTAATACTTGAAAAGGGCAAAGTCAGGTGTATTTATGGAAATTACCAATGCACTCTGGCACACGGTTTAAAAGCCCTGCTATTTGGTGCTGACTCTGCAATGTGTGTGTGTGTGTGTGTGTGTGTGTGTGTGTGTGTTTCCAAGGTCCAGGTATTACAAAGGCCTAGCGCAGCAATATCAGGTTAAGACGGATGTGAGGTCTGGAGGTGATGGTTATAACATGTCTGTCTACATTCTTTGTTTTCAAAAAAGGTGGCACCTTTGGGTCATCTCAGTGGGACTCAAATACTACTCCTATTACTCCTCCTCCTCCTCCTAATCCTCCTCCTCTTCCTCCTCCTCTTGCTCCTACTCCTACTGCTCCTCCTCCTTCTCCTCCTACACCTAAACCTCCTCCTCCTAATCTTCCTCCTCCTCCTAATCCTCCTGCTCCTACTCCCTCTCCTCCTCCTCCTACTCCTAATCCTCCTCCTCCCCTTCCTACTACTTCTACTCCTACTGCTCCTCCTCCTCCTACTACTACTCCCACTCCTCCTCCTCCTCCTAATCCTCCTCCTCCTCCTCCTACTCCAACTACTACTCCTACTTCTCCTCCTCCCCTTCCTACTACTCCTACTCCTACTGCTCCTCCTCCTCCTCCTCCGACTGCTCTTCCTCCTCCTCTTCCTCCTCCTCCTACTACTACTCTTACTCCTATTAGTCCTCCTCCTCATCCTCCTCGTCCTCCTCCTCCTCCTCCTACTACTCCTTCTACTCCTTCTCCTAATACTCCTCCTCCTACTTCTACTCTTACTCCTCCTACTACTACTCCTATTACTCCTACTCCTCCTACAACTCAAGTCAAGTGGCTTTATTGTCATTTCGACCATACACAGCTGATACAGTACACAATGAAACGAAACAATGTTCCTCCAGGCCCATGGTGCTACATAAACAACACAGAGCTACGTGAGACTACCCAGACCTAAATAAGACTACACAGGCCTACACAGGTGCACATGTGCACTTTACTACTACTACTCCTACTACTACTCCTACTACTACTCGTACTAATACTCCTCCTCCTCCTCCTCCTACTCCTATTACCACTCCTACTATAACTACTACTACTACTGCTTGTACTACTACTCCTACTACTACTCCTCCTACTACTACTACTACTCCTATTACTACTCCTCCTACTATAACTACTCCTACTACTACTCCTACTACTACTCCTCCTCCTCCTCCTACTCCTATTACTACTCCTACTACTCCTCCTCCTCCTACTACTACTACTCCTATTACTACTCCTCCTACTACTACTCCTACTACTACTCCTACTACTACTCCTCCTACTATAACTACTCCTACTACTGCTTGTACTATTGCTCTTACTAATACTCCTCCTACTATAACTACTCCTACTACTGCTTGTACTATTGCTCTTACTAATACTCCTCCTACTATAACTACTCCTACTACTAGAAAAATGGTGATGTAATCAAATGTGTACCATCGAAACACATTTTGTATGAAACAGTGTTTCATACAAGATACGCTGAGCTGCTATCAGAAAGGTCACACTGTATCTCCACAGGAACTCAGATGCACTCAGCGGATTCAACTTTGGTGCTTACAGAATGGCAGTATATTTTCCTGGAAGGTTTGGTCGTGTTTCACGGCGAACAACGTGATGATTTTAAGACAAACTTATATATAAACTAGGATTTTTCACAGGGTTGCTTAACACTTCTTCAGCATTTTCTCAGCCATTATTCTAATTATTGAGTATGAATAAAAGAAATTAATCTTTATGGTTTGTTTGTGGTTTCGGTTTGATTCAGTTCCAAATGGCACATAATTAAACAAACAACAAAACATTTGCTGAGGGCTGTGTGGGAAGATGCAGGACTGAAATACGGAAACAGAAATTGTAAACACATTAAATTAAAACAAATCATAAATTATGCTTGTAAATAAGTATATAAATAAAAAAATAAATATAAAGTAGTAAAAGTATTAAAATATATTCTTTCTTTCTCTTCCTTCTTTCCTTTTCCTTCCTCTTCCTTCCTTCCTTCCTTCTTTCTTTCTTTCTTTCTTTGCTCCAAATATGCAGAACACATTACACTCCTGCGTCACTCCAGCGCTGTTGTTTTTTTTGTCCCACTTTGAGTGTGTCAGTTTGGCAGCTCACTACTCAAACATTATTAATTGTAACCCAAAACACGCAGCACGTTTTGTTCACTGCGCTCGGGCTGAATCAGGGTTAATTGCGCTCGGTTGTATAAAAGGACTGGAAGGGTCTTAACACTTGGTGTCTATCCTCACTGGATCCAGGTATGAAGTGATCTGGATCTATGTGCTATATCCATTATTGCTAATGATTTCATCTTACATTTCACAATAAATGTGTTAAACAGACTGGCTCTTAAGTATACACACATGCATTAACCTACTCATTAACCTCTCCTCCTCCTCCACTTTCACTGGTTTTGTAGTTGCATACAACCACAAAATGTCTCTGTATAACAGAATTCAACAAGCAACATTCACATGAACTATAAAAACACAAAAATAATCACTTGAGGAAATATATTTAGACGCTAGGTCACTTTTTTCACCTCAACCACTATGTAGAGCTTTAGACTTTAATTTCTATAATTTCTTTTTTTTTCTTTTTTTTTCTTTGCATAAACACAGGTGGATGGAAACCCCTTTACTCTCTCACACACACACACACACACACACACACACACACACACACACACACACACACACACACACAGACATTCCCCTACCACACACATACAACGGTACACACACTGGTACGAAAAAGAGAGACGTGCCTTGACCCAGCATGGTCTCTCAGGAAGAGTAGACAGGTAAATCCAGCACTGAGACTTCCTTCAGACAGAAAACAAGAAAACAGACAAATATATAAATAAATGATAAGCATCAACCACAACAACATGGAAAAAAAAAAATCCAAGAGCTTATTCTTCCTTTGAAATCGACCTTGTTCCCCTTGTGGAGCTGTCTCAAAAATAGACAAGCCAACGGTGGGCAATAAAAAGAGAAAAGAAATAAATAAATAAAAAGAAAGCTGAGGCCATAAAGGACATTCTGAAATCTAGAAAGTGTCTGTTATTTTCCTAAATGCTCACACACGTTTATAAAAAGGTCCAGAGCTCCAAGTCGAGAACCAACAACTATTTATATTTCAATATTTATCAAAGACTTTACTACTTATTGATCAGTCCGTTTTACAATTTTATGAAACTCTAAATGAGCTCTTTTATCAATTTTTCATTTATGTCTCCATCTTGTGTTATGATGCCTTTGTTTTTGTCTGTTATTCAATTTTTTGTTGTAAATTTTCACTCTACTGTTCCAGTTTGTGTTTCTATCCTCTTCAGGTAGATTTGCTACTTACCAGGCCGCCATTATACATATGAATTTGTTCTGGATAACTTAAAGGTTTAAATAAAGAGAAGTTTTGTAGCTGCTTGTATAAAATTGTAATGTATTGGAAAACTGAAAAAATGGCATCACATACTAACTGATAAGACTTTACAAAAACATCCACTACTAATTTTGCGACTATGCACTTACACAGTTCAAGTGGAATTGGCCAAAGTTATGTTTTTTTTTTTTGAATTGAATTGAATAATAATACTGGGGCTGGATTCAGACTTAGATTTATTAATTTATTAAATATTAGGCTAAAATCTAATATCCATCAATAGCTCAGTGTATTATATCACAAGGTCTGGCATAATAAGAATGATGTGGGCAAAACTATTACACTCACACTTAAAGACAGACAGACAGCCGTAGTCATGACTTTTTTTTTTTAAAGTGTTTCAAGTCCTGGGTTCATGCCGTGTTTCCTCCAAATACCACATACAAATACATAAAATAAAAAAACAAAACACTAAATGGTTCTGTCATCTCTCTTCTTGTGTAATTTGTACCTTGATTGGGCAGTGTGTGTTTAGTATATCTACTTCTCCACCAAATATTTTGGGGAAATATATAATAAATTAAATACAGATGTGTCAGTGATATGGAATAAATCATAACAGCCAGATGGAGATCAAACCGAGCGGGCGTGTCACTCTGCATAATCACATGACATGACTGTCACTGATAGGCTGCATGAATCTACAGTCTGGGCTAGAAAGGAATCAGCCTTAGCCTCACTTCTTCATACCATTCAGTACATTTCACATTTTGGGCACTTGTTTCCACGAAAGTCCAAAAAAATGCACTTTAAAAACATGAATCGAATGTTAACTAAAAATAAAACCTTATACTCATGTCTTTTTATCTTTGAAAGACAGGAGGCTTAGCCCTGTTAATGCATTTGTACCACACACACACACACACACACACACACAGAAACTAAATCTCTGACATATCTCTAGTCAAAGTAAAGAATATATCTGAGAAGAAAGAATGACCTTGCTCAGTACAAACCTTCTTAACTTGTTGGGGTACATGTGTCAGTTTTGGGCATGGAAATTTCAAAACATTTGTGTGTGTGTGTGTGTGTATGTGTGTGTGTGTGTGTTATCTGTCATGTTCTTCTCCTCTGCTGTCCATCTACCAACCGGGTATTTGGCCATGGAGCCCTGCTCTTTTCCCCTTTACTCAGGTGACACTTCCACAGTCAATCTCTCTCTCTCTCTCTCTCTCTCTCTCTCTCACACACACACACACACACACACACACACACACACACACACACACACTATGCACCAATGCAAGACCATGTAAGATTCTCTTAATAAGATTTAATGAAAGTGGAATAAGAAAAAGAATAATCGCTATGATGCCTGTATTCATTAAGTTATATGGTTGTACTTAGAATTCTTATAATTATAATATAATTTAATTTGGTATCAATGCATTTTAGGGTAAATTCAACACAAATTACCACATTTTAAAAACTGACCATCTCAGAATTGCTTCATACTTTCTGGAAATAATGTCACTATTCCCAATAAATAGCAAAATTTCAGGCTTGTATCTGCATTTGGCTTTAAAAATGGGTGTGGCCTTAATTTTACTGTAAAAACGAGTGCTACAGAAAAAGTTAGAAAAGTTCTATAAGTCATTATTTTTGAACTTTTCATGCTATATGCATGACATTTTCAGGGATTGTTGTACAGTGTAAGATGTTCTTAACTTCTAAAATGTTCATAGTTGCATATTTGGCAATTTATGGCCTGCTGAATATTGTTAAAAAAACAGCAACAAAAAAAAAACAAAACAAAATAATAATAAAAAAAATCTCTTTGGTTTACCAAAAAAAGTGAAATAAAAAACTTTTATAGTGCAAGTGAACAGGATGTCTGTTGCAATAGAATAAAACAGAAGAAAGCAGAAAAGATCAGAACAGAATAGAATTGAATAGAATAAGAACAGAAAAGTATAGGAATATACAGTATGTAGTTAACAATAGCATAGAACAGAAGACAACAGGATAGAACTGAATAGAACAGAAAATATGTCTGGAGCGATAGAAAAGCAGAAATGAACAGGATAGAAAAGAGTGACTAACAGAAACAGAAGAACAGAACAGAATGAAAGAGAAAATAATAGAAAGGTATAGATCAGAACAGAAGCTGACAAAATACTGTAGATGCCTTTAACAACAGAATAGAATAGAATAGAATAGAATAGAATAGAATAGAATAGAATAGAAACAAAAAGAACTGGAATGAATGGAATAGATGTTTGTAGAATAGAATAGAAAGTAACAAAAGAAAGAAAGAAAGAAAGAATAGAATTAGTATTTATTTGCCTGTTATATGATTTAGTGGTCTTATTCCACATTCCCTAATGTCCTCATTCTTCACACACTTAGTGGAAGAGAGAGTGCGAGTAAAAGGAGGAAAAGAGAAGGAAGAAAGTTGATAAGATGAAGAATGATAACCGCTGGGTATGACAGCCTCAGGAAGTGGAGGAAAGATAAAGAAGACATCATCTTTCAAGCCATTTCCATTCTCCATTCGGAGAGTCAGGCAGCGTTTTATCTTGTGTAAGGCCCCTGGCAAAACCAAACACTCTCATACCTTGTGTGTGTGTGTGTGTGTGTGTGTGTGTGTGTGTGTGTGTGTGTGTGTGTGTGTGTGTATCTGCCACCCTTGTATCTCTGCTTCTGGGCTAAATGAAGGAAATGTATGAGAGTGAAGCTTCCTAGTGCTGAGACTCACAACACTAAACTCACACTGGATTATATTTAGAAGACTGATACTTATTTAAATTAAAGGGATGATAACCGTATGATCTAATATGACCCAGTATATAGAGTATATATATATTTACTTTTATACCACAGTGATGCTGAATTTTCAATTCTGATTGGTTAGAAAGTGTTGATTAATTTTCTATAACAACAGTTCTGGCTATAATTCTAAGGTTATATTAACGCGCTCATTCAAATATGTTATTCTTTACATGGACTTGTATGGAGGACCATATATAGTAGAATCTAAGGCTAATAACAAATGGATTCAAAACAAACAAATATGATGAAGCTTTCAGTAAGAAGACATTTTTAACATTTAACATTTATGGAAGGAGTCTCGGGGGCATGCAGTTATATGAAATTCATCAACTTTGATGTGGTCACAGTAAGTCTGCGTGCCTTTATTCCTTACATAACTTTACAGCTGACATTAAAAGGTATAAACAGTAATTAAATCATCTAGTGAAAGAACTTCCCAGAATATGTTTCAGTGGAGTTTGTTAAGAGGATTGTGCTTAGCCTTCAATTGAAATATCTTTTTTTTTGTTTTAATTTCCGGCTATCTCCTGTTTTAAAAACCCTTTTCATTGTGTCTCATTGATATTACATTCACAAATATGTATGAACAGTATCCTTCACAACAACCTATTTGCATATTTCAGACAAATAACTTTAAACATTATTAAAGCACTTAGTAAACAGCACATTTAATATCTCATGCTTGAAACACGTGTCATAGATTATGGAATTTTAGTCCCACAACATTCACTCAACCCTGTTACCTGAACACATTCGCACCTATGAAATATATGGAATATTCCACAAGTCACATGTTCAACAGGAAGTGTGTGTGTGTGTGTGTGTGATCATCCAAATTTCCTGAAGATGATGGGAAGAATAAAAATTAGGTTAGGTTAAGTTAGGTTCAACTTTATTGTCATTGTCAGAGTACAAGTACAGAGACAGTGAAATGCAGTTAGGATCCAACCAGTAATGCAAATGGAAATTAAGTTACATGAAGTAAATAAGGTTATGGTGCAATAAGTTGAGGTAAACAGTATACAGGCAGACGTAAAAAGCATGACGCATGCAATCCATTCATCCGTTTTCTGTACCGCTTAACCTATACAGGGACACAGGGGACACTATCACAGGGAACTCGGGGCACAAGGCAGGGGACACCCTGGATGAGGTGCAACCCATCACAGGGCACAATCACACACACACACACACACACACACAATCAGCCTACAACGCATGTCTTTGGACTCGGGGAGGAAACCCTCGAAGCACAAGGAGAGCATGCAAACTCTGTGCACACTGACTGATGAGGTCACTTGGAATCTACAATCCTGTCATCAAAATTACAGATAAAAACACAGTAATTATTCATTTAACAAAATATGAACTACAAGTAAATCATTAGACAGTCCTTAATGTCCTCTTGCCATTAGCATGGATGTTAATTAACCACATCTTGTAAATTTGCTAATTCAATGCCAAAAACTCAACCTTGTTACTTATTTAAGAGCAAAATGCAACCAGAAACCTTGCAGTACATGAGATATTGTTGCCTGAGAACTCATTTTTAAATGCATCATTTCTTAGATTTAATGTCGAAAAGTAGAATCACCCTCGTGTTAAACCCTCACACGATTATGTTGTCACATCCGTACTACATACAACTGCAAAACACTGTAAAGTCCTGTTAGAGATCTAGATCTAGATTTATAATTAGCATATATTTAATTTTTCAAATTACACAATGAAAAAACAGGTCATTATGGTTTAAAAATCTGCTGCAGTTCAGTCAGTAGGTTCTCGGTAGTACACCATACGGACGAAAAAGTACAAATCCTCTTAGCTCAGGAATTGCTCTATAATTTTCGCCACAGGTGAAAAAGATGTTCCCTGCAGCTTAGTAGTGAGAGGAGTATATATACACACACACACACACACACACACACACTTAATCCGAATAAGAGACTAAAGGCACTAATTAGCCGCCTGCTGGTTTGTGACACTCAATAACTAGATGAACCGAGCATCAAGGTCATCACTACTTACAAGCCAGTGCAAGATCTCATTCAGCCTCTATTCATTCACTCAGTAGGACATTTGGAATTAAAAATTATCCAATGTAGCTGTATTTATGCCACAGAAGTACAGCAACACAGCCAACACTTGCACACACACACACACACACACACACACACAAGCTCACACATTATGGACAATTCAGAGATGCCAGTCAGCCTACAGTGCATGTCTTTGGACTGGGTTAGGAAACTGGAGTGCCTGGAGGAAACCCCCGAAGCATGGAGATAACATTCAAACTCCATGGGCAGAGGCAAGATTCAAACCCCCAACCCTGGAGGTGCAAGGGAACAATGCTAACCACTAAGCCACCGCGCCTCCTTATGAATACAAATTCCACAATTCAAAATATAATTCAAGAATTGCTTGGCCACTGCATAATTCCATAAAAGTTATTTCATTGCGCTTTGTAACAGTCTGAGGTAAAGCTGTACCTTTACGTTCTTCAACACAGGAACATCTTCATGACTGAGGACTGTGTTGTGTCTTATTAACTTCGATGCTGGTGAGGGAAGGAGTGTTCATACTCAGCTGCTTTAATGCAGTTGATACATACGTATGTTCCAAATCCTTAACTGTAACTATAAACAGATAAAATTTAATGTGTAAATTAAAAATTGTAATCATTGGCAAATTGCTGTGGTATAAGATGACTGTATGAGTTACCCAGAAGGCACTGGGATACAGTTTCCTTTTCTAAAAATTAACTAATGCATGAATACGTTACATTTATTAGCAGGCCAGTTATAAAGCAATGCAAATGATTTAGCACGCTAGCTAGTTGTTTCCTGCTGAAAAATCCACTCCCTGTTACACTCTCATCCCAAACACCCTGGTACTCACACCACTCCCGTAACGCAGGTAATACACACTTCCCAGACATAAATGGAAGTCTTTGTATGAATGCTGAAAACAATATTGGAAGGAGGCCAGTTTGAAGAGTAGAGTCATCCACCAGCAGGTTCTGGTGCTCAGCCATCAGACACAGTTTCCTTGGAACAAGAAAACGTATCACTACCAGTACATTTAGGTGTCTGCACAATACAAAGACACTGCAATTTTACTTCCACTTATGTTCATTTGCCTTTCAGTGTCATTCACGGAGAGAGAGCCTGTTTTGACAAGCTGAATGTCATCACCTACGCATGCTAGAATAATGGGGTCACACATGCAGCTTTTCAAGCAAACCACTTAAAGTAGCCTGGATGCCACGCGTCTAAATGACCGTTAGAGAAATGTGCTTGCGTTTTGAAGGGAATGAGTGAATTTTCATGGCTGCACAGCTGAGAATAAAAATGACTCTGCTGCTATTCTTGCTGTTTGGCCAACGTGCCCACAGGAGCTGAGATGAACCTGTCAGTGTTAATCAAAAGCCTGCACAGACACTGAGGGAAACTCTACGAGCTACAGCCCGTCCTCTCAACAACAAAATAGACATACAGGTCAGCATGTAGGATCTGTAGCTGTAAACTGACTCAGAGGTAGGAGGTGTTATTTAAGGTAAAACACAATCCGTTGCCATATAGAAATATTCACATGCAGTTCACACGTGATCATACGTTTCTAGCACGAAAATAAACGAATCATATAGACAAAATCACAGATAAATAAACGAATCATATGAACAAAATCACATGGGAAAATAAATGAGTCATATGGGGGAAAACCACATAAGTAAAAAATGAATCATCTGTAAAAAAAAAAAACCAATTATACACAGAAATAAATTAATCATATGGGAAAAAACCCTTATGTTAAAAATAAATTAATCATGTGGGAAAACATGGAAATCAAGGACTCATATAGAAGAAAATAAATAAATAAAAAGAAGAATTGTGAAAAAAATAAATCACATTTGAAAATAAATGAATCATGGAAGAAAAAACACGTGAAAGTAAATGAAAAGGAATCATGTGGAAAAACATCCATGTAAAAATACACTATATGGCCGAAAGTTTATGGACACCTGACCATCACACCCATATGTGCGTCTTCTCCAAACCGTTGCCACAAAGTTGGAAGCACAGAGTTGTGTAGAATGTGTTTGTATGCTGTAGCATTACAGTTTCCCTTCACTGGAACTAAGAGGCCCAAACCTGTTCCAGCATGACAATGCCCCTGTGCACAAATCCAGCTCCATGAAGACATGGTGTGTTAAGGTCCTGCACAGAACCCTGACCTCAACCCCACTCAACACCTTTGGGATGAACTGGAACACCGACTGCACCCCAGACCTCCTCACCAACATCAGTAACTGACCTCACTAATGCTCTTGTAGCTGAATGAACACAAATCCAACATCTAGTGGAAAGCCTTCCCAGAAGAATGGAGCTTATTATAACAGTAAAGGGGGAATAAACCTGGAATGGGATGTTCAATAAGCATGATGATGGTGGGTGTGATGGTCAGGTGTCCACAAACTTTTGGCCATATAGTGTAAATTAATCTTGAGGAAAAAGCACATACATAAATAAATGAATCACGTGAAAAAAATTAAATAAAATCAAGGAATCTTGTAGAACAAACAAACAAACAAACAAACAAACAAATAAATAAATAAGGGGGGGCACGATAGCTTAGTGGTTAGCACTACTGCCTCGCACCTCTGGGGTTTGGCGTTCGAATTCGCCCCATGCTTCGGGGGTTTCCTCCCCCATTCCAAAGACATGCGTTGTAGGCTGATTGGCATTTCCAAATTGTCTGTATAGTGTGATTGTGGCCTGCGATGGACTGGGTGTCCAGGATGTACCCTACCTTGTGCCCCGAGTACCCTGGAAAAGGCTCCAGGCTCTCTGCAACCCAGCTTAGGATAAGCGGTACAGAGAATGGATGGATGGATAAATAAATAAAAAGATGAATCATGGAAATTTACATGTGAAGTTCATGTAACTTTTCTGTAAGGGTCACTCTTTCATCCATACACAGTAGATTTTTTTTAACCATTTTATTTAATATACAATTTTACACACATACTGTATGTTTAATCCCCTGAATATATAAATGTAATTCTATATAAATATTATCTTCACATGTACAATAATATACAATTTTGTTCATGTTCAAAATGTTATATTTTTATACGGCTTACTATATTACTATATGGTGTTCCTTATATTAGTATGCAGTATAATATGCTGTATATGAAAATTATAATTACTATACAGTCAAGTGACTACCTGTCAATCAAACTCATAGGTGGACTTATGTTTGTGAGTATTTCACAGTTCCTGTAATCCAAATTGTATTTTCTATTTTAATAGTTTATACCAAAAATAATGTAATGATGCAGCGGACAAAAGATTTAAATCAGTCTCATAGAAGAACTCCTTTAGATTTAATGTCAAAAATGGAGTAAATGTTAAATATTAAATGTAGCCTATTCCTAAATCAACTGCAGAAATCACTTTATTTATGCAGTAATAAATTCACACACAAAATAAGAATACACAGAATTAAATAAAAACTATAGAAAAACACATTAATCCTATATTTATAATTTCTTGTTTAAGGATGAACTGGATTATGTTCACATACTGCAGAATGGTAAAAGTAACAAAATTCTTCTACTTTTAAATAAAAGAAATTGCTTAATGTTTTTTACTCAGGTTACAGCAGAAAAGAATGAACTCTTAAATTTAAAGCATGAAGCTAAAAGTTCAAGAAATACTCACTGATTTTTAGTCACTTTAAATTAGTGCCTCTTTCTCCGAGGAATCAGTATTAGCTAAGGCTAACTAGCTTTATTGCTAATCTCGCAAATGTTAGCTTGCATGATAATAACTGACAATATAAACTAGCTTAATGCTCCTGTTAAAGTTCAGATTTGTTAGGAATTTAGAGCAGCTCCTGGAAGCTGGCGTCTGACACCAAAATTTCACCTCATGACTTGCGATTTCACCTCATGACTTGCGATTTCACCTCATGACTTGCGATTTCACCTTGCGACTTGCAAAATTCAGTGATGATTAGAAATACAGTGGGTAGAAAGTAGATTTTTTCCCTTTGCAAATATAGGAAGCAAAAGTCTCTCTACATTATTCTTCCACATGATCTCCAGACATCACACTAAATCTCATGAGAAAGATTGTTTCACAAATATGATTAATTAGCTTCATTCTTAATTAAAGCTAGTTTCACAGATGCATGGTGTCGCTAGCAGTTTAGAAACATTACTAAACGCTATTTCGACAGTAAAAAGTATGAGACATGCAGCTTCATGCTGTGCTACTGCAGTGTGACTAGTCATGACTGAGCAGAGTGGCGTCTGGGGCATTTGTGGGATTGGAGGCATATTTGTCACGACTGACTATTTCCCTTTAGTCAACATGTCTATAGCATCTGTGCTGAGGAGAGCTAAAACTTGTGTAAAAGAAAAGGAATGAAGAAAAGGAGAAAGAGAACAATATACAGCATATAGCACTTTCTCAAGGTTACCCTCTTTTCCACTCTCACGTTTGCGCCACACTACTGAATACGCTATACACGTTGGCATTGTTTCAATCTCTTTACTTGAATTGTGCCACGAAAGCCTTTGCTTTACTTCTTTCTTCCTGTTTCTCATCAGTTCCTGCTTTAACCCCACCTTTCTCACAACTGATCATTGTAGTACCCGAGTCCGTTCTCACTTACGGTGTTGTTTTATAATAAATCCTACATGTGATTATCCACATTAGACCATTATGGACTTGAGTGATGTAGCTGAGGTTGAGGAACTGTCAGTGCCAAATGTCACACACCATGCTGACAGTGCTGGCAAAAAAAAAAAAAAAAAAAAAAAAAAAAAAATTTAAACCATGTACACTTTGGGTTAAATCTGAGTACAGATAGTGATATTTGGAACACTAAACAGATACAGATAGTGTCACTGTATTACATTCTAGTCACGTATGATCGGCGCATATCATATTATGAAGCAGGAAGCCATGGGACATGTTTAAATGTACAAGGCAATGGGAATGTGTTTTGAGCTTGTGCTAGATCATTAAGTCAAGTTAAGCTTGGGGCCTCTCCTTTTTAGTTGCGTCTGATATTCTCATCGTCTGTTTCTGTCCTCTGTGTCTCCCTCTGTCCCAAACACACATCGCTGTCAGTGGTGATGAATGGAAGGAGCAGGTCGATTAACAGGAATGAGGCTGAAAAACAGACAGTAGGCCTTGTTTAGAGGAAATCCAGTGGGAATGCTCACAACCATGAGCATTCCGGCAAATAATTTAGGCCACTATAAAGTACTCTTAAATAAACTGAACATCCATACGAGACCTGTAATTGAGCATCCATATTTACAAGTGCTTCACATTGATCTCCGAAGAGAACCTGATAGCTTTGATGGTTTACATAAAATCATCTTACCTTCAGAGTAGACTTACAGGAGAGTGACTACATCCCTGAAACCAACCTGAAATAATTCATGCTAACCTGTTTTAAAGGGCTAACATGCCAGTTAACTCAGTTGAAACTTGTATTGCTCCACAAAAGATGCTAAATTCTCGAATCTGATCGGCCAGCAAGGGTTGATTCGTTTTCTGTAGGAACAACATATTCACAGGGACTTGCTGTGGTGCAAGTGAAATAAAACACATCAGGATGTTCTGTAAATGGGAAACAATCAACTTCGGTGTGGTAACAGTAACTCCAATTCATGTCACACGCCCAAGTGCTTTATTCCTTACTTCCAGAATACATCCTAGTGTGAAATAAAAGTATATGTGAATATCTTATGTGCATGCAATTTGCTTCATTTTGCAAAGTAAGCTCATGGTGATCAGGTCTTGTACTGCCCTTGGGCTGTTTTTGCGATAATGACCTGCTGGCTCTACATTATCACATTTATTACATGGCTACTTACCAAAGAAATAATGAATTTTCCAGATAATACACACACACACACACACACACACACACACACACACACACACACACACACACACACACACAGTCTAGCCATAGGAGTGGAAGATAATGGGAGGGCCGGTGTTATAAATAATGTACGAGAGACAGTGCTTACTGAAAACTCTGCCCTGTCAGCACACCTCACACACCTCCTTAGGGACTTCAAAAAGCCATTTTAATCTCCCTTCTTTGCTGTCCCTTCACCCTTCACACTCAAAAGAGGAGAGAAAAAGAGAGAAGTAATCTTCAGAAGGAATAAATAAGTCACTTTCACTCCAGCACATCCGGAGAAGGCATTCATCAGAACGTGTGCATGCTGTGTATGCATGCGTCTCCCATCAAATCACATTCGATGAGTGAGAGAGATCATAAGACAAAACAGAATATTAATATTATATATCACCTAGAATGTATGAGTTGCAGTCAGATGAGCGAGAAGCAGAGGAGAAATCAATTCTAGCTATCCATTATGCATACCTTCACTTTCGCTGTAATTGCGCTGCAAGTGTTAAAATGCTGCAGGGAAACAGAAAAAGAGAAATGGTGTACATCGAGCATGTGATGGCGAGCTATTGGAAATTCTTTGCTTGTATCATATTATACAGTATAAGCAACAGGTAGCCATCATTAACGATTGAAAAAAGTGACAAAATAGCTTCTTACAGAACATTTATTTCCAACACCTTGAATATTTACAAATTCAGGGTTGCACTTCTTTCAATCCTTTAACACAGAAATGTTGGCACCCATTTAAAAATGAGTCTCCATACCTTATAAATCCTAAGGAAATCTCTGGAATCGATGTATGTTGTATACAGAGTTGGTGACAGCACTCCAAAAGTTATGACAATATTGACGCAGGGAAAGTTACACATATTCAGATTCATGTTATGCACTCGCTCAAGTCAATGGGGTGCACCATTCAGATTATGAAAATGAGTGTAGTTCATGTGTGTGTGTAGTTCATGCCTGTGTGTAGTTGCCAGATGTTTCTTGATTAGAAGTGTTAGGTAGGGAGACAGGTTTTTAGTGTCTAGACCAACGCTTTTAAACACAATTACTTTCAAAGTCAAAGTCAAAGTCAGCTTTATTGCCATTTTTAGCACATGGCATGGCAATGGATAAAAACGAAACACAGTTCCTTCAGGAAACTACCGTGCAACATGTAGTAGACATTGACTAGGACTAAAAGACAACAGTAAATATGAACAATTAATGCAGGACAATTAATGTAGACAATAATACCATAATGTACATAGCGTCAAACAAAATTAAACAAGTCATATTCACTTGCCTTTAAACCTGAAGAAAAACTCAGGAATATTGTAGGAATAGAAAATGTGGACTGAAAAAATTGTAACATATAAGCAAGAGGCAAATTTAAAAAAATGATAATAATACGATGCTATATGGCATATAAGAGGAGAATATGACAAGCACTGAAATAAACATCTAATAAGAGCCTAGTATATTGCTAATATATTGCAGCTCGAACTGTCCAAGTTGTAATGTAAAGTTGTTCAAAATGGCTCTCATTATTTGGCAGCTTATAAAATAGCACTTGATCTAGCACATTCTATTATTGTGTAATGACAGATAATATTTGTTAATTTGAGGCGACGTACCCACAGAATGAAGGATAAGAAGGATTTCAGTATTAAATCCTCACTGCTTGTGCTGAACTCAACTCAGAATACTCTGAAATATGTAAATCCACTCATCTCTGTATGTGTGAGAAATGCGTCTCATCTCAAAGCAGTAAGAACTGGTGTGATTTCATTTAGCTCAGAGGTTAAAGATCATGACGGATCTTACTCCAACCATAGTCTGTGCCACAATACCTGCAGTCATCCATTTCTCACGAAAGCTTGCTCACTTGTGTACGTTTCATTGTGGCTTAGTCTCATGACGGGAGGCGGGGCCACAACAGATTCATCTAGAGAGATTTATTTAGAGCTACAGGGCTTTGACAGAACAACTCCACTCTAGCATGTTTTTGATAGATTTCTGGAAACAGGTTCAACATAGTACTAGATTGCTTAGTTTCTGCTTTGAGTGTGGCTTACTTTGGCTCATTTATCTCTTTATTTAACTTTTATTAAAGTTGCCTGAGTGGGTTTTGGTCTTTATGAAGACAAGAAGGACTACTGAGCATAGGACTAAATTGTCGTCCTATGCAGCTAAGGTGCCAAGGAAAGCTAAAAAAAAAAAAAAAAAGCGAGCTGTATTTGCACAAGATTTGTTTAGAGCTGTGCCAATTACTGTCAGCTCTTTTTTCTTGTTGTTGTCACAGAGAAGCCAAAGGTGAGAGGATGTAAATGAGTCTTTTTTTTTTGGTGTTGGAAATGTTTGGAGTTCTTGAAGTAACAAAATCATGACATCATCTGTGTGGAAAAAATAACTTTTCATAGACTTTAAAGGGTCGATACTATTAATAAACTAATAGTATAATATTTATGTTAATATTGGCCTTGAATGGTATTCCACAGTTTTTTGAGTGTATTTACAGCCAAAAACATACATTTCAGCATGTAGTCCAGTGGTGCTGGACTTAATACTGCTGCTTGCTTGAACCAATATCATGCAAGAAAATGGGTTTAAGGCCAAGGTCAGTGTTGAGTGTGAGGGGCCAGGAAATCTTTCCTAAGCATCTGACCTTGCAAGTTGCTTTGAGAATGGAGAACCATGTAAGACTTTCTGCTGCACACTTGGTATTAGCTAAAGTTTCCACAGGAGATTACTGCTATCCAGATAACTTAAAACCAGTGCTTTCATGCCTTATCTTAAAATCAATCTGATTTTTTAACAAATTTGTAGTTAAAATAAAAGAACACAAAGCAGCAATGAATCAATTGGTTCATTATCACCACTTTTTTTAATGAATTGTGAGTCTTTCTGTTTGTTATTGACAAGTAACCAACTGAAGAATCTTCTGTATTTGGCTTGGACCAACTTCTGGGTATTTAACCCATTTTCTGTACTTGCGTTTTTCATCGCTGGAGTTACCTGCATTGATGGAGCAGATCTCAAACCACAGTTTTTAAGAGGGCCAGGGACTAGTTATATGGACCCCTCCAGGCTCAAAAGCAGCATTCTCACTTCAGCAATCATACCAAACTTGTGGCACAAAATAGTCCCTGGTCTGGAAGAAAAGTGCAAAATGACCATAAATCTGGGAAAGGAGGGGCGCTGCCAGGGCTTCAGCTCCCCCTAGTGGCAGCTGCATAGTATGCTGGACGCAGCAGATTAAAACAATGGGTAGAAATTGGTTAAACAGTGGTGTAGAGTTATATATTTATGTTTTTAATTTGTTGAGGAAACATATCATTTGAACAACAGATTATTCAATCAAGTACATCACACTTTTACATTCACTTGGCAGCCAGCCCTACCTAAAATATCTTCCAACTTGTCTAATGGAAGAGGACATTATGTAAATCCACAAGAATGCATAATAGTCCATAAAACGTCCTGATTTGGATCTTACAGAGAACACATCGACACTCTCAAGGTTGTTTAGTCAATAGCAGAGCTACAGATGCAAAGTAATGACCTGAACTAAATGGAGGAGGCTCATTATCTCTCACCTTCAGTAATCTGAAATCACTCCAGTAACACATCATTTTGAAATGGGTCAGTTTCATTGTCACCGTCATTTCCTATAGTAAAATTAAATGAAAATACCAAAATTAAAAGTAACACAAGTAACTCTTTAAAAACCCAATTACTCCAAAATGATTGGGATTAAAATCACCTTGACAGTGTGGCTTTCCAAAATCAGCTTTAATACAGCAGGCAGTCACAGGGCACAATGTCCTGCAGGCAAATAAGCAAAATTATAAACACCATGTTTTGTAACCATGTAATGTAAATGTTCTATGACATTAATGAATTAGAGTAATTTTGTTCCTTATTAATTAAACATCATATTTACTGAAATAAATTCATCAAATCACCATTATTATATTCACTCAGACCAAAGATTGTCAAATTTGGGCAGACACTTACACCGCAAGCTTCCGAGATGTCCTCAATTTTCACAGCTCCATACATGGGTTTTTATTTTGCCTCACTTGTAGGCCACTTTGGATAAAAGCATCTGCCAAATGAATAAACGTAAATGTAAATTAAATATGGATGTAGAAAGTGCTAAGATGTTCTGTGGCCTACTAACAAAAAAAGTAATAATTAATCCATGAAGATCTCAAAGTGATCTCAAAGAACTCCCCAAAAGGGGGATGCAATAAATCATGCAAATGGCACAGATATTGCAGAAACACTTTTACTTAGCATGCACAAAATGATGAGATGGTGTGACATCTTAACCCGTCTTCTAATCCCAGTGAGAAAACTGATGAATTCTGGGTAGTCATACTGCCACATGCTGAGAAGGGCAGAGATTTGTACATGAACTGACACACATATACCTACAGGGGTCCATGCACTCATTATCAAACAAACACATACACTCAGTTGCCACTTTATTATGTATACCTACTTTGTTGCAAAACTCATTGGCTTTTTATCAAGTACACCAGCCATATTCAGAATGTACTGTACACCCACTGTAGGATAACAGCATACCTAATCATCTTTCTGCTCTTCCTCCTGCTTTCACCCTCTGGACCTGCCTGATGCTCTACTTCTGCTTGGAACCTCTGCACATATGACTTCTGCTGTTGCGGATGGTCCCACAATGATACCCTAAAGATTTATATGGTATGTGTACCAGATAAAATGGCCAGTGAGAGCATCTCTGCTCATTCATGCAAGTATCCAGATTAGCCGATCATGTGGTAGCAGCACGATGCATAAAGTCATGCAGATACAGGTGAAGAACTTCAGTTAATGTTCACATCAAGCATCAGAATGTGGGAAAAATGAGATCTCAGTGACTGACCATGGCATGGTTGTTGGTGCCACATGGGCTCGTTTGAGTATTTCAGGAACTGCTGATCTCCTGGGATTTTCACACACAACAGTTTATGTAGAATGGTACGAATTACATTAACTGAAGTGAAGGGATGTGAATGTGAACATTAACTGCATGAATGAGCAGGAATGCGCTCACTGGCCATTTTATCTGGTACACATACCATATAGTGTATCCGTCATACACTGGTGAGAACTGGGCATAAACTGTTTTGGGGATGTGTAGATCTTTAGGGTATCATTGTGTGACCATCAACAACAGCAGAAGTCCAGTAAGCAGCAGTTCAGACGGCAGAAACATTTTATTAATGAGATAGGTCAGAGGAGAACAGTCACTCAACTAACCATTCTTTACAACCATGGTGAGCAGAAAAGCATCTCAGAACACAGCACACCAAACCTCGAGGCTGATGGGCTACAACAGCAGAACACCACAATGTGAGCCAAGAACAGGAATCTGTTTTTGTGAGCCAAGAAGAGGAATCTACAGTGGACACTAGCTACCAAAACTGGACAGCTGAAGTTTGGGAAAAGATCAGGTGATGGTAAGTGAACTCCAAACGTGAGCACAGTGATTGAGAACACTTCATTCCCTGGAGTGTCGTAAAATCAGGACTATTTCTTATGAATATTACCTTACGAATATCTGAAGAAGAATTTTGCGATGGCATAGAAATTCATTAAAAAGGATATACATTAGTGGCAGGTATTGAACTTGATTATTGCTAGTTTATATTCATTCATTAATACTAGCATGTGTCACAGAGGAGCAGCAGCCTGTTCTAGCTGCTATTTCTGGAGATGTTTTTAATGAAGAGCAGGATAGACCTCCTTAACATTGCTATTGCTACATAATTAAGGGATGCTGCTACTTTTCTTGTCTCTTCTCCTGCCTTGTTATAGTGTAGGACAGAGCTGAGCAGACAAGGTGAGAGCTCCATTTATCAGTCTTAGCTATTCGGGGAAACTGTAATCAAAGGCACTGCAGCATACATTTAAATGCAAAGAATAGTACATCTCTGTAGCCAAATAACTTTTAAATATGATTACTGGATGACAAGTAGTTGACAGTTTGACATTCTTATTAACTATTTTTGACTGATAATAATTATATTATGTCTAACACAGAGTACCATTTACAACTGCCAATATCTTGACATGAATTGAAGTTCCTGCTATACTCATAGATTTTCAAATACAAACGCATTTATATTAGGGATCCAAGCATGAAAGATGCAGGAACCCTATAGTTCCAATGAAATCTATGGATTGACATAGAACCATCTGGCAGACTGATTCAACAGAATGAAATGAATGAATCGATTTGTTTTTGCCTCACTTGTAAATCATTTTGGATAATAAACAGAAACGCAGTAACAATCTACCTGCCTGGCGAGCATCTTCACACATGTTAGGTGTGCCGTTTTTTTGACACAACGAATCACTGAATCACTAACTCAAACTGTAATTAAAGAGAGAAGAACAAGACTTCAGCAGCTTGTTTACAACCTATTTGTTTGCAAGTGGTTGCTAATAAGCTGTTATGAATTTGTCTTGAATCATTTGTTTTACAGAAGTAAATGTCAAAACAATGAAAGCGTCGAAATCAAGTGGGAAACAAATGATAACGTAGATTACAATTATTCTTGCAATTCTGTAATTAATTCAACATTAAGTAAAGCACCATCCTGTTTATCTGCACTTGTATAATCCAATAAAACATGTCTATTTTGATTGATCTCCTAGGAGCTGAAAATATTGGTTAAGCATGAAAATAATGTAGTGGTTTTGTAGGTTTTGACCAAGATTGGATTTTCGGCCAGTAACACACTTTGGTACCTCTACATTAAGAAAACAGAACTATATTTTCACAAAACAATGTAGAAATAATGTTCTAAACTTGCCTGGGTGTTATGCAAAGGTCAGATTAGGTAAGAAGCCTGTTTAATGCTATAAATAGAAATTGCTGTTAGATAGTGTGTTGGTGTTTTTCAGTTGTAAAGGAATCTTTTTCACTTATGGAGGTAACCAGATTTAAAATGCTATAAATTGAGACTCTCAATTTATACCTGTTGTTTTTTAAAAAACCTTGATATAGCATGCTGACTTCTGATGATGGGTGGATGTGTAATAAAAACTGATTGCCCACTTTCTTCCAGTAATAAATCACTAAAATTTGAAGCAAAGTTTTAGAGATCACGCAGTACAATAGGCCAAAATGTCATAAAACCAAATATGTTATTACATATATATATTACACTTGTCATTACCTGTTTATTATTTCAAGTTATGACGAGTGTAATTATTTCAGGTCCTTAACCTAAAACAGGCCCTTCAGTGTTCTTATTAAAATGTTAGTTACTTTAGGAAACATCAAGAACAACTCAAAGGCACTGAATCCATTCTAATAAGGCATATTTATAGCTGTTAGTTGTTAGTCGTAGTGACGCTGTAGTACAGCAAGCCAAACTAAATGTTCTTTTCGCATTTCTCTTTCCTGGAAGTAAACTAAGGAGGATGAAGAGGAGGGTGACAAAAAAAAAAAAACAGAAGGAAATTGAATGAATAATGAATGAACGGGTCTATTTAGAGAGAAAGTGATTAAATGACTCATAGTGAGGGCAACAGCACTGCACATTATAGGATTATAGCGTGTATGTGTGTATGTGTGTTTCTCTTTATTTAATATATCTGTTTTTACACTTCAAATAGTGTGTTCTTTATATAACACTGCAGAAACACATTCCAACAACAGGCAACAGAAGTATGGAGGTGTTGGGGGCGGCAATGTGTCCCATCCAATACAGATGATGAATTACTAACTTCTGCCAAATGGATAAAATATGATCTTTTCGGTCAGATATTGATAGATGACAACCAGTAGAGTAAACAATATGTTTTTATATTCTCCTTTCTGAAAAATGAATCATATTTCTGTCAAATTGTATTTCCCAAGCCAAATCCTACCTTTCATCAGTTATGTAAGTTAAGTTACACTACAGGACTGTTGAATTCTTGATTCTGATCATCAGAAGGTGTTGATTAATTTTCTATAACAGCAGCTCTGATAGTAGCTCCAAATGCAAGATTTATATGAATCATAATACGAACTTACACAGGGATCTGTATTGTTGATACTCCACATAACAGATTATTTAACATTTGTGAAAGGAGTCTCCAGTGTCAGTGCTTTGTAACAGTCAGAAGTAAAGCTATAACTATGTTTTCCATCAAGGGCTTTCTGGTTTCTTGGTAATGTGACAAACTGCATTTTATTAACTTCAAGAGAGAGAAAAAAGACAGGCTGGTGAGGGAATAACTGGTTATAGCTGCTATACACGTCATAACAGGAAATAACTTTTTAAAATGTAACTATGAATGGAGAAAAGTTAATATCAATAGATAATGATATATCAATCTTTAATTAATAACATACTTCAGGACATGCTGTTATTAGAAAATAACTGGCCAAATCACACCACCCTGTCACTGATTATTTTCCTTTAACAGCATGCCTCATTGTATTTTACGCCTTACCTAAAACAACACTTTGAGAACTTTATTAACTGAGCCAATATACAGTGTTATTTACAATGAAATTCAACATGAGAGCCAACAATACCAATTTGTCCCTCTTTTCAATTATTGATGAGATGAAAACGGTACTTCATGGTGCACTTGGACCCTGATTTACTAAGATCTAATTAGAGCACTAATTTGTAAATTGATTAAGCAATTAGTGGGCTTGTGTGGGTGATTTACAAAGAATAATTATGGAAATGACATCCAGTAAAAAGTAGTGGGAGGAAACAATGTTGAATTTGCCGTGGCTTCCGAGAAACTTCCTTATTATTTTGATCATTATCACAATTTTGAGAAATTTTAACGAAGAAATGGCTTCATTTTGTCTTAAAATGTGTGGTTTGGTCATTTTAATTTGAGCTTTAAGAATGTAGTAAATTACACTGAGGGTCCCTTAATCCATTTCCATGAATGGAAAATTGATGTATATTAAGTGTGTATTTCACACTTTATGTAGATAAACCCAGAACTTTATATTCGTTAAGGCAATCGTGCAATGTGTTAGATGTGTTATTTTGCTAATATGGAAGATGCAATCCTACATAGACCCTGTAAGTAAAGCAGCTTGCAGGTTTTCTCAAGTATTATAGTTTGCATGTATGTTTTTTCCACAATTAGTTAATATATCAGGGTTTGACTTTCAGATAGGAATATTGTATAGGAACATAAAACATACTACAACTAATTGGTGTAGTATGATGATACACCAATATATGGCATGTGAATTCATGGTGAGCTGACAAGAACAAAATAGCTGCTATCCCTATCATGGCTATGTCATTTAACTTTCAGGCACAGACAGCTCTTCAGGTGGGAATTCAGGTGAGAGGAATGAATAAATATCACAGTTGTTTACATTACATGCACAAAAGCAAATCACACACTGGCATCAAATCACTGTTATACTTTAGGTGTGAAACCAAGACAAAATTTTGCACTTGTGACTCACCTACTGCTGTTGTGAATGGTCCCACATGGATAATCTCAGTGTTGCTTCAGTGGATAATGTCATCTGGATACTGTAGATCTGTACCTAAGAACTGCTGTTGTATCATAAAGACTGTACTGCATCCCAGGACTTGTATTCACAATGGGATGTGTTCAGAGTTGGCGACTTAAGTACAAATATTCTGTCAATGTTTACATGGGGAAAGTTACACATATTCAGGATCTGGTTATGCACCTACTTAAGTCGATTTTCAGGGCTCCCCCTTCAGATTACTTATGTGTATGTACGTGAGATTATTATATAAGGCACTGAAATAAACATCTAATAGGATTTTTTATTGCAAATACTATATTACTACAGTCCTATTTATAGTCTTAGCTGTAAATTTTACAAAATGGCTTCCACCCTCATTACTTGGCAGCTTATAAAATAGCACTTGATCCAGCACATCTTATTGTATACTATTATAATATTCTACTATATATTTTTTATATTGGACGCCAAAATCATAAGCAATGTCTCAGATTATGATACAGTTTCTTCTCTGTCCTTTGTGTGAAAAAAATGTGCACTTTAATTCATTAATATATATTTTTTGTATACAGCAAAAATACAAACATACAAATACATCATATAATCTAAAGAATATAAGAATAAAAGAAAAAGAAAAAGAAAAAAAAACACTGGTTCACCCTGAAAGGCAACCACATAGTATAATCCACACACACACACACACACACACACACACACACACACACACACACACACACACACTCACAGAGCTGATGGTGTTTTGGCATCAATATTTAAGTGCTCTCAAAAGATTCAAGTCTTCAGGCATTTTTTTTAAAAAACGCTATAGAGTATGTCCCCTGAGCAAGGGATACTTTTATCACCACTGTGCATTAAAAGAGATTATGGATTGATTCTTGGCATCATCTGATATAGAGTTAAGGGAACATTTGCCTCCTGTGCATCTCAGACACTCCGGACTGCATTAATAATGAAAGATGAAACAGAGTGAAGTTATTAGCTTTCTCGAACCGTCAAAGGGATTTCAGCTTAACTCGCACAAATAAAGGCATAGTGATATTTCCCCAGTGTAAAACAAACAGGAGTGAAGGCTCAATAATCAAGAACTTTTCCATAGTGTGCAATTTTGAACACTGATTAAACAAATTGGCACACTTTTATAATGAAGTGACATTAAAGCCACAGTACGCCTTGCAACCCTTCTTTTAATCCCTCTGATCATCACTTTCCATTAGTTTCATTTCAGGTGCGTTTCACATCAGACAATAACCAGGTTTCATTGCACATAGTCATTAACAATGACTGAGGTTGCAACCTGATCTCATACTAAACTATGTAAGAACTGTAAAATGTAATTGTAATTTAATTAGATCGTATACGAATGAAGTCATTAGAAATGCTATAATATCTAGCCCCACCTCTCTGGCTAACACTATCTATTAAAAAATTAAAAATACACACCTTTCATATTAGTTCTACTGTAGTTGGACTTCTTTTATTTTTCTTTGTCTGTTCATGTACGCTCACATAGCTGGACAGATTGGATCTGCCTCAGAGACATGAAACACCACAATCTGACAGTAATTTTACACTACACTCACAAAATGGAGACAAAGCAGCATTTTGTACCCTCAGTATTATAAGGTTCTGTCTGGCATTGTGGTCTGAAAATGAGTTAACCACATAACTTCATCACTGGGGATACTTTATTCTTCTGTGCTTTTTTATATTTATATATATATATATATATATATATATATATATATATATATATATATATATATATATATATATATATATATACACACATACATACAGGTCCGGAAGTATTTGGACAATGACAGAGTTTTTGTGATTTTGTCTTTATACACCACCACAATGGATTTGAAATAAAACAATCCAGATGTGATCGAAGTGTAGACTTTCAACTTTATTTTAAGAGGTTCCACGAAAATATGGCATTTACCATTTAGGAATTACAGCCATTTTAAGCAAAGTACTTCCATTTCCAGGGGCTCAAAGGTATTTGGACAATTGACTGACAAGTAGTTAATTGACCAGGTGCGGTCCATTCCCTCGTTACTTCAAAACAAATGAAGCAGACAAAAGGTCTGGAGTTGATATCAGGTATTGAGTTGGCATTTGGCAGCTGTTCGACTGGAGCTATCAGTATGAAGTCCAAGGAGATCTCAATGCAAGTGAAGGAGGCCATCATTAGGCTGAAAAACAACATAAATCTATAAGAGAGACAGCAAAAACCTTAGGTGTGGCCAAATCAACAGTTGGGTACATTCTTAAAAAGAAAGAAAGCACTGGTGAGCTCAACAACATCGCAAGGCCTGGAGACCACAGAAGACAACTAAAGTGGATGATCGCAGAATCCTTTCCTTGGTGAAGAAAAACCCCTTCACAACATCAACAGAAGTCAAGAATAGTCAAGAAGGTAGGCGTATCATTGTCAAAATCTACAATCAAGAGACGCCTTCATGAATGTAAATGCAGAGGGTTTACAAAAAGGTGCAAACCACTGGTAACATTCAAGAACAGGAAAGCCAGATTAGCCAGAAAACATCTAAAAAAGCCTCCCATGTTCTGGAATAAGATTCTTTGGACTGATGAAACCAAGATTAACTTGTACCAGAATGATGGGAAGAGAAAAGTATGGCGAAAGAAAGGAACAGCTCATGATCCAGAGTATACCACATCATGTGTCAAACATTGTGGAGGCAGTGTTATGGCATGGGCATGTATGGTTGCATATAGTAATGGTAAGATGAATTCTGAGGTGTATAGGGCTATACTCTCTGCTCACATTCAGCCAAATGCTACAAAACTGATAGGACTCCGCTTCACAGGGATAATGACCCTAAACATACTGCGAAAGCAAATCAAGACTTTTTGAAGGCAAAGAAATG
>CM041003.1:6842482-6865911 GCA_022985145.1 Pangasius djambal
AGAGCTGCTTTTCACTTACTGAAGACAAGACTGAAGGCAGAAAGACCCACAAACAAGCAGCAACTGAAGGTGGCTGCAGTGAAGGCCTGGCAAAGCATCTCCAGGGAGGAAACTCAGAATTTGAGTTTTGAGAACATGGGCTCCAGACTTCAGGCAGTCATTGACTGCAAAGGATTTTCATCCAAGTATTAAAATTATGATTATATTTACAGTTATGTCACTTTGTCCAAATACCTTTGAGTCCCTGAAAATGGAAGTACTTTGCTGAAAATGGCTGCAATTCCTAAATGGTAAATGCCATATTTTTGTGGAACCTCTTAAAATAAAGCTGAAAGTCTACACTTTGATTGTTTTATTTCAAATCCATTGTGGTGGAGTATAAAGGCAAAATCACAAAAACTCTGTCATTGTCCAAATACTTCCAGACCTGATTGTATAATATATATATATATATATATATATATATATATATATATATATATATATATATATATATATATATATATATTACTTTTGGATACTATTGTATCCAGCACTGAAAGTCAGCTAGCAGGCTATGAGAATACTGCATGTACTGAAAAATGTACTGCATGTTCTAATGTATTTAATAATACTATATTCTAAAGTCTTTTAAAATGAAATTTTAATTTTAAGCTTTGGATAGACAATAAATCCAGAAAAGAAATTAATTATGTAAGAGCATATCTAATCATAATTTGCTTTTAATGGGCTTAAAATGCCTTCCTCTACTTATGTATAACATTCAATATGTATTTATTGATTGAGATTGAGGGATTGCTTAATAAGACAAACCTACTAGAGATTAGACTTTTTGTTATTAATTAATATGCAGCCTAAGTGGAAAAATAATTCGCTATGACAGTATTAGCACTATACTGTACTCTTGAATATTTTTACTTGGCAATACAAGACTGCATTTACTACAACATGCTGTGTCCATATTCCATTCTCTAGTTTAGTCCAGAGATAGCACTCTTCCTGCAATTAATGATCAGCCCAATAAATATCAACCATCCATGCAATCTTTCTTCTTAAGCCCTCTCCTGTTTCCTTTCTTTCCCTTATTCTTTCTCCTCATCTAAAGTAGTAGGAGCTGGATGATCAGAACCAATCTTGCAGACAAAAAAACTTACCCACAGGATTTAATCTCACCCTCCTCCTTCTGTTTCCACTGACAGGCCAGTTGGAGTAGCCGAGGCCTTCATTACTGCACTCTCAGAACACAATCAGTGAAGAATTATAGGCCATACTGGCTTCCTGCAGCCCTGCTGCCATACACTGTGGCCATTTAAGCACAAAATACTCTGACAGGCTCGGATGATAGGAGAGAGGATTTTCCCCTCATTGCTACACTTTGAATCTGTTTCTGCTGTAGTCTTTCAGGAAATATAGACAGCATGTTCATTAGGATAAAATTCACCATGTTCAGTAGCTTAGGCAATTTAGGTGGTTTTGAGGCAAGTAAGAAAGTATAGTTATATCAAAAAAAGAGCGCTTAATGGTTTTGTCTGGTCCAAGATGCAACTATTTACTCAAACTATTTAATGATTTATCAAGTAAAAAAGAAATAAGAAAGCAGTTATAAATGCTGTAGTATTGGTGCTATAGAGTGAAAAGATGCATAAGCCCAAGAGCACAAGCTATCTAGTTTAAAGCTTTACCAAATAAATGAGAGTAAGGAACCTAATTTCTGAGTAAAAGTTAAATCATTAAGAAAATCATTAAGCAAACTTGCAATAACAAGTTCTACATGGGTTGTACCTGAATATGAATACATTATTCATAACGAACAGATAATGTCTCCTTAATGGCTACCAGAAAGGTTCACAGGGCATCTGGTTGAAACTATAGATGTGCATTGAGACTGGAATCCTGTGGGACACACCAAAAAAGTTGACCAAATGGGAGGTTTTAACTTTCATGCCTAAGCAAGTGATCACATATAAAGCTCACAAGACAAAAAAAAACATGTTCATTAGCAAGATGCAGCTACAGCGTCCATAGTAACTACCTGGTCAGGGAAAATTTTTACAGAGAAAATGTTACTGGCAGGCATAAACAAAAATAATAACTACAGGATTAAAAAACAGTCCAGTGCACATCTCTGGTTGAGGCCAGTTATGCACTCGAGTGATCTAACTATGGTTGAGGAACTGTCAGAGCCAGAATTCATGCACTAACAATGCTCACATTTCTAACTCTGGGTCTTTGTCCAGTGTTTTCCAGTGTTTCTGGGATCATTGTGGTATGGTTCATATTTAATTAACAACAAAAAACATTCATGTGTAGGCCTCTCCCACTTCAGGTTGAAATCTGAATCTACAGGAGAAACAGATATGAATATTTGATTATATTATTAAAACCTGTAGAGTAGAACATGGTAGGGATGCAGCACAATGCCACTATCTATATCTGTACCTGTTTAGTGCCCCAAATACTTGTATCTGTATTTTGATTTAAACCCGAAGTGGGAGTGCACTTCGGGTTTAAATCCAAAACCTTTGCACAAGATGCTGACAGCAGGTGTCAATATATGTTCAATTTACAGTAGTATTTTTCCAGCCCCAGTGTGGTACACTTCCGGCCTTCTTCGCGTTTTCTTTCATGTCATATCAAGTGTTTTCCTGTGTTTATCCTGTGTTTCTCTCCCAGGGTTCCAGGTATCTTGCTCATCCTGCTTGTCTGCTCATCCCCAGTACACTTCCTCGTGGTTCCCACTGACTGGAGGTCAAGCCAACATTCAAGTTCATCATCTGAACACTTGTCTCTCAAGCTGCCAACCCAGGTTCGAATCCCGACCTTGATTAACACTGATTTCCAGCTTAAGCCAAGGTGGCTTACTTCATGGGGTTGCTTCATGGGGTTCAGGGAGATGCCCTAGGGACATTTGCCATCTGGGACAGGCCCCCAGTTCTGTGGTCCTCTTTCACCACCAAACTTCGGAAGGTTTTCAACCACCCAGTCCAGGGGAAGGAGGCCACCAGATGCCTGCACTTCCTCCACCAGTGGTCCCTTAGTCTGGCTGCGGAGTCCTGAACCTGCCCTAAGCCTCAGCCTAGTCCCAGAGTTCCATTGCCTAACTCCATATCACCCGGGGAAGAACCCATGCAGCTGGGTCAGGCCTGGCTTACCCCTGCTGAATGGGAGAGGAGATTTCTGGCAGGTGCATACTTCTATTGTGGCCAACCAGGCCACTTCTTGGCTAACTGCTCCCTGCAGTTAAAAGGGGGTGCTGACAAGTAGAAAAGGGGCTACTGATGAGCCAAACAGCTGCCACTCCTGACCCCCTATCCTGCTTCCAGATTCCTGCCACCCTGTGCCACAACCAGCTCTCCGTTCCCCTCTTCACTTTTATCAAATCGGGCACTGAAGATGGACTTTTATCCAGGAAGCTCTGTCTGGCCTGTCATCATTACTGTTAATGGGAAATTCTGTTAATTCTGAAATTCTGTTAATTGGGAATGGGAAATTCCTGGCTCAGATCACCCATTACACTGCCCCTTTGCTCCAGGTAGTCTCCTCTCCATGTACCCTGCTGGTGCTAGGCTATTCTTGGTTGAAGAACCACAACCCCCAAGTAGACTGGTCAGCTGGGAGGGTTGCGAACTGGAATGCTTTTTGTCACTCCTCATGCCTGAAATCAGCCCTTCCACCCACTGTGGCCACTATGGCTTCCCCGGCTCCCACTCCTCCAGACCTCTTCACAGTGCCCCCTGAGTATTACGACCTGGGTGAAGTTTTTAGCATGGACCAGACTCCTGCACTGAACTACCAGCCAGGCCAAAAGGTATGGATTTCATCCAAAGGCATCCCCCTCAAGGACAGTCCCAAGAAACTTACTCCTCGCTATCTAGGCCCCTTTGCCATTGAGGGCATCATTAGTCCCTCTGTGTTCAGGCTCAAGCTCCCCAGATCCTGGCGCATCCACACACCTTTCCACGTGTTCCAACTTAAGCCGGTTCACTACAGCCGGCTGACCTGTCCAGATCCTGTATATCTCCCTGTGTTTCTCCTTCCATGTGTTTCCAGTGTTTTCTCTCCCTCTCCCTTCTGTTTATGTTTGTGTGTGTCTGGGTGTAGTACTCCAGTTCACGCCTCGCCTGATTACAGATTGATCACACCTGGTTCTCATCTACTCACCCAATCTGCAGCTTTTAGAAGCCCTGGTTCTTCAGCCACTCACCACCAGATTGTTCCAGCCTCAGTGTGGTACACTTCTGGCCTTTCTGGCATTTTCTTTCATGTCATGTCAAGTGTTTTCCCTGTCAAGTTTTCCTGTGCTTATCATGTGTTTCTCTCCCTGTGTTCCAGGTTTCCTGCTCATCCTGCCTGTCTGCTCATCCCCGGTTCTCCTCCTGCTATGCCCAGTCCCACCTTTTCTTTCTCGTGGTTCACCAGCCCTGGATTTATGGTGTGCTTCAGTCCTCCTCCCCTGTGGCACATCACATGAACACTTGGCTCTTGTGCTGCTAACCTGCGTTCAAATCCTGATCTTGACTGATGCTGATTTCCAGATACCTTCCTCATGTTATTAATAAAACCTGCTTCTGGGTTCTAGTGTTTGTGAGAGGAATCTCCCCATCCAAATGTATGTGTCTTAGGCACCATTTTTTTTTAAGTACAAACTTTGTTATAGAGTTCTTTTTTATGATTTCTACATTATTGAGTCAGTACATAAACATTTTAGATTTCCAAATATTAGTTTTCCAGCACAAAATTAAATGCTACAGAAAATGTTTGTATGTCAGTAAAGAAAGCAGCATATTATGTAAGAGACTGCTTTTCAGACAAAAAAACATAATGAAGGGTTTTGCTGCAAAAATAAGAAACAAGTGAGATTGAAGAACTGTGGCTGGTTCTGCAAGATGCTTAGTAAACTTTACCAGCTAATTTCCTTATAAAACTGCACAAATTGTACCTGAGACTACTAATTCTTTTTTTTTTTTTTTTTAAAGCAAAGGGTCGTCACACCAAATATTGATTTTGGTTCATTTATTAAAGTTTACTGCTCTTTATATATATTTTTAAAATGTAGAAACGTTTAATTTCATTATTTTTGAAGGCATCTTTGCTCTACACCATTTCTTTGCATGTGACTAAGACTTTGCACAGTACTGTATTACTACTAGTTTCACTTTTGTTACAAAATAACTCATAGAAGTTACTGTTTAATATACTTTAAAATGAGCAAAGGACTTTAAGAGGATAAAATCGAGAGCATAAAATTCACCTAGTAACAGAGAAAGGATGCACTTGTTTATGAGTTCTCTTTTACAAGAGTCCTTCTTTATGAGGAAGTCGTGCAGCTGAAGGCCATGAACTGAGAAAATGCTGACGAAATCAGTGGAGTTGGCTGAGAGAAGCTGTGTAATGGTGTTCCTGTTTACAGGAACTCATACTGTATATACTTATTTTACTACCTATAAGCACACTCTTTTTTGTTTCCTGGTGTTCTGTAATTGTACCCTTGCAGAATAGACTCATGAAAATGAAGTAAGGACTAAAACATCCCGATGCATGTTGTTACAACACAAAGTGTAGTTACTCATTACTACCCTGACATTGATTATTTTCCAATAACAGAATGTTGCAAAATGTTTTATTCCTCTTACATCACAGCAATTAGCTTCACAGCATATTATACATTTCATCCACTTATAGTTAAATTTAATTTAATATTGTGGAACATCTGTGAAATCAGTTACTTCCTGTTATCACTTATGTTATAGCAGCTATAAACAGCCATTCCTTGACCTTTCTCTCTGTTTTCTGTCTATTGAAGATATTAAGACAAATAAACTCAGCTTGACATGTTACTGAGAAACAGGAAAGCTCTCTGTCCTGAAGACTTTCCATGTTGAAATCTTAAAGATACACTGTTACACTGACACTGGAGACTCCTTCCGAAAATGCTAAGTAAATCTCCTCACACAAAACTTCAGCAGGCCACAGAAAACACTTTAGTGCCAAGTGTAATTGTTCATTAATGGTATTTTGTATATAGTATATTAAAAATTTCTACTAAATGGCTACAGTGAAGAATTATATTCTTCTATATATTTAAGAATTAGAAGAATTATATTCTTATTATATAAGTACATACGTTTAGACTGTTAACAAGGATGCTAACTTTCTCATGTGTGCTCAGATTTAGATGTAATTGTCCCCATGAGTGTGTCCAATTAAATTAATATTGTCTTAAGCAAGCAGACATGTCTGTGGTCGCAAAGGATGTTCACGACTAATGATCCTGTACATTAGCATTTTAACAAAGTGCAGTAAGTTCAAATGCTGAACTTAACTTAATTACTTTGCATGCAAACTCTAAGAAGCAACTTTTTGTGTCACCTCTTAAAACTTTTTTTTTTAATATTAAACACAAACGTGACCTCTTCTGCAACATGCCCAGAGTCTACTTATGAATATTTGAGCGAATATTTTCTTCATCTGCATACCATTAACATGCAGATGGAGACATTTACTTGAAAGGTCACAGTTCTCACTTAATTTCCACAGGGGAAAGATAATTAAACTAGAGACTGAGGTCTCACTAGGTTTATACTGCTAAACAGGCAAAGTATGCTATATAGTTTAGTTTATAAAATATGCATGCATATCAATCTAAAAAAACAAAGTACAACATGAAAAAGAAAAAAACAAACATATGGTTATGTGCATAATATTCCTGAGGCTTTTAAAAAAAAATTAAATTCCTTTCCTTGGTCAAGCATACTGCAGATATATCACAGTGTCAAGTTCAGTGAAGAACACCTAGAATATCATCCAATAATACAGTATCATACAATGGTAAAAAATTACTAGATCAATCTAGGCGTATGACAGAGAAAGCTAGAATGTAGCAGTGTGGGCGAAATAAGCTGTTTTCTTTTTTCCGTGGGGAAATTAGCCGAGATCAGACACTATGACACGAATTAACAACTTAATCCTAAAGTCACGGTGAATTGCAGCTTTGGGAACCATTTTCTGTGGAGTGTGTCTGTGATGTTCTTACAGCAGAGAGCCTTTAGGCTCACCTCATGTTGGTGGGATGAATTTTGCCGCAGGTTAGTCCAAAGAACGAAACAAAATTGCTGACAAAAGATTAACTTTGAGAGTTTTATTATGTGTGTGAAGGCTAAGTATTTGTCCCAGTTGCTCACCATGGTATTTGCTATAAATCTTTGACATTTATTCTCAGTGGTTAAAACTCAAAAGAGAGTTCTGCACATGGAATGACTATTAGCATGGATGGATTTTTTTTTTTTTTTTTTTGGTGATAATTTGCAATTTATTCTCGGCAGTATAAATGCCTTGGCAGTAAATGAACCAGCCTATTAACTCAGAAACTGTTCAATTTGCTATGCTTCTGGTCTAAAGGTCATAGCATCATGCAACATGACAAAATTCTTCAGCTAACTCAAATGCTAACAGTTAGCAGTTTTATCCAGCTCTCTCCTTTCTCTCCTTTGGTCAGATGTTCAACAAGGATATGTCTGGCAAAGATGCTGAGGCTCAGCTCTCAGGTGTCCTGTTAGGTTAAAAATTTAGAGCATACCTTGGGAGGTAATGTGACATGCGAAAGTTTTCTCTTGCCAGCCGAGTATAATGAAGACAGATAGTCATATTTCATATATTGCACTGCTCGCATAGTCCTCGGAATTAGTCGCCTCTAATGAGAACGAATGTGAACAGACCAGGAGCAAAAGCATAGGAAATAGTGACAATGAATTCACTTTAAGAGAGCAGCTATGTAATTATACATTTAAAGTTGTAATTGGTATATTATATGATATGATATTATGATGCTGTTATGGGAAAATCATCAATGACGCGGTGGTGTGCCTGTTTGTCTTCCTATAACAGTGCATCCTGAAATGTTTTATTATTCTTATACGACAGCAAATTGGCAATAATTAGGTTTTTTTTATTGATCAGACATCATACATTTTATCCATTTTTTACTTACATTTAATGTTGTGGAACATTTGAATAAACAGTGATTTATACACTCACCAGCCTGTCTTTTTTCCCCTCGTATGAAGTTAATAAAATGAAAAAACGCAGCTTGTCATATTACCAAGAAACTGGAAAGTGCAAAGTCTTCTATCCTGAAAGTCTTTACAATATCACAAAGAGCTGAAATTGGAGACAGAAAAATTCTCCATAACCATGATTACATGGACAGTCTTTTATTAAATTCTCGCTTATTAGTATTTATTATTATTATTATTATTATTATTATTATTATTACTTCTTTATTAAATAACAGAACTTTTTAATCTGTTTTTTTTTTTGTATTTAGTTTATGTAGAGCATCTGCTATAGGTCCTTGTGAATTAGCTGATTCTACAGAAGAAAAATAACATTAGAACATGAGCACATTAATATAAACACTGTTAGAGCTGCTGTTATAGTAAATTAGCCAACAGCTTCTGACCAATCAGATTCAGGAATCAAACAGCACTGTGTTTTAAGGTGAAAACAGTTTCAGATGAGCAAACGCATGAATCAGATCAAGAGAATTACAAGGCATCACTTTTTAAGCATGCAACATGCAGCAAATATTGCATGCGTCACTTAAGTATTGGTATAGATGAAGAATAATGGCAAAGTAGCAAAGTGCCAAAGTCTTGAAAATGTTTAAGTGTGACTCTTAAATGTAAATGAGGCTTCGTTAAGGGCCCTGTTTCAAAGGTCAGTCCACGTTGGGTGAGCTGATGTCTGAATTCCTTGAGCTCGAAGCGCACACAAGACCCCGAACTTCCCTCGCAGAGCTCACCATGGTAACCGAAAGGAGAAGGTAGCAATTGAAAAGAGTGAGAAAAACATTAAAAGTTAACAGCGTCTGAAGCCAAACAACCACCAAGGCATCGTTAGTGCTTGCATGACCTGCTCGAACCTAACGCATTACTAATGACCCCCCATTAATACTGTGCCCAAGGATGGAGAACACAATCCAGCTCGCTACTAGAGACAACATTATGAACACTAAACCCTCATATTGTCATAATATGCATAAAAGCCGCTGTGTTAGTCATGCTTATGAAAAATTGCTTGGTTTTGTATGCAGGCCTTGTGCAAGATGTGTGCAGACAGAGAGACTGGATTAGCAAGAAAAGAGCTGCCAAGTCAAATAAACTTCCACAAACCTCCAGGAATGTTTCACACAGGTTTCATGATAGACATGGGTTCTTCCCACTTTTATAAAGACCAGTGTGATACAAAAATCTTCATTTATTTAATGGGAAGTTCCAGTGATTTCACCAGATATATGTCCATAGCGGGAATGCTGAGGGTAGCTGCGACTGCCCGGCTTTTCTGGAAAAGCTTGGATGGCTCTCTGATTTTATAAAGTACCACATTACTAGAAACATTTCAAAGAATTAAAGACACTCTCAATCCCCCTACTGTTGCTTTATACTTGCAAAAGTATTGTAAAGAGTAAAGTAATGTGAGTAAGAGGAAAAGCATATGCTGAGTACGTACACCGGGAATGTGTGTTTGGAAGCGGGTTGTCATTTGCATTCATGTAGATATGTTGGCCCTTAATCAGCTCACTCCTTGGGTATGCTGAAAAAAGAACAGCAACCTAACGCAAGATTTTTTTTTTAACCTTCAGTATGATTTAAAGCCTGAAAATCATAGAGCGGCGTTCCACTATGACTGCATAGCTGATGCACTGAATAGTAACTGAACTACTCTCTGAACACATCCATTTCAAAAGTGAGCATTTTGTGTCTCAGATGCATCACAGGGCCTGCACGGCAGGTTAAACAAATGTGATAAAAGTATTAATTAATAAATGTAATAAGTGCTTTCTTTCTTGCTGGTTTTCGTTTCTCTCCTTCCTGCGACAACTCAGCGGGTTCTTCCATTTCGGCGCGGGGTGTGTCAAACTCAGGGTGAGAAGCAATCCTCTGTGCTCAGTGACAAGCACGGAACAAAAGACCCAAATGAAATCCACCACCTTTCCTTTCAAGGCGATACCTCCGTGATGAAAAGAAATGACTCCAATAGGACCCCCCTTTTTCCCATCAACATGCCCTTTTATTATTTCTTCGCGAGTCCCACTGCACTGCTACAATGCTTTATTTGTAATAACCTCCATCCATTAAATTGGATTTCAGCACATTTTATGTAAGATGTATTACAGTAATCCGAGGTGGTGGGAATGATTATATTGTGGCTCCTTTCTCTGTCAATTCTCCGACTCTTCACACATCCTCTTCTTACAAAACTTTCCCAATCACTATCTGTCCATGTGATGGAAAAGATTTGAGGGCATAGATGCTCTCATGCGAGAAAAGAGAACATGCTCTCATGCTCTCTTCCTTTCTCTCCCCCTACCGAGTCTTGATAGAGAATAAAGATTGTAAAAAAAATTTTTTACAATCCCATGACTCCCAAGTTAATAAAGAAAATCAAAAACAAACATTATGTTTGAAGAAAGAGTCCGCAAGGAACCAGCAGCCTGACAAAGCCAATCTATTTCCCATTTCTGTTAATTGCTCCATGAGGCAGCACTTTCAAATGCAGAGAAAAGCATCAACTGGAGCTTTGCTTTAAAACAATGTTCATTACTATAATCCTAATTACAGAAATGGCAAAGGGAGCCATCTCGGCATGAAAATTTGAAATTTAATGTGGAGTGAGGCTGTTTAGCAGACAGTGACACTTCTCACTGATCAGGCAGAGCATAAATGATCCATGTCCCAAATCAGGCAATAAATTAGAGGAATAATGGAAATGAAGAGGCAATTTAAGGCACCCTTGTTCATTAATCAGGCCATGGATTCCAGTCAGAGAAGTACAAGATTGTTTGGCTTTGAGTTAAAATCCTTCAGAGTCTCATTAAAGGTGTGTATAGGTGAGCTTCAATACCCTACAGGTGAATAGGGTCATTAAAAAAAAAACACTATGTGTTGTTATAAAGAAAATATACAATTTTTCAGTATAAAATCTAATAGAAATCCAACACTAATCAACATTTTGGTAAATTCCTCTATAACATCCTTCTCATGGAAAATTTCATGAATGCATGTCATATATTACTGAGATTTTTGGTTCTGAATATAGATAAGAAATGCTTTGAGGTAATAAAAAAAAAATCTTTGTCTTGTTTGTATGCTTTTTACTATATTTCCTCTCCAACAGAGTTTGTAGACTGGTGGTATTCTTATCCCGTGACCTAGTGAGCCAGTGTCAGAGTGTATTTATCGATAGAGACTTCAGAGCACTTCTGGAAGTTGCTCTGGATAAGGGCGTCTGCCAAATGCCATAAATGTAATTGTTTTAATGTTGATCTACTCTAATTAATGTGGCTTATAAGGTTTATAAAAGAAACTGACATGTATATCATAATGACACATCTCAGGAAACAAGCTTTTCATGGATATATGACATCGTGACTGTGAAGTGCGTGGAACTTAAGCCATCTCCGGAGTTGCTATGTTTCAGATAATGCATTGAAATTTTGATATTTTCTTATTTTTCTTACTACAGTTTAAGAGAAGTTATGATGCAATTTATATAATAATCTTTAAATAACTGCATTAATTAATGCACACAGGTAGTTAAGCAATGGTGTGTCTAATCATGGCGTATAATGACCACTGCTGGCTTAAACCAGAAAAAGTCAAGCTCCAGACATTTTATTATGTCCAGAGTGAGTAGTGGATTAATTAGAATTAATTGTATCCAATAGGTTAGACATTCCGTAACCACAATTTACTGTGATAAAACATTTCTCCCTGATGGCTGCTGTTTTTTCACTATGGAAAATGTTTGTTCCAAATGATTGTTAATTGCATTAGAGTAACATAATCCTGTTGTATAATGGGCATTGGACAATCCTGGAAAGAACATACAATTTATATGATTATGAATTCAAATATAAAAGTTGTTTATATTAAACAAAATTCTTGATTTCCAAAAATTCTTCCACCTTATCCTGGTGACAGTGGATCCGGACCCTGTCACTGGGCACGAAGAGGGAATACACCCTGGATGGGATGCCAGTCTAACTCAGGGCACCATAGACACATTCACACCTAGGGGAAAGTTAGCATAGCCAGTCCACTTAGCAGCATATCCCTACTGGTGGAAGGAAGCTGGAGAACACAGAGGAAACTCCACAAAGACAGTATCCTGAGCTCAGGTTCGAAGCCACACCACTTGCGTTAAATCATGTAGCCATGAAAATATGGCCAGTTTGTCAAGTTTGTGCTTGATAGGCATAGTAGAGCTACGCCCTCACATAGCAAACACAGCAGACGCTTTTATTTATTAATGCTCGTGCCCCTTGGCATGATCAGTGGACACGAACGTAAAATATTAAACCAAGAAAGTGCAGATTTTCAGTCTGTTCATCACACATATCCACCTCAGCTCACTGAAAACTCCATCTCATGTACCATTGATGGGAATTATAATCAGGGATTTACATGAACCTGCCTCTAACCTTAATCAACCTCTTTAGACCACATACTTAAAAATGACCCTTAACATCTAATCATCCATGCTTCTCTTCATCTCCCCTCACCTTCTTCTCTCTGAAGTCTTACTTAAAGTTAAGATGATAATAAATTAACTCACCATTGACTGAGATGGCTGGATGCTGGCAGTTTGGATGGAATGTATACACACTGCTCTTTTTAAAGACGGAGAATGTCGAAAACTAATGAGAGAGCGAGCACTTAAAGAATTTGGCAGGTGAAGATGGGCAGACAATCAAACCTGACGCCGCTCCTTCAGCAGCGTGAGGACGAGTGATGCTCATTACTTTAACATTTTAACAAGACAGTTCGTGAGGTGCTGTTCCCACTGTGCAGTCGCACAAAATGAGATTCTTGCATTTGAAATGTAGACAGTGTGGCTTTTTTGTAAACACTGTATGAGTTATGATTAGGCAATTAAGAGCGATTAAGAGCATAAACAGCACAGCTGTCAAATGGGCAAACCTCTGTGAAGCTGCGAGCTTTCTTTTCTTTTAGCTTGCGCTATGGTTAATCATCAAAAGACCCCAGAAATGAACATTTTTATACTTGTCTCTTACTGTAATAGACACCAATCAAATAGAATACCTAGAAAAAAAACAGTAGTAGAGATCATTTCATTATAATGTTATAGTTAGTATAACATTAACATAAACATTCCTGGAGGTTTGTGGAAGTTTATTTGACTTGGCAGCTCTTTTCTTTCTAGTGGTAAATGATTACATTTTTTTTATGGCTCATCCTGCAGTAGTCTTATATCTCTAGAATGTATATGTCCCACACACAGACATATAGCAGCAAACATGGTTTGTCAGTGTGTTTTCGGCTTTGCGTCTTCCCACACACTATTCTCTTTTCCAACTTTCCTTGGTCGAGTTTTGAAAATTTGTGCAATTTGGCAGTGATGTGACAGGCACTTTTTGGAGAAGTGTTTTACCAACTTGGGGCTCTTAGGTGCTGGAATGTCTTGCTACCCATAACTGATCGAGAACGCAATTCCTTCTTCATACACCATCAGGGCTTCTCCATTCTTAAGAGTAAGTAAACACAATTTATCTACCGTTCAGATGTGTCAGATGCCTCCAGGTGTTGACTCGGGCTCTCCATCATCATCAGAGCCACTGACGGTCGACCTCAGCTCAATCGTATGACATAACTCCAACAACGCACGGCATCCTGTCGTCTTGGTGATTCTCCTCATTAAGTCGGCAGCTGTGTGTGAAGATGGTGGTGAGAAATCCTCCACTGTTAAAAAGACTCTTGTTAAACTTTTTTTTTTTTTTTTCACTCAGCTACTGTCGAGTTTGTTTTGCTTTGGTAGATGTGTGGCGTATCTCAAATGCTATTAGCTGTTATAAAAAACAATGAAGCTTGTCAACATGCTGTCACTCTGACTTTCTGTTTCAAAAGGAAATGCATCAACATATGGAATCAAATCATGATTCTCAAGCCTTTTCATGAGGACTTTAAATATCCTGCAAAAAAAGGATCTAGACTTATAACAAACAAACAAAAAAAAATCTCCACAATTGTCTTCATCACTGTTTTAAAAACGTTTTTTGACGTCACTTTAATAAGAGAGCAAGGCCATTACGGGTTGCTTTCTGTTTTCAGTGCAGCAGTAGCCCTCTAACGTTCATCACAGAAAGACAGCTTTTATTTTTGGGAGGTGTGTGTGTGTGAGGGGGTGGTGTTTAGCAGCCTTCTGGGTAATCTCCAGGGTGAGCTAATTAGCACCAGCTACATGAGGAGAAAACCGAGTGCCTTTTCAACTTGTGATAAAAAAGACAGCCGCAGTTTCATTCTCTTGCTGCCTTGCTGGCAAATTGCCTGCTAAATGAAAGCAGAATTTCACTATCCGCATCCGAGCCTTCCTTGAACTCCAAAACCTTTCCCCTGCACACGGCGAGAAAGCCCAAATCATCTCAGAGGAGAGGAATCTCTTTTTCTTAAGTTTTGTTACTTTTCTGTACTGTTTTTTTTTTTTTAGCATCACTCTATTCTTTTGGGAAGCCTTTCATGACAAACTTAGTAGGATGCTTTGGAAATGAATTTTTGAAAAAAAAAAAAAAAAAAAGAAGAAGAAGAAGCAAAGCTTGAAATTTGAACTGAATACTAGCACATGCAATTAACAGCATGAGAGGAAACTGTGACACAAGCTAGCAATACCTGAATGAATGTTGTCGAATTACAAAGCAGGGACAGCATAATATCTAGCACTGTTGGAATAAAAAATAATCTCCTTTTCTCATGTTTTTGCATAAAGGACTGCTATGTTTTCTTTAAAAAAAAGACAGTATAACTTCATGTAAACGTAAAAAAAATACAAAGAGGATCTTTGGTAGGTGCTGCACCAGACAGCCCTTTACCAGTTTTATCACTGTGATAATACTGTATGCAATTTGTGTCCAGCATTTGTGTTGGATAGTTTTCCCCCTTAATCTTATTTTCCTGCTATGACTATTGATATTCAGTAAAAAAGCTGAAATGTCACCCAGACTGTGATTTGTTCAGTCAAATCCCAATCAAGCCCATTAGGACCACATTATGATCATATATGCTTTATTTAATATTTCTGCAAGGTATTATTGTCAGGAACTGGTAGTGGAGGCGGATGCAAGGGCAGGTAGTTTACTGTAGAAAGTACAAACAAAACAAACAGTGAAAACAAGAACCATCAACATGAACTATGGATATGAGGCAAGAAAAAATACAGACTATAAGCAATAACATGGTATGCACTAACATGCACAACTACAGCAAAAGCTTGACAAACAGATGCTGAACAACTGGAAGTTGAATAATGGAGCTAACAAGACACAACGAGACACAGATGAGAGTGATTAGTGAGGCATGTGACTTGGTCATGTGATGTGCTGGGGTTGATGGGTAGTGTAGTTCTGTGTTACTCGGTGCTACTATGACAATTCTCAGGCATATTCTCAAATATAAAACATTTCAGTTTTGAAAATTTTTTTTCTAAACAAGATGTCCACCTTAAAATGTATATAACTATTTTAAACCTTTACAATTTACAATATAGGAAGCGGCAACACGGCAGAGCAGTGGGAAGCATTGCCATCTCACAGCTCCAGGGTTCAGTCCTGAGCTCAGGTTACTGTCTGTGTGGAGTTTCTGTGTTCTCTCCACGTCCGTGTGGGTTTCTTCCAGATTCTCCGCTTTCTCCAAACATCCCGAAAACATGCCAGTAGGTGGATTAGCTAACATAAATTGGCCCTAGTTTTGAATGATTTGAATCACACCCAGTCCCTTCCCCTATATCTTTTTTTTCCCACAGATTCATGCATATACACAATTGCACGTACTGTATATGCATGCAAATTCTTGATTTAATTTCGGCTGTCGAGTTTGTGTTTGTGGTAACCCCAGTCTTTTATTTTTCACCCTGCTAGTGTGCAGCAGCGAGGATGATGATCCAGGAGAGCGAGAAGCTGCCGAGTGTAATTGAACAGATGTTGCAGTGTCTGTCGGTGCCGAGGTGAATTTCATTTCTCTCACATTGAATGTGATTACAAGGTGCCAGGAAGCTGAGGAAACACGTTTGCTTTTGTCTTCCAGCTATATAAGATGCCTTCCATTACAGTACAGTACACAGCAGTAGTTCTTAGTTCACACTGAAAGAAAGAAAATCAGCCATTTGGCCTATGAATTCTTTAAATAAATGAATGTAAATGAATATACATCATCTTTTAACTAAGCTCTGAGCAGTGTTTCCCAATTTTTTTTTCCATTTTCTGTGTTTTAATCTCATCACGTCATCTAGGCATATCATAGGCATGTCCATATTTGTAGGTTGAATACAGACAGGGTTCAAAAACCAAGAGGAATGAGAACATGGAAATAACAGAATTAGAAATGCATGAATACAATGCAATATAAGAATCAAAACTAATCATGAAGATAACACAGAACAGGTGAGTACAGTTGGTAACAGACCAATGATGCGACAGGGTGGAGCCAGGACTAGAACTGACACAAGGGCACGTGGCATAATAAACAGAAACACATGGAGAACCCAAAACAAAACATGCTACATGGAAGAAATAAGAGGGGAATTTGTGATCATTACCATGCGTTCTGAAAAAATCACAAAAAAAGATGATCATGTTCAAAATATAATGTGCTAAATGTTGTAAACACTTTTGTATTTATGTTAATGTTATTTGCATCTTAATAGGATTAAAAAAAAAACAAAATAAAAAACATAGCTTGAACACCATATGGTATAGCTTGTATAAATTCTATTCCCAACCATATACACACACAGACCATCTGGCTATCAACTGATCTGGCTATCAAAAAATTGAATGTTTATAGATGACAAGATAAGAATATTTGTCCTTATCTGAGATTACTAATGGGAATTAAGATGTTTAACAATATTTAACAATCCAGACACCATTGTTTATTTCCCTGCCCTGATTGCATGCACATTGAAGTTCTCCAGGGTTATACAGTAGCGCAGCGTGACAAAACGTGGTCCATAACCCAGCCCAGTAGCTATTTAAAACTGGCCCAAAAACCAGTCTAATGAACATTTAAATCCCACCCTAAAACAAGCCCAGTGGTCATTTGAAACTTGCCAACAAAACAGTCAAATATCTATTTAAAACTGGCCCAAAACCACCCTAATGGCCATTCAAAACTGGTCCAAAAACCACCTTAATGTCCATCTAAAACTGGCCCAAAAATCAAACCAACTGCCATTTAAAATAGCCCACAAGCAGCATAATGGTCAAATCTGACCCAGAATCCAGCCCAAAGTTCAATAACCCTGTATTAAACTCCAAAATCATGAATACAATTGCCAAATGTATTGTAGCATTTACAAAAGAACATCATACAATAGCCTACATTTTTAATGAAGGAATATTCAAACATATGAGTTTTTCCTAAACAGTTTTCATCAAGGTCTTAAAATGCGCTTGCACTATTGCACGTTAGCAGAATATATAGGTACTGTGATAAGGAGTAAACCAATTCACAGATGTACATCAAGCACATTACTTTATATGCATTTAGCATAGCTACATTAACTTATTTCTACTGATACACCATTGCACATTTTAATCATAACAACAGCTCACACACTGTATTTACATAATTAATAGTTTATGCAGTAACAGATTATTTAGTCTTTGGCATTAAAAGGCCTCCAGAGTACTTATTTTGCTTTCAAAGCAACCATAAGCTAATGTATGTAAAACGTTTCAACCTCCAACCCATGGACAAAAGAAGGAAAAAAATATAAATAAGAGAAAAGGGGAAAAAAAAATAAGAAGAAGGTGAAAAAAAGCAAACACGAGACTGAATAGTAAAAAGTAGCCCAAAGTTGCAGGAAAACCTCTGACTGTCTTAAGTTATATGCAGGATGATATTAATTTACTGCTTGCTCCCATTTAGAGAAAAAAAAAAAAAACCTTTCAAGAAATGAATTGAGATTGTGAACATTGTTTTGCTGGCCTTCAGACCCTCTTCTCATGGAAGAAATCATGCACCACGTTAGCAGATATGCTCATGAAACAAGAAGGATGTGGACAGTAATCAAGACCAAACACATGTTGTTTTGATGCACTTGTCATCCTGGCCATGAAAAGTTCAGTAGCAGAAGCACTTTGAGAACCTGGTAAACATGACACCATCATTTATGCATGAACAGCTCCTGATTAAAATGTACATAATTTACTGTCAGGAGCATGCTAACATGATGTGTACTCACGAGAAATTTACTTTGTTGTACGCATCCTACGTGAGCATTAAAATGTCATGTTTTATGTAATTTTATCCAGTAATAACCTGATCCACCTGATTGAGCTAATTTCTCTGGACTATTTCTAGCTCCGGTGTGAAAAACAATAATAAAGATGTAAGCCTAATTATCATTACATCTGTAACTGACAGCTTTTTTGCTCATTTTTGTATTACAAAGGGATCTTTGCTCCTAAATAGAATGACTTATTGTATCTCTAATGAAAGAGATGCTAACAGCATTTCCAGACACACTAGAGGCATTGACCTTCTCAAATTTTAATAAAGTGAAGAGAATAAGTGCTTCTGCTAAATATGGCAAATGTAACTCTTAATTCTTGACTCAAAGGTCTCCTGTGGATTAGGCAAGAGGGCTTGTGTTTCTGGAATTACTGTAATGACCTGGTGCTTTATTGAAAATATCATAATCATATCATGATTACAATGATATCATGTGCTGTAGTGTCTCATCTGAAATGAAGGAGAGGCTACAGAGAGTGATACGTTATTAATTCCATGCGTGGTGAAAGAGAACTCGAAAGCTCAGCAGATAGCCTCTAAATGTTGAATTATACATGTGCAAAATACACTTTTATGCTTATTCTCCACTTTCTTGTTCCAGTACACACTGCTAATGCACTCTTGATAGATGCGTTGGTGGGTTCGGCATTTAAGTGCAACTAAAGACAAGCTCCGCAGGTCAATAACTGCAATTGGTCAACTTGTCAAACTGTCTGGAGAGAGACTAGGAAACCTGACCATAATGATAATGTATCAACTGCCGTCGAAAACCAATTTAATTTCGGTGATGGTTCAAAGGTTCAAAGGGCTGTGAGTATTTCTGTCCCCTCCCTGAATGATTTATTTGCCATCCAGTTTCTGACACTTGTGGTTTTACAAGGGTCGCATTTAAGTGCTACAATACAATACATACAACTATTGAAATACACCACCCTATTCTTGTCCAATATTAAGTATTGATTGAAAAAGATCGATCCAAAAGATGTGCTGAAACTACCGAGACATGAGCAAGAGCTGTCGAGAATGTCAGAATGTGAAGTGTGTCATTCACTATCAGTAGAACAATAAAGAACTACGCAAAATAGATTAAGACAATAAACATGTTTGGTGAAGAGCACTTCATATTGAAAGGAAAGTTTAAGTGGGAGAGTTTGGTGTGTTTTCAGCTGAAGGCTCTCAGTACTGTTTGATTTTCTAAATTAAAATGTTCTTTGTCAGATACTTGCAATCTAAGAACTCGTCACGTTCCAATAAGCAAACAGATGAACCTATTAATTCATGTAGGAAGTGACCTTTATGGAGCATTGTAGAGCATTTAGAGAATACCAAAACTAGAGAGAGAAGGATTATGGAAAATATAAATAGAGAGAACCAGAGGGAACTTGGTCAATATACAGTACTTAGTCAAAGCCAATGTTTGTATCTAGGGATTCTATGTTGCATGAACAACAGGTCCCTTTGGGGAAGAGTAATAAAGGGATGACTGATCAGAAAAGTTTTATCAATGTTTTTAATGGCTATTTAAAACTGGTCAAATTAGCCCTTTGCCATTTGGGCAAAAGAACTAAGGATCATTTAAAAGTGTCCCAAAACCAGTATAATATCCATTTAAAATGGGCTCAAAAACCAGCCTGATGCCATTTACAACTGACCCAAATAAACAGCATAATTGCCATTTATGAGAGGCCCAAACGGCTATTTAAAAGTGGCCCAAAAACCACCTTACTGTTATTTAAAACTGTCTTAAAAACCAGCCCAACAGTCATTTCAGACAGACCCAAAAGCCAGCCCAATGGTCAATAAGATCAGTCTATTTCCAAAACCTGATCCTTTTAACCCTGCATTAAACACCATAATGGCCACAATTGCTGGATATATATAGTAATATTACAAAGTAATATCATACAATAGCCTACATTTCTACAATTTTAATGAAGGAGTATGGAAACCTATGAGTTTTTCCTAAACCATTTTAAAATGCTCTTGCATCACATATATGTGAATAAGTAAATACTGTAAAAATGTAAACATTAATATGATGAGTGAATCTATTCCCTGATGCACACCAAGAACATTCATGCTGTAAATATTACTGCGCTACTTTTTTTTATGCATTTGTTATATACTTCTACTGTTACACCATTTCACTTGTCACTACATTTGCACTCGTTTTCACCTGAGGACTCTCAGTAGTGTCTGCCTTTCTAAACTAAGGATATCTTTGTCAGCAATCTGAGATCTCAACATGTCCCAATAAGCAAACACTCATTTAGGGAGTGACCTTTATGGGTCCTTATGGAGCATTAAGGGAATCACAAGACTAGAGAGAGAAGGAATAGGAAAAGAGGGAATTAGAGAGAACAAGTAGGAACCATGGAAGATAAGAGATAATAGAAAAGACACCTGGTTGAGGCCATTGTTTGTATCTAGGGATTCAGTGTTGCATGTACAGGATAGACTAATAAGGGCCAGCGTGACTGATCAGAATAGGCCCATCAATATTTTAGCACAGTGGGAAGAGTTGTGAATCATTTATGGGCTCACAGCAGTTCTCAGGCTGAAACTGGACTATCCATGTCTCCTCTCATCACACCAAGTTTTCCAAGCCGCTGACTAGTAAATTTGTGGAAAATATAATGTATGCAGTGATGGATAATGCTCCAAATTGAAGTGTGATCAGTGTTTACAATTTCATATCATCTTACACAGGTCTTACACTCTTACATAAAATTCAGCAGTGGGTGTGAAACAATAATACACACAATAATGTACAGTATATTAGGGCAAGATTACAAGATTTAAACCCTGCCACCACTTATAAATTCATTTTCATCAGGCATGTCGCTAAGAGTCACTCCATGTTGACCTACTTGGCTCAGGTTCTCCTGTTTTTTTTTTTTTTGGAAAACTACACCTCCCTGCCAGCAGAGGTCTCCATCCCCTGAGTTCTAGCTACCAGGTCACTTCCTGTCTTTAGAATATTTATAATATACAGTCATTGCTATACACCTCTGCAAAGTCTTGCAATCCCAGTCTTGTGTAAGTTCTGAGCCAAGTTTATTTGGATTGCCATTATAATACATTAGGGTGTTTTGACCCTTGCCTTGCATATTGTTTACACTGTTTTTGAAATATCATGCCTCTCTGTGTTTGGCCTCGTTACCATTACTGAGTTTGGATGTTAAATTAAACTAAAAAATCTTGCCACAAATTCTAAATTGGATTATGGATCTGGACATAGACGGGGCCATTCTAACACATTCAGGGTCTTGGTTTTGAACCACTCCAGTGTAGTTTTGACAGTATGCTTAGGGTCATTGTCCTGTTGTATGGTAAACTGTTGTCCCAGTCTCAAGTGTCTTGCAAACTGAACAGCCTTTTCCCTAGGATTGGCCTTTATTTGGCTCCATCTATCTTGCCCTCAACCCTGAACAGTTTCTCAATCCTGGCTAAAGAAAAGCATACCAGCCACATGATGCTACCACCACCATGTCTCACTCTGAGGATGGTGTTCTGAGGGTGATAAGCAAAGTTGAGTGTCTGCCAAACAGCACTTTGTGTCAAGGACAAAAAGTTAAATTTTGGTCTCATCAGACCAAAGAACCACATCTTTGCAGAGTCTCCACATGGAATTTTATATATATATATATATTTTTTAAATAATAGTTCCCTTTCAGGAACTCGAGCTGCGTCGAAACGCTATGGGAACGCCCCCGCGTGACCGCGCTCTGAATCACGTGTCTAATCCGTCCAATGGATGGGCGAGACGTCACGGGCGGGGTGACGTAGCGACCCGGAAGCATAAAAGCCCGAGCGACGAGCCCCGCGTCAGCTTACTGTGTTTCAGCAAGCGCTCTATGTTATATTGTTTGTCTTGTCTGTCTGATTTTGTTCTTTATCCGAAGCATGCCTAAGGCTAAGGATAAAACTAAGGGCGAGAGCAAGCAGCGTTTTAGGCTGTGTGTTCCTCCCTGCCCGTGATATATTACGGGCGGGGATACACACAGTCTATGCGTTGTTTGTTTGGGAGCGGAGCAGAGCGGGCAGCTGCGCTCGTGGGGTTCGCAGATGGATTTGGGAGAGGGAATGGAGACGGGCTTGTCCCTTTCTCATTCCTCACCTTTCACGTCCTTTCTCCCCTCCCTGGATTCGGAAGCACGCTCTGCGGTTTCTTCCCCCCAGGGAGTGGACGCGGCGCTTCTCCTATCTTCCTCCGAGGAGGTTGATGTGGAAAGCTTCGATCAGCCGCAGTCTCTTCAATACGAGGAACTGCTGGAGGTGGTTACACGGGCCGTAGCCAAGCTAAATATCGATTGGCCCGCTGATCCTAGGCCCGAACCGCGGTGCTCCAAACTGGACGAGCGCTTTTTGCGCAGCAGGCCACCACCTCCTTCCCGGAGCCTGCCCTTTTTTCCGGACCTCCACACTGAGGTGTTGAGGTCCTGGGATAGGCCATTTTCTTCCAGGCTATTCAGCCCCACTTCCACCCACTATGCTAACGTGGCGGGGCTGGACAGCTTTGGCTACAGGACAATGCCCAGGGTTGAACAGACGCTTGCTAGCTATCTGTCCCCTGCTGCTGCATCGTCCTTGAAGGCTCCGGCGCTGCCCACCAAGCCACTGCGCACTACCTCAGCGCTGGTGGGCAAAGCATACACGGCTGCAGGTCAGGCTGGTGCGTGTCTGCACACCATGGCGGTGTTACAGGCGTACCAGGCCGACCTGCTCGGAGAGCTGGAGGGGCATGGGGAGTTGCCGTCTGAGCATGTGTCCGTGCCATTGGGCGGTCTATGGCAGTCCTGGCAGCAGCGGAGAGGCACCTATGGTTGACCCTGTCCGATATGAAAGAGAAGGACAGGGTCGTGCTTATGGACGCCCCTCTCACTCCCTCTGGTCTGTTCGGCGACGCTGTCATTTCAGTCGTGGACAGATATCAGCAGGCAAGAACTCAGGCGGCGGCGTTCCAGCGTTTCCTCCCCCGTCGCTCTCTAGCTCATGGGGCTGCCGGGCGGGGGCAGTCCCGTCCGTGTACGGCCTCCGCTCACAGGGAGGCCCAAAAACAGAGCGTCGCTTCCCGCGCCCCTCCTGGGCGGGAGCAGGAGCCGCGGCGTCGCTCTAGGCCCG
>CM041003.1:6866011-6899681 GCA_022985145.1 Pangasius djambal
CTAACGCGGGGCTCGTCGCTCGGGCTTTTATGCTTCCGGGTCGCTACGTCACCCCGCCCGTGACGTCTCGCCCATCCATTGGACGGATTAGACACGTGATTCAGAGCGCGGTCACGCGGGGGCGTTCCCATAGCGTTTCGACGCAGCGTCTCGTTCCCTCAGGGAACCATGGTTACATACGTAACCTGAGACGTTTTCTTCTCTCCACTAGCTTTGTGGAGTGCCCAGGTTATGGTTGTCCTGTGTACAGCTCCACCCTTCTGAGCTGTGGATCTGTTGTCCTCTTGGATGCTTCTCTATCTAATGCCCTCTTTACCTGGTCACTGACTTTTGGAAGATGGTCTCCTCTAGGTAGAGTTACAGTTGTGCCTTTTCATTTCCAATTTTTGATAATGGAATGATAATGGATTACTTGTGCTCTGCAGGCTGTTCAACGTCTGATATTTTTTTAGCCAAACCCTAATTCTTCTTAACCAAACCCTTTCCCAGAAATTGTTTTGATAGCTTGTTGGTCAATGATGATATTTGATTAGATATTTTCTCCAACAAACTCTGGGACCATCCAATATTGGGAGTGTTAGAACAACATACACGTGAAACTGTGGATATTTCTCATTAGCATGAAATATTATTTTTGATATATTTGTGGATTTTACGTTCTCCACCTTTCCTTATAATAGCAGAATATTGTTGTGACTCTGTTAGTCAGTCAGATCACATCCGACACTTGCCAACCAGAAACTTTTTTTCACCAAGGAATTACTCATTCGGGGAGTGAATCTGACAACGTATATAAGTGACAGCGCCAATAAGATCAGTCTAACACATTTACAGTCCCTCTCTAATTCAAATGCCTTAAACGCGATTGCAGGTGACATCTGCTTACAGTAAAATGCGCAGTCTGGGACTACTAAGAAAACGTTCCTTGTGTAATTGGATGCTGAAAACAGCATACAGTGCAAAAATAAATTTCACATTACTTTCCAATTCCATTTGAGGCAGATTAAATGAAATGCATAGTGCTGGGTGTCTGGAGCCTGACTAGATGTATACTGTAGATTCTTGATTTATACACGCTAAGGGGCATGGTTGGTTCGCAAACATCCTTGATGCTGTGTCATCATGGGAAAAAACAAGCAAAGAGTCACTAGAGCTTTAGAAATTAATTCTTGAGCAAATATGTCAAACACACCGTGATGTCTGATCTGAGGCGTGATGATAACGTGTAACCAAATTTATAAATAGCTGCTCTGCAAAGTATTTTAATGCTGTAATCTTCTTCTCATCTTGACAGCTTAATGGCACCTGCTTGTTTACAGTAGGCGAGATACATGGTGTGTGAGGTGCAAACTGGCAGCCATCACTGGCCTGATGAAGAATTATAGTCATAGTCAATATAACAAGAATGAGAGAGAGAGAGAGAGAGAGAGAGAGAACTGGAGAATGAGACAGACGAAGGAACAGAGTATGATAAAGAGATTATGAGACAGAGAGAAATAAAGATGGAGTGAGACAGAGAAATGGAGGGGCAGGGAAAGACATAGATAGAAAGAGAAAACTAGACTATATTTCAACTTACTACAACATTTTATACTGTGAAAACAATTCGCCCCATGTGTCTCAAAACATGCTGCAGAATGTAAATTGACTGTATGTGGGAATAAGTCATTCCCTCTTCATCCCCAGTGTTCCCGGGATAGGCTCTGAATCCAGGATAAAGTACTTTTGATCCAGGATTATTGTTATTGGTATTGTTATTATCGATATCTCTTCTGTTATCATTTGTTATCACTATTGGTATTACTAATATTATTCTTTGTATCATTGACATTTGTACTGATATATGCTGTTTTTGATGTTACTGTTGCTCTTATTGTGTTACTGATGCTTTTGGCAGAATTACATCACATTTATTTTTTTTTTGCACTACAGTTTTAACTTTAAATTAAATTTCATGTGACTGATATTTCTATCACAGATTTGTGAACCCACTACGAAGCCACCACGAACTTCTAAAGGTTTCATGGACCCTCAGTTGGGAAGCTGTGAGTCATGCCAATAGTAGTGCTACTTGAATTGAATTGAGTTGAATTGAATTGAAAGGTAGAGGGGTATAGTAGAGACAGATAAATGATAGAGAGGTAGAGAGATAAAAGAGAAAGGCAGAGAAAAAGGAAGACAAAGAAGGATGGAGCTGGAACGACTGTCAGAGCTGCTGTTAATGAAAATGAATCAATATCTTCTGACCAATCAGATTTGAGAATTCAACAGCGCTGTGGTGTAAAATGTATGTAGTGTAGTCCTATAGCTTACTTACCACCATAAAGAATAACACTGAATAAATGAATATTAGAAGTTTGTAACGATATCGTGTCTCGTAACACATAAAGCAGAGAACGCGTGTTTCAAACTGATTCAAACTGTCTGAGATGCAGAAACACATCCAACCTGATAATTAATCATGTACACAGGCCTGCGACTTTTCACCCCATAGGAAAATCTTGATAGAGAGGTAGAGAGGAGAAAGAAAGACAGAGCAAAAAGGAAGACAAAGAGAGGTGGAGGCAGAGGGAGAGAAAAAAGGAAACCAGATACATAATGAGACAGGGAGCAAGAGATGGAGATATTTAAAGGACAATGAGAGAAAGAAGGACACCGTATTTGGGTAGCATTTCTAACCAAATTCAGAACTTTGTCCCAGACTTGTTTTTGACTGATATAGAGGAGGAATGTGTGTACATAGATAAGAGGAATAATTCTGAAAAGAGTTGTCTTTGATATATTTAGACATCAGGAAATGGTTCACTTGTCTGTGAGTCTTGGGAACATCATTAACTCTAAATGGGAGAAGATATTAATAAAACAGAATACTTAATCCATAATTCACCCTTATGCTTCTCTGTGTCTGAGTTTCACACTTCTGAGGCTGTGTTCCCAAACCATGCAATGCTGACACCACTGAATATTTCTGGGTTTCAGAATTTAAACATCAGCATCTCTGAAAAAAAAAACATTTTTCTTGACTGATGTCTAGCGTACACCTTGCTCATAAAATCTCATTTATCTGAATGGGGTTGCAGAGTTGTAAATGTTTTAAATTTGTAATTTTTTTTTAAAAACAAAACAAAACAAGTTTTGTAGACTAAAGTGCTGTACAGAGGTAGGTTAAAGTCTAAAGATTACTGTGATATTAAAGGCAAAAATAAAAAAAGAAAGTAAATTACAGTAAATTTAAAACAAAAAATATAAAATAAAAATAAAATAACCCTTCAACTCTGTTTATGCCTGTGTGCTTCAGGTTGCGTAATGCATTTAATAAAACAGCAAGGTGGGACATGAATCATAGAGAAAAATCACATCAAGCAAATGACAGAATGTGTGTGTGTGCGTGTTTGAGAGGGTGAGAGAGAGAGAGAGAGAAAGAGAGAGAGACTTTCAAGGGCAGCAGGGTTATCTTCTGAGTGAATCTCTTTTTAAATGACACCTTCGCCTCATTGTGTTTTGGGAACACAAGGTGCTATATGTTAAAATGAATCCTGCTTGATCTTCCTGTAGACGAACAAGCTCTCATCTGTTCTCTGAAAATGATCCTTTAACTGCATCTGCATCTAATGAACATTAGCTGTTATTGATGTACAGTCATTTATTGATGCCTGTAGTATGGACACCGTGAGAAAAGTAGTCCAGTGAGAATCATCGTCTTTGAGTTGTTCTGTTTGGTCTAGTGCAGGGCATCATCCATACATCCCGTTTGAATAACTTTGACAGAGTTATTTAAGTGCAGGCTATGGAATAAACCTAGATGATAATGAGGCTGTTTACTACCGTATCCCAGCTGCTCGTAATTCTTAATGGGCAACACATGTGTGGGACGTAAAGTAGCACATAAATCTCTCCTGTTTGCACCAGCAGCACCTTCGGGATAATTGGGATAATTCAGCCTTAATGATATAACTTTGAGAAAACTTCCCTGATACAGTAATTGTACCATCGGGAGGTCTACTGGGTGAAAATATGTGTTCTTTAGGCAGATCTAAGGTCATTTTAAGCTTCTGTTTGAACAGTCTAAACTAGCTCACAGCTCCTGAGGGAATCATCTCTAACCAGCGTTCCTGCCTTTTGTGCTCATTTTGTTGGATTACTTGTAAGAAAGTCTTGATAACATTTCATCAGAAAAAAGGCATATAGAAAGTCAGTGGTTCAGCAAGTAGTCATATGAAGTACTGTATGCTGTGCAATAAGCATAAAACACAATATGGTGTGCTGTTATGTAAGGAACAGCACACGACAGATTGTGCTGTTATATGAAAATAATGCACGCTGGCGGGGGGGTGTGATGCGGGACTGCGTGCCAGCGGAGTGCCGCTACCTCTACAAATTTATGCATGATTTTTGTATAAGTGCATGGTCTGGAGTGTGTTATTCCACATATACCACAGCGATTTGCCAGTGATTACTATGTTTAATTTATTAATGTATGAAACACTGCGAATATTAATGGTTCATAATTAGATTTAATGTTGTGAACAAGTCCCTGTGTATGAGCTGTTACTATAGAAACAATAATGTAGTAGAACATGCACATTAATATTAACCTATAGTTCATGTTAAAAGCAGAACAACTGACCTTCTGGCCAATTTTATTATTATAGCATAGCATTTTTTTTATTTATTAAAGTTGTACTATTTATCTGTTTATAGTTACATTTATATTTAAGTTAGCACCTGTTATCACGTTATAGAACCTATAAACAGTCTTTCCCTCAATAGTCTCTCTTTTTTTCCTCTCTCTTGAAGTTCCATCCATCCATTCTCTGTACGGCTTATCCTATGCACAGTTGCAGGGTACCCTGGAGCCTATCCCGGGGGCTTGGGGCAGGGGACACCCTGGACGGGGTGAGAGCCCATTGCAGCGCACAAACGTACACACACTACACCCAATCAGCCTACGACGCTTGTCTTGGGACTGAAGAAGAAAACCCCCAAAGCAAGGGGAGAGCATGCAAACTCCACGTACACAAAGCAGATGTGGGAATCAAACCCCCAACCCCAGAGGTGTGAGGCAACAGTGGTAACCACCAAAGCACCGTACCCCCTTTTCTTAAAGTTTATAATAAAAAAAAAACATAGGTGACTCTGGAGACTCCTTCTTTAAATGTTATATGAACACCTCCTTGTATCATCATAACAATGATTATATGTTTTCCTTTGTTAAATGTCATCATGTTTTTAGAGTGTTTATTATTAGCCTTAGATTATGTGGAAGGTTACTGCCTGTTACTATAGAAACAATAATATATTAGAACGAAGACGTTAATATACACCTGTGATTTGAATTACAGATGCGACGACTGTCAGAGCTGCTGTTAATGAAAAGGAATCAATATCTTCTGACCAATCAGATTTGAGAATTCAACAGCGCTGTGGTGTAAAATGTATGTAGTGTAGTCCTATAGCTTACTTACCACCATAAACATACTTACTCACCAACATAAATGAATATTAGAAATTAGATATCATGTTTCATAACACATAAGGCAGAGAACGTGTGCTTAGAATCAAACTGTCTGAGATGCTGAAACACATCCAACCTGATAATTAATCATGTACACAGGTCTACCACTTTTCACCCCCAGGAAAGGAAAGTCTTATGAAATACACACACAATTTGTGAACTACAGACTGTCTACAGCCACACATCCTCCATGAATCCACATTCCAAACTGGCTCATACATCACAAGTCAAGAAGAGAGGAAGAGAGAGAACTAGCGAGCATATTAGCACTGTTAGTGCTGAACACACTTCCATCATGCAGCATGCATCATCTGATCCCCCAATGTCACACTGAGACACAGTCTCAGAAACAAAATTAATCAGCAGGGGGCTTAATTATGGGTGGCAACATCGGCAATAAATCACTAAGCCATGCGCCGTCTGTTTTAACAATAAATTATCATATCCATCTCATGGGAGGATCTGATCGAGAGCTTTGTAGCTGTGTGTATACAGTCAGCTCCAGAATTATTGGCACCATTCATGAGCAAATGAAAATGAGCAAAAAGAATATTCTGAGATACAGTAAATTGAATGTAGGGGCATTCTCTACTTTTATCTTGGAACACTCCTCGAAGAGTTTGGACATGCGGAAAATGCTCTCCGTAAATATGTTTTCAGCAGGGTTCAGATCTGGAGACAGTCATGCAACACAATCGATTGGGATTATTATCTTGGTTACACCTATAACCAAGTTGTAACCTCCTGGCAGAGGCAAACAGGTTTTGTGCTAAAATCTAACATTGAACAGAATTGATGATGCTATGAATCTGGCATCTGTCCATCAATCAAGAGCCCCTGAAAAATACAGCCACAAAAGCAGCAGTTATTTTTTGATCTTCAGCAACTACTTTATCCCAGTCAGTGGATCTGAAGCCTATCCTGGGAACACTGAGGCAGGAATACACCCTGAATGGTGACACCAAGGGTATCATTTACCTACATCCATATTTTACAGAGGCTTTCAGGTGCTTTTCTTTGTATGTAGTCCTCATTTTTCAACAAACAGGCTGATGATGTTTAAAAAAAAAAAACAGATTTTGTTCTCATCTAATCAACATATGATTCTAAGTATAGTTACAAAGGCACTTGGTGAAGTTCAGACCCTGCATTTTATGGGCTGTTCTCAGAAACAAGTCTGTTCACAGAAACATCTCAACAACCTGTTGTTATAGAGGTGGAGTGTAATCATTAATTTTAAAACCTGACAGAATCAACTGAGCTGTGCAATTCGGCAGCTATGATCTTTGGGGGCTTATTTGTCTTCTCACCATCATCCTCACTGTGTGGGAGGTTAGTATGCATCCTCTTCCTGTCAAATATTTTAAAACTTTTATTTTATTATGCCTTTGATCCTGATTTATTATTCAGAGTTGAGATATGTGCATGTAGTGAGGAATTAATACCAAAATTGCACACATCGGATCTCAGATGTAACCACAGATTTAAGAGCTACTCGGACAGTTAAGCATGCACGGAGTGAAGTTTGCCCATTTTCCTTGTGTGATTTTAACTCGAGCGAAGAGCAACATTAAGTCCAGCGCCACTGACAGTTTAATGCAGTTTAATGTCATGCTGAAACAAGTTTTTAGAAAAAATATACTCAAAAAATTGTGAAATGACACTCAAGGGCAATATTTGATATAGAGATACGAGTATGAATTAATTAAGAGTATGAATATTCCCTGTAGAGGACATCATTTTTTCACTGTGTGCATGAAGAAAATCATCGAAGATGGCATTTTAATCAGAAAAACTAAGACCTACTTCTATGGCATGTGGATTATTACAGTAAAATTGAAAATCCACTTAGGCCTACTTAAAGTCAGCTGTAATCATAGAAGATGACTGCTTGGTCAGCTTGTGCATTGAATTGTGGACATCAAACCATGGGAGCAATTCATTAATTTACTCATAATAGCATAATGAAAGCATAAAAGGCATTGCTTGCACACATAAAGAATTCCTGACCCTGATTTCTATAGTCGGTGTCACAAAAATAAAACAATAATTGTTTTTGTCACTGGTTCTGTTTTCATTCATTCCATTCATTCATTATATCTTTATTTAGAGGCTTTGAATCAAATATTTTAAATATTAAGTAGTATTAATATAAATTTTAGTGAAAATGCTATTTATATATATGTATTAATATATGTAGCTTCTCCAATCATATATTTCACTGTATGTTAATGTTTGTTGCAGGGTGCCAATAATTCAGGAGTTGACCATGATATATGTGAGTGTTCTGTGATTGTTTCTGTAATAGTAATTCGCCAATTGTCCCAAATGTTCCACATTATCAAGTAGCGGTAACATGCATGCACTGCAAAATGCATGATGGGAAATGCCATAATGGACAAACACACTGCCTTCATGCACTTTATTCCAGAGATTACTAACCACACGGCTGATTTTAACAGCAATAAATTGGGATCGGAGCCCTTTAAAAGTACTGCCCTAAGAACAAATCTGAGCGATGCAGCAAGTAACACTGGTCTTGTAGCGTAGGAGGGAGTAAAAATATATTGATATTTCTCAGAGCCTTAGACGGGTTTTGATTATTGCTAGTAGAGGCAGTGATGTGCGAGGCTGTGTTGTGGAAAAAGATGAAAAATTGAACATTAGTTCTGGGACCATGCAGTGGCAAAGGCCATTCAGAGAATGGAGATAGAATTTGAAATGAGCTGCGTTAGCTTGTGTGGATGTGTTTGTGAATGTGTGTGTGTGTGTGTGCGTGTGTGTTGTGTTGTGTTGTGTGTCGTACAATGAATGCCAAGGAGCTTTGCTGATTTCTTCTGCTTGTGTGTGTGTGTGTGTGTGCAGGCCTGTTGCCTCAATTTGATAAATTCAATCACTTGGAAAGTGGAAGCTGTCAGAGTAGCACAAATAATGTATCACATTGGCTGTGATCCGATTGAAGAGTGCCGAGCCCGAGTGGAATATTAACATGGCCATGCTCAAGGCCTTGTTTTGGTAATGCTTGGGATGTGGACTGTCCTCTCATCCCTACTTTGTCCTCTCATCCCTCTCAAATCCCTCATCTCCCTTTCTGCAAGTTCTCTATGATAAATGAGTAATACTTAATATAATGCACAGCTCTTTCTAGCTGTTCTTATATTGAATTAAAATTTCGTAACAGTACTTTGTATATCATTTTTATAAACTCTAATAATGCATAAGTACTATAAATTAATAGACAGAAGCAGAACAGGGTGGAGCAGAAAAGCATTTGAGATTGCAAGTTCAAATTCCCAGGATGCCACTGTCATCTCTGTCCAGGAAACATAAGATGGACCAGGCGACATTTTTCCAATCTTTAACTGTTCAATTTTGGTGAACCCCTGCCCACTATAGTATCAGTTCTTGGCTGAAAGGAGAGGAACCCTTTGCTGCTGTAGCCCATCTGCCTTAAGGTTCAGTGTGTTGTGTGTTCTGAGTTGCTTTTCTGCTCACCACAGCTGTAAGTATTGGTTATTTGAGTTATGGCTCAAACCAGGCCATTCTCCTTTGACTTTATCCCATCTCCAAGGTGTTTCCACCCATATAAGCACTGGAGGCTTTTTATTTTGCACACCGTTCTCTGTAAATTCTAGAGACTGCTGTGCATGGAAATACCCAGTTTGATGTTTTGATGTGAGCATTAACCGAAACTCTTGACTTGTATTTGCATAGTTTTATGTATGGCACCGCTGCCACATGATTGGCCGATTGGTTAATTGCATAAAAGACCAGGATTGCAGGTGTTCTTAATAAAGTGGCTGATAGATAGATAGATAGATAGATAGATAGATAGATAGATAGATACATAGATACATAGATACACAGATAGTAAATAATAATAATAATAATAATAATAATAATAATAATAATAATAATAAAAAACAGTCACTATTAGTCACTACTTAAGAAGTAGCCACTTCACTTGAGGCCAGTTTACAATGATGGGAATTTTAATTTCTACAATCTTTCCTAGGTTTTTTATACACTTCATCAGTCATGACAGTAGTACAGTTTGCCACATAATGTTGGATAGTGAAATACTGAAAGTGATTTATTAGTACTTGTTTTGATACATGACATTTTATGTCACTTTATAAAAATGCTTATGCAGCATTGTTATTAAATTAGAAATAAAGTTTAACGACTATGCAATGGAATTATCAATGCAGACAGCATTACGGGAAATCTAGCAAAGCACATGATTTTTACATACCATAGACCAGCACCACAAACCAGTCATAAAAGGTAATTTAATTTCAAAAATGGAAAAACACAAAAGCCCTGAGGGCAACAACTTCCATTTCAGAGCAGATCGGTGGTTGTGACAGTATTTTAATATCAGGGACAGGAATTTCATTTAAGCTCTGGGAAACACGGTCACATCACAGCCAGATGCCAAGTGCACAGCAATGAGTGCTTCTAGACATGAAAATAACGAGCTGTTATTAGCCATAAATCAGATAATGGAAAACTAAGGCATTTTTATGAAGCAGGGTGAGGTATACCTGACTGGTGGTTACAGATATGGAAACCTTAATTTAAAAAGTGAGGAAAAATGCTCAATGAGCTTTTACCATCCTGTTTTTGGAAACAAATAAATTCATCTTTTGGATCCACCAGTTAAGTTTCTTTTTTTTTTCAGTTCAGTACCACTTGAAAAAGTAAAGACATGTAAGAACTTAAACATGACAGGACATTTTGTTATAGGAAAACAGACAGGAAATCACTGTTACCACTGTTCCACTGTTCCCATTGTTCTTGAAGATTATTTTCCAAATGCACCAAAGTGTTTTATTCCTCTTATACCACAGCAATTTGCTAAGTTTTTAATTTATTAATGAACATGTTGTACTTTTTACCTATTTATAGTTACCTCTAATGTTGTGGACTGTCCACAAAATAAGTTCCTGTTGTCATTTTCTTTATAGCAGCTACTGTATTTTATAGCAGTTGTTCCCCAGCCTCTCTCTTTTTTCTCTCTTTTGAAGTTAATACGACACAAAAATGCAGCTTGTAATGTTGCTGAGAAACCACAAAGTACAATGTCCTGAAGACTTTTCCATGTCAGAAAACCTAAGGAACAGCTTAACATTTGACTGTTACTGAGTGCTGACACTGTAGACTCCTTCCAAAAATAAATAAATGTCTCTTCGCAGAAAGTCATCATGTAAAACATCTTTTTTTTTTTTTAAATCTGGAGTGTGGAGTGTCTGCCATATCTGAACTCCTGATTATACTAGTTTGGTGCAACATACAAGAGACCAGAAAGTGACTAGCTAGAATGAGAGCTTTAGCATACACATTCAGTGATATAATCATTAAAACTGTGATGATCAGAGAATCAGTTGACAAATCAGTTGACTGCAAGATGAATCATACATGAGACAGCCAGAGATGATGATGCTTACATGTCTGAAATGTGTACACAGCATAAAAAAGCTTAAAGATGATGTAGGACTGACAAGGTGCTTCATTCACTTGTGTGTCTCCCTTGTGAGAGACATTTTTAATAATAACTGTCCTATAGCTAACCTTGAGATGGGATCCTGCTTCATCCCAGCTCGAGTCATGGTTATCATTCCTTTCAAAAACATACTGATAAGGCTTTGTCATCACTCACGTCTCAACTATTTGCTAGACAGGGACTATATGGCTACAGACACACACACACATACACACACACACACACACACACACACACACACACACACACACATGCAGAGCTGCAAGCTCTGAGCTGTACTGTACCTCCCAGAGCTATTAAATCCTGACAGTATACAGCATCGTATGCTGTCCATCTTCACTGTGTTATGGGAAACTGATGTAGAGAGACTAGCTGGAGTTTTAATAGCTTTTCACACCAAACCTTCACATCAAGAAGCTACAGCTGACCTGTATCACTGCCTGGAAGGACAGTATGGAAGCTGTGGGATATTAAACCCAGTCAGTCAGAATGCAAATTACATCGTGCAGTAGGTTTTCAGGCATCACTACATTTCTCTATAATCATATATTTCTGACGTTTTAGCATCAGGCAGCTTCATGGAGGATCTAAATTCCTCACAAACATAAGCTTCGACAGCAAGAATGAGACCTAATACCATTACTGTAAGCTATCAGCTGCTACAGACACTGTACATTTGTAGCTAGTGATTAGCATTCAGCTAGTTTCCATCATGAGTTATTATGTTAGCAAACATTTGAAAGATTAGCAGTAAAGCTGTTGCTAGTTAGCCTTAGCTAATGTTGCTTACTTAGTGAAAGGGGCACTAGCTTGCCATCAGTAACTAAAATAGGTATGTGAGTTAAATGTTTTCCTTCGTGAATCCTTCTTGTAGTTTTACTTTCATACTTTTAGTAAATTTATATTTTTCTACTTTAACATAAGGGTTTTTTTTTTTTTTTGATAAAGGCTTACGATTGAAATTTGTTTCAAAATTTGTTTCCAAACTTCAAAATTGTGCCTTAATATGTCAGAATTCTGATTTACTATGTTTAAATGTTTATTTTGTTTTTCAAAATGATGACTTATTTTATAGAACAGTCTTTGGTTTAAGAGCCACCATACAAATTCATCTAATTCACGTAGCACAGATATACAACTGAATCTGGTACAGATGTATGCAGCAGAAATGTTTACTTCATGGAAGAAAAAACAGCAGAGAGACAGAGAGGCAGATTTTACGCCTAAATGACAGAGAAGGGGTTGATTTTGGAACCCGAATCGGATTTGTTAGAGAGTTTATCACTGTCACCGACCAAACTTTGTTACATAGACAGCTATGATAAGTTAAAACATATGGCATAGCAATAAGTGGCTGCATCGGCGAATATTCTCATATGATTATATGGTTGGATGCATTCAGAACAAACAACTATCCTGTGATACTCACTGGGTGGTTTGTGCATGCTGTTATTGAGTCATAAGAAGATGAATAAGATCAACTCTTTGGCACAAATCCCCTCTCTCAGTGTGCTGCATGATTCCCAGGTTTTTGCGTTTGTTTTTTTTGTACTTCATGGGTTTTTGTTTTAGTTCTAGTCCTGTCTGTGCTACTGTCCTGTCATTGGTTGGTTGTGCTATTGTGTGCATCTGTTCGGTGTTAAGTCCTTGATTAATTTATCTGTTCATACCCTGTTGTATCTTTCTGTTTCATTTTCTGATTCGTGGCCGTATTATCATTATTAACTATGGATTATCCTCATTTGATGTTACCTACGTGTGTCGTGACCCCTGCTATGGATACTAACTCTGATTCTTGGATTTACCAAAATAAAGCCCATGATAAGTACATGCACATGCATCTTGACGCATTCACCAAGATGTGACACGTCTTCGCCACCAATTAGGTGAAGGACAATCTGCCTTAATGTTTCCCTGCTGGTTTTATGAAAGACATAATTTATTGTCACATCTACAAATATAGCACAGTAAAATTCTTTTCTTTGCACCTCTTGGATTGTTAGAAAGCTGGGGCCAGAGCACAGAGTCAACTATGATACAGCACACCTAGAGCACAGAGGGCTAGAAAACTTGCACAAGGCCCAACAATGGCAACTTGGCTCATAACCTTGTGATCAGTTGCTCTGAACCTTAACCACTGAGTCTTCATAAAATAAACATTTCTTGTGAATCCATCTGTATTTGTGAAGTTACTCTGAAGCTGGAAGCTGCAGTTGTATAAACTGGGCCACTTTATATTCATCTGTTAGGTCTTTTTTTTCACTTCCAGAGCTGTTTCTTATTTTTTAAAATGCATGAGTTCTATTGTTCTGATGTACCAACAAAAGTCATTGTTGCAAAATAATTTTAAGCAAAGCAGGTTGTTATTCCGAGATCAAAAGGTCAAATTCTTTTAAGTAATATTTAATTTTTTTCCCCTCTTTCGGCTGCTCCTGTTCGGGGTCACCACAGCGGCTCACCCATCTGCATGTTTTTGATTCTGGCACAAGTTTAATCTGGAGATAATATGTCAGGATTTTCGGTGAAGGACTGGCTTCGGTGAATGAACAGGATTATTGGTTACTAAATGAAAGAATGAAGTCAGAAGTTTGAAATCTTCCATCCGTCCACCCATTTTATGTACCGTTTATCCTACACAGGGTCGCAGGGAGCCTGGAACCTATCCCAGGGAACTTGGGGCACAAGGCAGGGGACACCTTGTATGGGGTGCCAACCCATCACTGGGCACAATAACACACACACTACAGACAATTTAGAGATGCCAATCAGCCTACAGCACATGTCTTTGGACTGGGGGAGGAAATCAGAGTACCTGGAGGAAACCCCCAAAGCACGGGGAGAACATGCAAACGCCGCACACACAGAGTGGGGGCGGGAATCAAACCCCCGACCCCAGAGGTGCAAGGCATAAGTGCTAACCACTATCATATACCAATAATTTGAGAAGTTAAAAATTTTATAAGTTGAAAATTTGAGTCAAATTTGAGATAATGCTGCCTAAGAAAGAGAAAAATGTTAGACTTTTCTTTCTCTTCTTCCTGGAAGAAAGGGACTTCAGTAGATCTTACTGCATTGCTTATTGCAGTATGTGCTTGAAGTACCTTTTCTGAAGGTTGAAACTGCTCTATATAGGTTGCCAGATCATGTCTAACAAATACAGGAAGGCTATTCTTAATCCAATTAATCTGGAAACAAATTACATTGAATTGATATAAATGGTGGCCAACCCAGACCGCCATTTAAATTTGTCACTGCTTTAAAGCTCATGCAAGTCAAAGATACATAGGACCTGTCTGAAAAATTGACCAGAAACAGTTGCCCGAATTCCCTTTTAATGTTTCTTCATAACGTTATCCAGCACACCAAAATACTCATTGTGTACCTGGAAGCCAAATTCCATTAATTTGAACTTGAACCCCAGCCTTCATCTTAGATGGCACCACATTGCCATTTCCGACTGAGCTCAACCAGGATACGTGGATGACCCATTCATCAGATTCTCCTCTTGAAGAAAACACCTCTAGACCTGGCTCCAGGAGTGGGTCCTGGTAACCCTAATCCAAGCAGGGTACACTTGGTCTTTTGTATACTTTTCATCAAGATCCTTTGGATCACTGTTTATGTGACTTCTCTCACATCTGTTCATCAAGTTTGGTCCTACTGGAAGCATTAAACACCTGGTCACATAGTGCTGAGGTTCACCAAAGTGCACCATAGTACGCAAGGCTCTTTAACCATGTCAAGGTCTCAATCCATGAAAGGGCCCCTCTTAATGCCATTCACATAATTTGCACATCTTCACATGTCATTAGTCTATGCAGAGATTGTAATTGCACTTAATTTCTGAATTTTGTAACTTTTATTCATCACTGCATGGACACCCAGGATAGACAAGATGAGGATAGTAAATTAAGCTCCTTTGGAATACACAGTTGCCAAGATTGCAGTCCTGCCTTTGTTCTCTTTTACAGTGTACCCAGTTCTGTGCAAGGTCAAAGCAGGAGGTGAGAAAGGCAGGGCTCATCCTCATTCTAGTTGAGAGGTATTATGAAAAAAAGAGTCAAAGGATGGAATAAACAAGGAAACCATGAAAGGATAGATATGCAGTAGGGAGACTGAAGTAGACACTGAAATAAAAAATAAAAAAAATACAGGAAATAAGACATGTTTTCCAGACTGTTTCATATTCAGCAGACTACAAGGCTAAACAGCATCTCTAAAATATTCCTTTATATAAAAAACAAGAATATTTGAATGTTTTTTAAGTTTCTTATTGACTTTTTCTTCACAATGTGCGAGAAGCGGTGCAGAAAAGGCATACTGTTCTTTGTGTTTCTATACTGAGAGATTGAGTGTGCGTAGAGGAGTCAAAGCTCACCCTCAAGGTCAAGACTCATTTTTATACAACTCTCAAATGAGTCATAAGGTGTCATGACATTACTGCTCGAGTGACCTTACGTGACACTGGAGTGTTACAATGACAGTGTTAGGTAAAGGAGCTGTTCTCATTTTGCTTGAGCAGACTGAAAAATACCATCACACCCTGTCCTCCACACACATACACACTCCTCCCACACAGCTAGCACATCTTTCGGGCTGTTTCTCGCTGATCTACATCTGTAGAAAGTCCTGAACCCCTATGGGGCGTTTTAGTATAAATTATTCTAGTTCGAATAAACCTTGATGAGGCTGAGATGCGCAGACCTGGCAAGGACTTTCTAATGTGGCAGCTTCTCTGGCTCTCTTTCTCTCACTGGCTCATTTTCATGTGAGTCATCACCTTGCAGCAGTACTTTGCTCAAAACGGTGTTCTGTTTCTGTAGCTAATGGCCATAGTGTCACTATAAATATACATCATCCGGATTGAAAAAAAATATTAGTGTCAGAGGCCATTTTCTGTCTGCCTATCAGGAATAAATTCTGCCATACTGAATGAACCAATCCCTTTTATTATGTAATTAGAAAACATGACTAGTTTAATTAAGATCCAAGAGAAAGATGGAGCTGAAATGAATGAGTTAAGATGCCTCTTGAATCCAGCATGTATGAAGATTGACAGATACACCTTATTCAAACACAAGGGGGATTTGACATCATGTTTCAGTATCTCTCATCATTTATTTAATAGGTTAAGGGGCACAAATGTGACCCTCCTTTCATTCAGGACAGCATTGTCCTGAAGCAGAATGTACAGTAACACTTTTCTATAAGGTCCACAAATAAGCATATATTAATACTTAACTAATGCTTTCATAATAATGAATTGATACATGTACTCATTGCGTAAGGAAATAATGAGGTGTATATATTAACAACCAACTGAATCACATACTGTATGAATAGCAATTATAAATGATAATAGTTAAGTAGGCTTGTGTGATATAAAGATTTAATCTTCACTACATGATATTACACTGCCATGGCATTATATTATGGTACCAGTCCTGCCAACCTTTACACATTTTGTGGAGGAGCTCGGCAATTTAACATTATATAGTAATGCTAGTTATCACTTAAAATATGGCTAAAGAGCAGTATTTTTCTCCCCAGTAGAACAGGAGATGAGCCAACTGACATGTGAATGATTTGGACATGACATGACATGTGGTGTCTTGAACTCTGTGATAATAACTGACACTGACAGAAAACCTTGCCCCTTTTCACCATCTCACGTTCACTCGTCTGCACTCACAGGATTGCCTCGATTTCTGTCAAGGTAAATGGAGAATGTTTTGAGATCATTAATGTGAAATAAGGTCTATCGCTGTTTGTTCAACTTAGGTAAGTATATTAGATAAGTATATAGTTAACATCACTTAACGTCAGGTAACTATATTTATTATGGATGGCAGCAAAAAATCTTGGCAGCGATTAAACTTTTTTTTTTTTTTGCTTTCCTCTGACACATCCAAACACTTTGAGTAGCAGGTGAACAGAGGAAATGTCAGCCACCATCCACCTGAGTTTTTCAAATGCCTCTGCCATCAAGCAGCTCCCTACTATGATATTATTACGCCCTCCCCTACTCTCCTTAAATCTGAAATGGTGGTAATGCTCATTTGTTAAATGCTAAATGGTTAGCAGGGGAAAAATCTATATCACAAAAGCCTGTAGTTAAGTATTAATAGTTTGTTAACTTATTCCATTAATTAATATTATGACTTATGCAGTATTAATAAAGAATTAGATTAACCAAAACTTTAGGCTATTTAAGTATTGAAGCATTAACTACTGAATTGAATTGAACTTTATTGGTGTGATATTATAAAAACTGGGTATGGTCACAAACTCGCAGGAGGCTGATCCATTCAAACGCACAGTAAGGAGCGTGACATAGGCTAAAGAAAGTAGGCATTAAGCCTGAATTAGACATGATTTTAGAACAGTGTATTGTAAATATTTGAACAATATGTATATTTCATTTTTTATGTATATGTAAAAAAAACAAATATTGAAAAACAAATATTCAAAATTCATTCCAGCCTATATTTTGAGTTGCATTGTTTCCAAACAGACTTTTGATAATGTAAGTGATCTTTATTAATACTGTGTAAGTCAGGACATTAATTAGCAGAATGAGCCAGGAGTATCTCCAGATGTGGTAAACATACCTTCAAGGTAACACAAGCAGAGTGAAATTGAATCATATCTCTGCATTCCACTTATGGTACAAACATATTTCATATTGAATCACATGCTAAGGGTTTATACTGGAGCTGTGGCATATGGAGGAAACATCTGGAAATATCAATCTTGCATGAATTAGAGGAAACTGTAGACAGCCATTTTAGTTGGAAAGAAGGAAGCAATAAAAAATTGAAATGGGAATGTTGCACTTTCTCACATGATTAGGCCCAGAGCATCTCCCCCACCCCTTTTCTGTGCTTGGCTGGAAATCGATTGCTATTCAGCACCATGAGATGACAATTTTTTTTTGTCGTCCTGCAAAATTCAGATTATCAAATCTTGCCCCATAACAGGGATTGAAATCTTCCTGCAGCAATGATGTGCTCGGCCTTATCTCCATCAAGATAATATTACGTTAAAAGTGAATGCCTCTTTAGATCTACACCCGAATGGTCTTTGAACGGGAATTAGAGTGAAGCTGGTCAAAATGACAACATATCTGCATCGTTAATCCATTTGATCTCCCATCCCATCTTCCCATATCCATCTCAATAAGTTTTCAGACTTACTAACAGCAGAGGCTAGTGACTGTAGATTTTAGTGGGGCAGGATGACATAAATATTGACATAGCCTCAAACTAAATTAAGTTGAGACGCTATCACACTTGACTTATTCTATGGGCTACTATCTAATTACAGAGTAGCCCTGTAATAGAATTAACAACATACATTCAGCCAGCATACAGTCTAGAAGTTCGTTTTGAGTGGCTTTAGATGTACATTTGTTCAATAATGTTTGATATGGCAGGTGTGTTTCGCATAGAGTTAATATCATTAACCAGGGTTGCCAGGTTTCAGCAAAATTTCCAGCCCAACTATATGTCAAAGACCACCCAAAAGACCTGAAAGTAGCCAAAAAAATTCAAGCATTGGAAAAGGGAGGTGTATTCTTCTTCTTTTTTCCCAGCCTTTGCATGGGAAACAAGGCCATTGTGGTGTACACAGATTTCTAATGTACAAACATTATCCACTTCATAACCTCCCTTTCCTTCTCCCAATCTTTGCCACATATCTTACAATAGAAATTGTTCTGTACATCATCAACATATTGTCTGCACTTGGTCTTTGCTTCTGTTTGGGGATATGTATTGCATTTAATTCCAAATATTTGCTCTAAAACAAGATCTTGGCAGCCACTGAATATTTTTTTAAATTTGGAAATTTTGATGTGAAATTGGGACCCTGGCAATCTTGTCACTAACTGTCCAGTCTGCTGCTCTTCCGCCAGTAAAATGTTCATAGAGAAAGAACACGGGATGATGTGATTCCTGCTGATTCAGTGCGATTCAGTGCTTGTTGCAGTTCCCATTTTTTGTCCACTAGGTGCAATAATAATTATGCAGCTAATTGGAGCAGTGAGCACAATTGTGGACATCTAGAGAGGCGAGCAAATTAATGGAACATCAGCTTATAGCTTTAAAATAGCAACATTTTCTTAAAATAGTTGGTCACTGAAAGAAGGTAATTGTCCCTGGTGGTCTAGCGGTTATCTATACATGCCCCTATAGATGCCACTGCTTTAATATTAACATAAAAATAGCACTAGATATTTGCTAACCTCATTATCCCATTATATATTTTTGTGTTTAAATAATTAACTTCAGAAACACTGAAAAAAAAAAAGCTGGACAGTACACTCCCACAAACAACAACAGTAGCACATCAATACACAAAAGACAAATTATAAGTGACACAAGCAGCCTGTCACTCACTAGTGTAATTCTGGTCAGGGTCACGATAAGCCTATCCTAGGAACACTGGGTGTGATAAGGGAATACCTCCTTGATGGGATGTCCATCACAGGGTACCATGAACACACACATTCACAGCTACAGTAGCCAAACTGGAGACCCCAAAGGAAACTAGACACAGGAGCAACATGTGAAACTCCACAAAGACAATATCCCAGGATCGATTCAGGAATCCCGGATCCACCCTGCTACCCTGTAAAACATGCTCACGAGAAAAGTGTAGCAGCCTGATGATGTGTTTAAAAAAGGCAATACAGTAGCTGCAAAAAAGAAATGGCAGTGAAAAGTGCAAACGTTTCAGTCCTTGACTACCGTCAGTGTCAGCGACACAACATAACTTGTTTAAGATTTAGTCAATACCATTATTGCACCAGCACACACACACACACACAAAAAAAAAAAACTAGTACAGATGCAAAGAATCACTACATGATGAAATTACAATAGAAGAAAAAAAAGGTTAAATTTTATCAATCTAGTGGAGAGTACAGATGGCATTCATTGAAAGTATGCAAGCACACTATTTCACATCATTTTTTCAGTTTGGGGCAACAGGTAAGGAAAAAAAGACAAAGCAAAATACAAAAAGCCATTACAGACCCAATTTCCACTGTAATAAAATCTATCTTTTTCTTTTTTTGCAGAATGAAAATCTATTATGACCAGCTCAGCCCTTTTCACACTTCCCCTGGTTCCCCCTCCTCTTTAACCTCTTTGCAAGGAGAGCACATCAGAAAAGCCCAGGTATTGGTTTTCAAAAACTCAAGCACATTCACACTTTAATTTATTTTTCCACTCTCTGATACATTTTGGATTGGACATCAGTCTGCATGATTACCCTCAATCAAGCAGAATGGATGCTGCGTCTCTGTGTTTCCTTTCCTCTACAGTGAACTGCTACAGAGGTGACTGCATATATGTGAGCAGCTTGTACATCTCACCCACCCTATTTAATACGCTCACCTGACTGTCAACTGCCGTGCTCCGTAACAGATTACACCACTATTCTTTCTCATCTGGATTAATATGCACTGGACTGATAGCATATTTATCACACTAATTAGCAGCTCAGAACTGATGGCTTTTAATTTCGCTTATCTGTGGCATGAAGCCAAAAGTCATGCTCTGCATGTTAAGTCGATTTATAGAACAATAATCATTTTTGGGTTTGCAAAAGGGCATGGAGGCATCGGTGCCTTAGCATTAGCAATCTAATTATTCTGATTTTATACAATGATGACAAAAGGCAAGATAGTAAAAGTAAAAAAAAAGCTAAAGTTCAATTTCAACATAAAGCAAAGATTGTCAGCATGCAAGTCTAAGAGTGGAGTACTGTACTGGAATTTTGGTTATGAAGATTATAGGGTCCCTGAGTTCTCTTTTGGAACACTATTTCGCAATCATGGACAGTATTTAGTTCTCTCATATCCACTTTCGTACCAATCACAGCATTTTTATAATTTCTATCACAGCTGAGAAACTAATAAAATAGTGTTATTGAGACAATTCTGGAATAAAGATTTAATTTTAAATTGATTATTTTGGTTATTCCATCTAAAAAGATGATTATAGATCAGGAGTAATAGGATTTGTGTATGGAAATTAATTGGTAGTTTTGATATACTGTAATTCACGAATACAGAACTAGAAGTAATATTCAATATTATATATAAGTAATATTCCAGAGCTTCTGACTGTGTGATGTTTCACATGTTCTCCGTCCCACCAAGAAAGATACCCAATCAAAGTACAAATTTCACAACAAGAATTAATGACAGATTTATAGGGTTTTTTTTGTTTTGTTTTTTTGGTTTAAATGAATACCATGTATGGTGTTCTGAGTAAACACAGCATACAATATGTTTAATAGTTGGCCATCAGAGAGACCTTGTGATATAATGCAATGCTCAACCATAATAGCTTAACTGTTGAGTTATTGATAGATATTAGATTTTAGCCTTGCAAATAATATCACGACCAGATATCACCTCCAATAGGCCCAGCAGGATGAACACTGGAGATTTGGAGGCAGCTTTATGCAGACAGCATAGATTTCACAAAAGCAAACTAAGCAGTTGCAGTGGAGTGGTCACTGTTGAAGTTGAACTGAAGGGAGCCTAGGAAGTTCTGTTTGAGATGAGAAGAAAGCTAGCCTAGTTAGGTAATATAAGCACAGAATATGGAGGCTGGAGAAGAGAGTTGTTCTCAAACTGTAATGTGTGTAATATATTTTTTTTGGAGTATGGAGTATGGATGTGTTGATGTGAGTACATGCTGATAAAAAAAAGAAGAAATGGCTTAGAGGAGATGCAAGGAGATGGGATCCAGAGGGCAGCTGGTTAGGCAGTTGGTGCGGATATGCTTAGACACATCAGTGTCAATCAGAGGGGGAAGCCAAGACTGTGGTTGTGGAGAAATAGCTGCTGATGCCACTATCTCCTCCAAGAAGCTGTCAAAGTCAAGGAGGTGGGTGGTGCAGGTGAAGGTGGATGAAAGCTAAGGAGGTGGGCAATGTAGAAAACAGTTTCAACTGTCCGTTGATCTTGTCCTGAAGAAAAAGAACATATTTAAAGGTTCTTGGTTAGAGTCTCAGGGTCTCTCAGGCCATTTCCTTACAATCCTGATGAGTTTGGTCCATTGTGTGCAGAGAGTCTTGGAAGACCAGAGGGGGCAAAGGACCCAGAAAGTGAAGGAGCATCAGGATGGTCATGGATGCAACTGAAAAGACCTGTATCAAAATAATTGATCCATGCAGAAGTAGTGCTACTTGAACACCAGTCGAGACTCGATGAACCCGCCAAAAACACCTAATGACTGCAGGTAACATCACTGTCCAAGATGTGTGTTTGGAAACATCAAGCAGGTAGGGTTGTTTACAAATGGAAAGAGCACGTAAGACCACAAAGAAAAAATTGTAGACTATGAATGTAAAACATTAGCACTATCTGTATCTGTATTTATTCAGGGCTCCAAATATCTGTATCTGTATTTGGATTTAAACCCAAAGTGGATGTGGCCTAAACCAGAAAGGTTAACACTATGCCCCAGAAGCACTGGACAATTCTGGGAAGAAATCAGAGGTAGGAATGGCAGCACTGTCACCATAGTCTGTGGATTCTGGCTCTGACTGTTCCTCAGCCTCATCTACATTACTTGAGTTAATAATTGGTCTCAGCTAGAGATGTGTGCGTGACTGTTACTCACAAGGTTGTTGTTATTGCTTGTACCTGCCCATGATATTTTCTAAAAAAAAATTTAGTTCCCAAAATATAACCAAATTTGTTGCATTATTGAAACCACCACGACCCTGACCAGGCAGCTACTAAGGATGAAAGAATGCAACATCATGTTACAACAAATACAACATCATGAAAGTAAAAACCTCCTGTTGGTATGACTTTTGTTGTATTCCATGGGATCCCAGTCCTGATGCACACCTCTAGTCTTAACCAGATGGCAAGCTTTCTAAACAAAAAACCCTGAATAGTGTGCTTCCTACTTACATCTGTGTAGAATATGTTATTTGTTCATTCAGAAATAATGTATTGATATTCAGTTACATCCCTAGTGTAGACACAGGAAAGGTTACAACAAAAGATGGAGATGAAAAGAAACAGAGGGGAAAAGCAGGGAAAGACAGTGAACATAATAAGAACATGGTCAGAAATGAGTGAAGGTATGACAAGAGGGTGGTAGAGTTGTCAAGATGAGCTCTAGTTATTCTCCTGATTTTCTCCTTGCTGGAGTTTCTTTTGGTTAAATGACAGATGACAGAATCATGAAAAACTCAGCAGCTTGTGGTCCGTGTATGTGAATATTCTTATCCCTGAGGTCCATGAGTGTGTTGCTGTCTTACGGCGTGGGTTATAACAGCATTACCGCTGTCTCAACAAAGTTCCCCAATGGTGCCAATGGACTGTAGATGACAGTGATGTACAATATAAAATAAATTATTGCGGTATTCATAAGTAATTGCTATAGTAAGGAGAGAACAGAAAGAGTTGAAAATGAAGTTAGCTTTGGTGACCACAGATTGGCAGTTCCACAGACCAACCGGGACAGAAGTAGCAGTCCTCTGAATTAAATGAGAATTGGGTTTGAAGTTAAATAATATCAATTAAATCTGGATACGTAACTGAAGGGAGGCATCCATATAAGAAGCAAGAGAAAAAAGAGTATACAGCTAATTATAGTGCTCTGTCACACTGCTGTAGATTTCCCGGTTCCGATCGGTCGGATGGTGTTGATTAATTTCGTATAACAGCAGCTCTGATAATAATTCCAGCTGCAAGTTTTATATTAATGTGCTTGTTCTATTATGTTACAGTAATAATTTAAACATGTGACTTGTCTTTTTTTATAAATAAAAAAAACGTTAGTGTTGGCAAATTGCTGTAGTATAAGAGGAATACATCACCTTGGGCCATGCTGTTATTGAAAAATACTCAACTTCAGGTTGGTAAGGTTAACTCCGCTTTGTGTCGGGTCATATTACAACAACCCACCATTAATTATTATCCTATAATGGAATGACTTGTGATTTATTCCTTACTTAAATGGAGCTGGGGCACTAGATTAATTTCCAGGTCCAAAAAAGAAAACTCTTTTCCAAATCCAATTCTAATCTTTTTCATTTCTTACAGGATCAGATTAAGTTCATTATTTTTTCCTCAAGATCTGATCCACCATTTTTTGCTGGTGTTGGCCTAGTACTGATTTCGGGTATCAGATCAGCATCATCTCTAGTAGTAGGCAATATGGATTTCATTTTAAGGCACTAGGACTATTTGGAAGGAAAAATAATTCTATAGCATGTAGATTTTAGCTTTACAGTCATTGTCATACACCTGTTGTTTTTTTTTTCCGTCTAATTTCAGTGTATTATGTGCTATCACAAGAGATCTTCCTGAACGTCTAGTGAATACTTTGTATTTTTTTAATTAGGATTTTTAGGGTAAACCTTCATCTAGTTATATTGTTTCAGCCAAGTTTCAGGATCTAATAAAAAGATGAAACAAGCCTTGCCCATGGAGACAACAAATAATATTGATGTGTCGCACATAAAATGTACAAGAATATAGCATTGTGTTCCAATTGTGGTTACTCCAAACATATTACACACTCAGAAAGTGATGAACTGATATTTACACTACAGTACAATCAAATAACCAGTGATCGCTATTATTACCATTTTCTCTACATAAAGTTTCCTCCTGACATTTCATTTCTCTTGAAATTGCACGTCATTGTAAAATAGACAGGTCTCAATTTTCTTTTTCAGCAATGACAATGCCTGTTATTTGTTATGATGTATGGAAGAGAAACATGAGCCAGTCTACAATATTGTTTATTGCTGTATCTGAAATGTGAGGCAGCACACTGTGAATCCTCAAGTGCGCTTGTTTATTTGTGCTTGTAGTCATGTGTGTATGCACTCCTAAATTAATTCTATACCCTATTAATTTTGCTTGAATAGAGATCATTTGTTTTTGAATATAACTGGCATGAAAGACAGTCTTTGGCAATTAAGACAAACTAACAGAATTATCAAACATATGGAGCTGTTTGTGTTGTGTGCAAATATGAGTATATTCTTAGCAAAAGGGATTAAAAGGAGCTGAAAGACAAAAATATATGTATTTCTCTAAAGGCCATGTCTGCAAGTTAGCCTGAATTTGACTTGGCATAGTTTTTGTTTCCACTCTGTGATTCTTGCACACATCGAGAGAGAGAGAGAGAGAGAGAGAGAGAGAGAGAAAGAAACAGTGGCACTTATTATCAGACACATCCCCATGGGTGGGTGAGCAAGGTTTTCACATCTTACCCTCCAATATCTTTAATAGCGTTAAAGCATTAAGAACATCTCATCTACCTAACAGTATAGTAGCAGTTTTGAAAGGACTCACTGGAGCAAGAATCCATGTGGCATCAAGATCATATAGCTGTCATAAACCATTTAGTCTGCACATGCTATTCTAGGCTATTCTTAATCGCAGCCTTCTAAAGAAGATCTAAAACAGACTTCTTGAGCCAAGTCTCTGATTAAACTAGGATGTCTGCATTGTTTTTTGTGCCCAGAGGTTTCACAAAATCTAATTTCAGCACCAAGCCATGGACATTTAAATGTAAGAAGCCTAAACCCAATCAGTTAGAAAAGTCAGATGGAGTCAATATGCGTTTCAACTCAGGTCCAGGACTCAGTTTAACATTTCCAGCCACTACCAAGCATCAGTGCTTAAAAGCTTTTAGAGATCACATTGCGAGAATTATCAACAAACATAAGTCATCAAATGTAATAAACCTTTTATTAACCTTATAAAACAGACCAATATGTCTGCAGGTTGCTCGCTTAGATCACGTATACATAGTATGTATAAAAGGGACCTCATTTATCAATCCTTTAGCGAACTTGTGTGTGAATGTTTGCATAAACCAAGCCAAGCTTTGGAAAAGCTGATTTTTGTTGTACACGCATGTGTGTGTTGATGAATGCCATTCACCCGTAAATTAGTAAAATATTAAAATATAAATTATTTCAGTTATTCAGTTCCATGTTGCATGTGTATAAAATCTAAACACCTGTTACTGACACTCAAGTGTACATATTTAAACAAATCAACCACCACGGACCATATTTTTCCATAGACCCTAATTTATTTTCATCAATGGATTAGAGAAAAAAAAAACACTGACTTAGCCAAGCAGAAAAATCACAAAGAGGCAAAAATTTATTATTTGAATCAAAGATATTTTGTGTGTAAGCCATGCAATCACTCAGAAATGCAATATGTGAGGAATTAGTGAAATGTGCTGGCGATGCACAACAGAAAAAAAGCCCATGAGTCAGCAGGCCTTCTCTCTCCTCCCTACAGCGTGTGTAGTGGCTCCGCATTGTTTCACCGCCACATGTTTCCAACACCTGGGCTTCTGAGAAGAGCTCAACATACTCGACACACTCTGTTTTTGTCATTACCATTCTGTCAGCATATTCCTGTATGCAAGAGGAAATATGAGCCTGCTGATGACTGTGGCAGCATTAATAGCATGCAATTCATACTCAATGGCTTTGCTGTCACATTGTACACAGAAAAGCAAGTTTGCAGAATTTAAAAGACTTATAAGGAATGTGAAGTTGTCATTATAATGGGGTGACCTGTCATCTTCTGAGCAGGTGAGCAATACAGTGTCTCCTGTTATTTGGAATGTATTGAATTGAATACTGCTGGTGCTTGAACCCTGTAGATCGCAGCTTGCGGTTATGTATTGAATAGTGCTGTTTGCTTTGCATACAGCTCTTGAAAATGTTTAAAAGAGAGAGAGAAGAAGGAAATATCCTAACACAACAAGCTGATCTGGCATATCAAACCACCCACCTTATGCTACATTTTCTTTACAGAAGAATGTGCATGTGAAAACAGTGTAACGCTTTAGATAATCCACCATCGTCACAACTCACAACTCTGCCATTACTCATGTTACACATCGCCATCTCATTACTGTAGATGAGGTTATTAGGAAATGAGCCATTAGGCCTAATGCAGCAGGGAAATGGTTTGTGGCTACACTCCAGGTGCTATGTGTCTGACTCGATGGCTCAAGAAGCCATTGTTGGGAGGCTGAAACACAAAAATATTTTTTTACACACTGCCAGGGAAAAAAGCAAGTAAAGACTCCAATGTTTAATTTAAAAACAGATAATTCATTTATTAAATTATATAATAAATTTCATGAATGAATTCATGAATGCTAAGTCTCTAAACAGGCATTAACTTTTTAAAATATTTTTCCTTCCATTTTTTTAATCCTCTAAACTTTACAGTAACAAAAGACATATTTTAGACACACAATGGCTTATTGATGCCGTTGAGACATCTCATCCTGCAATGTTCTTTATTTTATAAAAATATTTATTTTTTGGCCTCTCCTCACTTCAACAACAAAGACTTATCCTGCATTATAATGGTATTAATTTTTGCAGCAATGGATGCTTGTAACTAAATTATACTTGTAATATATACTTTATGGCCCCAATCATATCACTGGATAACAACCCAAATTATAATAGCTGAAAGATTAACCAGCTGCGCATGAATATTTTGTTAATGTACTGACATTTAATGTTAAATCCCCATGTTAACAATATCAAAATCACAGAATAATTATTTTAATGGAAGTCTAATGCAGCACTTGAACTTACTAAATGTCTTCTCAAATTCAACATAAGCTTTGCACAAAGACTTTCCCTTTTAATTTACTGATTGACAGCTGCCCCGCATCCATGTTGTGTGTGCGGAGATTGCATGTTCTCCCAGTACTTCAGGAGCTCCCTTCAGGTACTCCGGTTTACTCCCCCAGTTCAAAGACATGTGTTGATTGGCATTTCCAAATTGTCCGTAGTGTGTGAATGTGATGTGTGTGCGTTTGTGCCCCGTGATGGGTTGGAATCCTTTCCAGGGTGTCTCCTGCCTTGTGCCCCAAGTCCCCTGGAATAGGCTTCAGGCTAACCAGCAAGCCTATGTAGGATAAGTGGTACAGAAAATGGATGGATGGATGGATTGACAGTTGCACTTATTTCACTACCGCAAATGCGAAATATAAAGAACATGGTTTCCAGCTTTGGTGTCAGATTTGTTGATGGAGGAAGGAGTGACGGCGTCAGTGAAAGCCATGTTTATATAAGACATGCTAACATTTATCTGACACCATTTCCCATTCCTTTTAGATATGTGATTTGTATAAATATGCACTAGCCATCAAAGGTTTGGACACACTAGCTTGTACACTCACCAGACACTTTGTGCAATCTTCTGATGTTCAGTTTGGGTGAGTCTTTGCCCACTGTTGCCTCAGACAACTGTTCTGGGCTGACAGGAGTACAGCCCAATGTGGTCTTCTGCTGCTATAGCCCATCCACCTCAAGACTGGGTGTCGTATCCTTTCTGAGATGCTTTTCTGCTCAAATCGGTTGTAAAGCGTGATTATTTGAGTCACCATAGCCATCCTGTCACATCAAACCTGTCTGGCCATTCTCCTCTGATCTCTCTCGTCAACAAGGCATTTCTTCACACAGAACTGTTGTTCACTGGACTTTTTTTTTTTGTACCATTTTGTATAAACTCTAGAGACTGTTGTGTGTGAAAATCCACACCAAGTACAAGCTCACATTTTTCCCCGTTTTATGCATCACGCTGCTGCCATATGATTGGCTGCATGGATAATTGGATAAGCTGGTGAACAGGTGTTCCTATTGAAGTGGCTGGTGATTGTGTACATAATCTACTAAACATCATCAACCATAAAGAGTTGACATGTTTAAAATGAGTTGATAGGCTGTTTGTTGTCAGTTACCTTAAAGGTTGTTGCGACTAAAGATGTTATTTTGACTGTCTGTAGAGTGTTCATAGTGCAATATTCAAATAAATTGCTACCAAAGTTGTTACAGATTGTATTTTCCTCTGCCTTAGTCTTGTACATCTGACAGTATTATGGATTGTGCTCAATAAAACTTGGATGTTTCCTGTTAAACTGGAACAAAACCCAGTGAGCAGCCTGTCTTCAGTTGCCATACAGAAAAGCACTGACATTATTATAATATGCTTCATCAAGGGATAGTTTTATTGGGCCTTTTCACAATTTGGCATGAGATGTGTTTGCATGGCATAAGAGCAAGAGACAGGAGCCAAAAGTGCAATAATTATCGCAGTGTCAATTTCACTAATTAGTTTAATCAAAGGAACACACACACACACACACACACACACACACACACACACAAAGTTGAAATGAAAACACGCATCATCAAACATCATGTGTTCTATGTCCAAGGTTTTTCTAAATTGTTTGTCTGCTTGGCATGAAATTAAAAATCTGAAATCTCAAAGAACTTATTGTCTTTTCTTTCTGTTGCAAGTCAGAAAACTCCTCAATATGCAAGCAACTAAACAATTCAATTACAGAAAAAAGTACTATTAATATTAATATTAGAACTTCAATAGGCTAGCTGAGGGCCAACAGTTTGTTGTTGGAGAATGAAAAAAGATTTAATTGAAATCTCTTAGATTCGTCTGGTCTTTTTCATAAAGCAGTTTCTCCCTCACTGATGCGAGAGCAGACAATGATTAAAAAAATAACTGCTTATCATTTCAAAGGTTGTGTGTGCCTATGAAAGGCTTTAATTCCACTTTTATGAGAACTCCAATTAATAATGAAATCCTCCATGAGCTCTATGATTGCAAAATCCATTTTTCATAAAGTACACCACCCAAGTTTCAGTGTGTTCTATAAATACGAAAAAGAGCCAGTTAAAAATGAAGACATAAATAAGTTTTTAATGAGGTGAAAAGCTCTTTAAAAAAATCACTATACCTTAAAGACAGCATCCTTTGCTTAAATGAATCTGTTAAAAGTAATTTATAAAACTAATTTGAGTCATTTGTGAAAATAACTTTAAAAATAATTCAAAATGCACAATTTTGTCATGGAACAAACTTTGTCATGGAGCTATGCTGTCATGGAGCCCCCAGGGGGTCCGTCAGTTTTTAATATAGTTTAAACTGCAGTTGTGGAAATCACAGCCCATCACAATGACAACTCATCATTATCAGTTATATTTATTACTGTGTTTTTCTGATTATTAGCCTGTGACTTGAATTCAGTGGATTTAACTGAAAAATCAATAACTCAGAAAACAAGTAGCCTATAAATAATGTCAACTTCGACAATTTTGTTATGCTGGTGAAAAGTTCAGGAATTAAAAAGCTATATAGCTCTAATATATAGACAAAATAATATTGTGCAAATTCTGTACTCTGCAGGTCTGTGCTATTTATTTAGACAGACTACAAGAAAGGTCATAACATATATTTTGGCTCCCCTTTCATGGCATATGAAAATGATCTAACTGTCTGTTATAGAATCAGCAAGATGTACTGTGTGCTATGCTGAATTATTTACCCTGTGTGAGCAAAATAAAATCTATCAATGTGCTCTGGCATCAAATACTGATAGGATTCGATAAAGACATGATTCCTGCCAGCTCCTGGTGCAGCTTGTGAAAATCATCAGCATGGCCAGGTGTAGGTTCCCAATTAGTCTTGATGTTTGTCAATAATTTAATTTCTTCATAGTCCGTTGCTGTGGGGCTTTTCTAAATGCCGATGGAGCAGGGTCAATTTGACAAGGTGACTAAGTATGCGTCATACATTTTCATGGGACTTCTTGTCATTGCTATTGAAATAGAAAAGTGACTCAAGTAAACAGTAGGTGCTGTAATCTATACACTTCATGAAACTTTTGTTCTAGAGTTATTAAATCAAACATTAACATCGGACTCATTTGACTATATTTATCAAGCTGTATATGAACATTTCTGTTCATAAATCATTTTCAGGAGCATATATACAATAAATGTGGTATTCATGAAAATTCAATTTGTTCATAAAAACATTCATATCCTACAGGAGCTCCTGAGGTTGTTTAAATTTGCTTATAAGGAGACTTGCTAATGTAAACCTCATTTAAGGGGCTTTATATAATCAGCATGAGTTACTGCAATTTTTTCATACAGATTACGTTGTGAAGTTTAGAGCTCTTTTTTTTCAGTTGGGCACATGAATTTAATGAAATGAAGAAAAAAATGTTGTTTCATATTAATGACTTGAAAGAAAATGATTGCAGCAAACGCATAAATTAATACAGAACTAGCCATTCAATTAGGGAGAAAATAATGACACCCTATAAAAGGAGGCAGAGTTATTCTGTGTCTATGGTGGCTGGCAAGCTGCAGTGGCTGAGCTGCATTACTGGATTTAGCACACACCATATTTGGGCAGTGATCCTTTACTGGTCAGTCGTCATTTTGGCAGTTTCAGCTCTCTGTGAAGACCAAAAACTTCATAAAAGGCAATTTTTGTTGACTGGCATTTATCAACATGCGCATGTGAGTGCAAAGAAAATCAGCATTGCTGAAAGTTTTGTAAATTTGGTGGGAATTTTTGGTGTTGCTTATGAAAACATTCACACACAACTATACTGTGGTCGTGCTGAAGTGTGCTCACCCTGTAATTATGAGATTTCCAGCAGTGCCTAATACTGGTTATTCATTAAGACTCAATTCCTGATATTGTCTATTTGGCACATGCTTTTTTTTTTTTTTTTTAATGAATTCTTGTCTTTGTTTCTAAGCTGTGCTTAATTTTTTTTCCTGTAAACTATAGTTTATAATCTCTAAATGAGCCCTTTGCTCTGTTTCCTGGTCTTGCATAATTGTCCTGCTTTATTTCATTCTCACAAACACATTTATTAAGACAGAGAGAACACAGTTCACTTTGTAAATACCCTGTAACTCTTCCTCTCTCAGTCTGATTTTCTGAAGTCCATGACTTCCAATATATTTTTCTGAAAGTCATGAAACTTCTCTTTGTGGAATTAATGATATGTGAGTTGGATCAGGACCAGACTCTTTTGCATTTTGTTTATATGTCAGTGTCTGCATGTGTGTATCCATGTGTTACAGATGGGCTGTCTACCAGAAAAAAACTAATTGAAGGACACTACCTACTCTCACCTGGTTTCCCTCCCTCCATCCTCCTCCCATTCTGTCGAGAGAAATAAACTATGATAAGCACTGGGCTGAATGGGTACACCGAATTTGTCATGAATATTATTAACCTAATCCCTTCAGTGCTTCATCTGTTTTATTTAAAATGAGCATATCAGTCTTTCCTGCTACAGTTCAGCAATTTCACCTCAGGTTATAACATAAAGGTAAATTTTATTTATTGCACATTAAACAACAGTTTATTTTGACCAACGTGATTTGCACTTTTCCTAAATATTATTTAGCACTAAACCAGAAACAGCATCCATAGTTCACCCAGAAAATATACATTCCAATAGCATATCTGAAAAATGTATAAATATATAAGTAAGTGTTTATTTAATACTTAAAATAAGAGGTTGATCTCTAATCTCATGCAAAATTCATAGGAAATCTACATATCTGGAATAATTTAATTGGATTTCATATTAAAGAAGTTATAAGAAAAACTGTCAGATGGCAAAGAATTTGACAACATCTTGAAATTATTCATGCACAAATATATAATGAACAGAAGTATGATGGAGCATGCTATTATGGGGAAAAAATCAACTACAGGGTAGTCATTTATTAAATAACAATACATCTTACTTTCCTATGTTGGGAAACTTAATGTTACAGCTTTACGTCTGACTGTTACAAAGCACTGACACTGGAGACTCCTTCCAAAAATGCTAAATAAATCTCATTACAGAAACCTTCACCATATCAGCAATTAAGTGTTTTGTTAAGTGAAGTGAGTGAAGTGACGTGTGGCCAAGTATGGTGACCCATACTCGGAATTTGTGCTCTGCATTTAACCCATCCAAGTGCACACACACAGTAGTGAACACACACACCCGTGAACACACACCCGGAGCAGTGGGCAGCCATTTTAGCTGCGGCGCCCGGGGAGCAGTTAGGGTCTCACCTCAGTCGTGGTATTGAGGGTGGCAGAGAGCGCTGGTCATTCACTCCCCCCACCTACAGTCCCTGCTGGACCCGAGACTCGAACCCACGACCTTCAAGTTCACCTTCAGGTTACAAGTCTGACTCTCGGACCATTAGGCCACGACTGCCCCCTTACACACTTTTTACATATACAGTCAGGTCCAGAAGTATTTGGACAATGACAGAGTTTTTGTGATTTTGCCTTTATACTCCACCACAATGGATTTGAAATAAAACAATCAAGATCGAAGTGTAGACTTTCAGCTTTATTTTAAGAGGTTCCACAAAAATATGGCATTTACCATTTAGGAATTACAGCCATTTTCAGCAAAGTACTTCCATTTTCAGGGGCTCAAAGGTATTTGGACAAAGTGACATAATTGTAAATATAACCATAATTTTAATACTTGGATGAAAATACTTTGCAGTCAATGACTGCCTGAAGTCTGGAGCCCATGTTCTCAAAACTCAAATTCTGAGTTTGCTCCCTGGAGATGCTTTGCCAGGCCTTCACTGCAGCCACCTTCAGTTGCTGCTTGTTTGTGGGTCTTTCTGCCTTCAGTCTTGTCTTCAGTAAGTGAAAAGCAGCTCTATTGGGTTGAGATCAGGTGACTGACTTGGCCATTGAAGAATATTCCATTTCTTTGCCTTCAAAAAGTCTTGAGTTGCTTTCGCAGTATGTT
>CM041003.1:6902491-6929845 GCA_022985145.1 Pangasius djambal
GAATCATCTTTGGGCAATCCTCCAGGAGGCTTGGAGTAATATATCAAGTCAATGATTGAATAAACTGACTGCTCGGATGCCTAGTGTTGTCCCTTATTATCAATGCAAAATGGTCACTAACTAAAGAGGATTTATGCTGATATTGCCCAAAAACCCTATTTTGTTCGGGCGTTTCCAAACTTTTGGAGGGCAGTGTACCTATATATGTATATATTACACAGGGACATGAATGGCAGACTACATAAACAGGTATTAAAAAATCATATATAAAAAAAAATGTATGGATTGTTTTGAAGGAGTCTCCAGTGTCAGTGCTTTGTAACAGTCAGAGTTAAATGTGAACGTCAATGTGAAAATGAGAGCAATGATCAAACACAGAGACAGAAAGATTATCCACGTGAGGGATAAATCCAAAGAGTAGTCATAGAACAAGGCAAAGGTCAAAACACAGAAATTCAAAAGATTAGATTCTTAGTGTAGATTAGAACTTACACAAACATAGTAGTCGGCAAGACTTCGTGATTACTGAATGTTTGACTGTTTTTTATATAGCCTGTGAACAGGAAGTTGAATTGGGTGTAAAAGAAGTGGTTAGTACTCAAGGGAGGTGCGGTAATGTCCTAGGTGGACGTGACACTGGGATAGAAATGATAATGAGGACTCACACTTATGTTGCCACCAGTTCAATATGATGTAAAATAAAAGTATCATATTACTTTATCTCCTCTAATGGAGATAAAGAGGAGATACACTGGGATAGAAATAATAATGAGGACTCACACTTATTTTGCCACCAGTTCAATATGATGTAAAATAAAAGTATTGTATTACTTTATCTCCTCTGATGAATGTACTGATCAAGCAGTAATGTGCTGCAATTATAGTTCAACTCAAGTAGGCTTAGTTCATCTATTGTCATGATTAACATAATAAGTGTAGTGTAAATGTACTATAGAAAATTCAGTCTGCAGGAAAGTTATTGTGTCTGATTAGGACTCGAAACTGTGCATGAAATAGAAGAAAACATGGCCTTTCTAGGGCTTCGTAGCAGTTTGTATGATGTATATAAATTATTTCAGCATGTCATATTTAATATTGGCCTTGACTGGCATTCCAGTGTTTTTAGTTTAATTTAAAAAAACATTTTACAATTTCAAAAAAAACTTATGTACATTCAAGATCAGAATCCCACGTAACTGAGATACACTGTTCTGGCAAACTCCACATACTGTAACTGTAAGTCTGTAGTTAATTCTCAAGTCTGATTAATGATGTACACATTATATGGTGCCTCAGCTATTTCAAAACTTGAAATTGAATGTTTACCTGTTTCTTTTATTTTTGTATGAGGACTGCAAGTTTTATACAAAGATAATATGTTGTGAATTGAGTAAAAATACTGTATTGTTTTTTGGCTAAATTATTCAATAAAAGTACATTGTATGTAAATATTGGAGTCTATTGTAGGCGTGCAGGTCAGAGAAACCCTCTATAACATCAGTTGTCAAATTTTTTAAGTGTATAACCCACTTTGTGGATAGTGGGCAATCCCCAAACATGGGGTGCCTCGCTTCTATCAGTACTGTTCATTTTGTGTATATTTCATATAGTGGTGAAAAATGGATATTTTCAAAGGAATTCTATATTTGTTTGGTTCCCAAACCGAATATATGACCTGGACAATGGGACGCTCTTTAAAAAAGGGCAAAACTGTAATCTTTTAAGGCTCTACACTTGTCGCTTGGTTGTTCTATTTGAAAGCTTTCCAAATTAGAACCCTTTTAAGAAGATAAGGAATGGAAAGTAGACAAACGAACCCCTGAGTGTAATGAACAGAACATAAGGGTTAAGTTGGTGCAGAATGGGCATGAATTGTGATTGGTAGGCACATGCTTAACTGTAAAAGTGTTTAACAATATCTACTATTTTTAGTAGACATTGGCCCTTGGCCCCCAGTTTAAGAAACTCTGGTCTAGAAAGTCTAGCAAGGAAGTTAATATATGCCGAGCTAATTATCTGAAAAGAATTTTCCACTCTAACACATTGCTGTGAGATCAGATATTTTTAGATTACATAAATAAAAGAAATTTGTATGCAGTAAATGACTACACCTTTTCATTTTACCTTCTTTGTCTCCACATCTGTACTTTATGGTCATACAACTCGTGTTAGGTGTTACAGCCCGTGGATTATTGACAGGGAAAAGGGCAAAGCTCATCATTAGAGTGTGCAGACACACATAAACTTTTTAATTTCCATCCGCAAAAGGTCAGTTGTCAGAAAGTATTGAGCTGGCCAAAGGTGAAGGAAACATGAAATAAAAAAGGCAAGCGGGGGAAGCTCTGCAAACTTCACTATGGGCTTTGTGTTTGTGCCACTGCTGTTCTTTTGAGTTATTATACAAGGTCAAATAGTTTGATTTTGAAAACACTTAAGTGTAGTCAAAGGAATCGATTTCAATGCACTGTTCAATGTACTGACTTGAAACACTTTCTGTACCAGAATGAGGGAATGTCCAATATCTCTATAATTATAGTGCTACAGAATATACAGCATGTCATAAAAGGTGAAACTTGTGCAGTGCAAAATTAATCGGTATATTAAGTGCATTAATTGTGTAAATGCAATCACAAGCAGCGATAACTACTAATGTGAAATGTGTTCTATATGTAAGGAAGAAATCCTCCTTCCTGAAGACTTTCATCGAGAACCAAAACTGACTGCTTCACTTCTGTGTTTTAAATGCTAAACATCTCCTCACAGAAAACTTCACCATATAAACACATTTTATTACATATTAAAAAAAAAATGTATTCATAAACCTGTGATTTGCCTTGCAGCCAGAACTATTGTCTGAGCCATGCTGTTATAGAAAATTAATGACCAATCAGAAACGAGAATTCAACAACGCTCTGGTATAATGCTCTTTAATGCCCTATCTGAATAAACATATTGTTGTAATTGATGTTAGTAATTATATAGCACTACACATTTTCACCATACACTCTCATATTACAGTTGAATATAATTACAATTTCCAGTTTAAATTGCCACATAAAGAACTGAACAGTAAATTATCACTATATTACATGTCAAGTGCATGGAGTACATTCTAAGGTCACTGCATATTTGGCGAGTGAAAATGGAAACCTGCACTTTAATTGAACCACCTGCAGTCAAGCATCCTTTCCAATGTTCTTTCATGCTTTGCGAGATATGGTATTATATGGTGTCTGGGGGGTGTTGGGGGGAGGGGATTTGGGCATGAATACTTGGTGTGACAGCTAGGTACTAGCTTGTGATGGCAGCGTATTAATCAAACACACCTCGCCCAGAAAGGTGCACTAGAAAGCTGTAACGCAGCTGACATGCTGACAGCCTGATAACATTTCACGATGTAAATGCCAAACAAGAGAGAAAGAGAAGTGGCAAGAACTTTAAGCTCAAGACAGAAAAACAACTCAGTGCCTCTACAATTTTTTATTTCATATTAAAGCCCTGTTCTGGTCCTGCCATTGCTCCTTATCACGAAGACTATAAACAAGCACGAGGAGCCAACGAACTGTGTTTACACTGTCTGTGGAGTCAAAACACAATGTACAGAGATGCCTGAGCGCTCATCTCCTACACTTACAGCTCACTCACAAGTTCATTTATAATTTTATCCATAAAAAATTTGGCCCTCGAGATAAGCAGTGTTTCTGATTACTATGCTGTCTCCTCTGATGCAGACTTTAAAGGCACACTACTATTAATTAATTAATTGTGTCATATTTGTTATTATTTAATAAAGTCAAAAGCCATTCCACAGGATTTTTTAAATGCATTTACAGCCCAAAACATATATTTCATATGTGACATATTGTGGTTACATCAAACTTTGTATTGTATCAATACATATATAATGAAGGGTATTCTTGAATTGAATTTTTTAGTCATATTTTATACACTTTTTTAGTCAATAGCTACTCTATATTTTCTTTTCATTTTTTAAGGTTTTGCAGTGCAAACTGTTCTCTCAATGCAGGAAAACATGAAACACACAGCCTGCTAATTCGTTCATTTATCTTCAATAACCACTTGGTCTTGTTCAGGGTCTTGGAGGATCCAGGAGCAGTGGACGCGAGGTGGGAATACACTGGATGGAATGCCAATCCATTGCAGATGTACGGCCTGTGAAAAACAGAATCTTTAGACTTAAATTTTACTTGTAACTTTACATTTAATGACTCATGATGTCCCTTGGCACCTCAGTAAAGTTCAGATCTCCACAAAACAGTATGCTGCATTTGTACCATTCCAATACAGAACAAATAAACTAGATTGTTTAGAGGTATTTGGAAATGGATGGTGGTGGTGGTAGTGGTGGTGGTCGGGGGGGGGAGGGGGGGGCTGTGTAAGTGACATCAAAGGTCATGAAAATGTGATCATAAAACCACAAAAAAAATAAATAAGCACAAATTATACATTTACTGGGCACTTTATTTGGGACACCCATACACTTGCTCTTTCATGCAATTATCCAATCAGCCAATTATGTGGTAGCAGCACAATGCATAAAATCATGGAGATGCAGGTCTTGAGCTCCAGTTAATATTCACATCAGTCATCAGAATGGGGAAAAATGTGACCTCAGTGACTAATACATGGTTGTTGGTGCCAGACTGATTTGAGTATTTCAGAAACTACTGATCTCCTGGAATTTTCACAGAACAATAGCCTCTACACAGAAAGGTGCGAAAAACAAAAAATATCCAGTGAGCGGCAGTTCTGCAGATGGAAACACCTTCTTGAAGAGAGAGATCAGAGGAGAATGGCCAGACTGTTTTGAGCTGACAGGAAGGCTACAGTAACTCAGAAAACCACTCTTTACAACCAACACACTGAGCCTTGAAGCAGATGGGCTTCAATAGCAGAAGACCACATCAGCTTCCACTCCTCTCAGCCAAGAACAGGAATCCGTGGCTACAGTTAGCCTCATGAATCCATGAATCCAACCTGCCTTATGTCAGCAGTTCAGGGTGGTGGTGGTGGTGGTGTATTGGTGTGGGGAATGTTTTCGTGGCACACACTGAGCCCCTTAGTATCAATTCGTTTGCATGCATGTATATTTATAGGACAAATGCAGCAGAACTATCTAGAAATAGCAGTAATATTTCATAGATGACAGAATACTGATTTCATAGAGGATTTGTTTTGTGTGTTCTTGTTATTTTTTTATTCATTAATTGATCATTCAAAATGAAGTTTTTTAAATTAATGACAGGGCAGATGTTTCATTTCTTTTTGTGTTGTCTTGTTTTTTTTTCTGAAACACACCAAACATCTAGCTCAGAAGCCTCCAAGGTCTAAAATGTCAGTATGTACTATAACTGACACAAAATCGTGTGCTTTTGTAATGAATGCCAACTCTGACACCCAGACACACACGCGCACACACAGTCACACACACTCCCAATGAAAATGATCAAGAGGGATGTCAAGTTGTTGTCTTCCGTCACCCAGATTCCCATGTGGGATTGTAAAACACCTGTCACACCATCCATCACTGTTTGCTTTCAAAGGAGTCCTGTAGCACAGGAACAACATGACTGAGATCACTTTAGTTCCTTAAAGAGAACAGAGACCAAATTGTAACCACGAACTCAATCTTACGCAAATGTATAGGAATTGTAATGAACAAGAGGGATTTTTTTTGGCATCACTGGATACAGATCTGCCTAATTCATCCTGAACCTTTACTTCTGCTTGGAGCTTCTGTACTTGTGATGAACTTTCTGCTGCTCTGCTCGGTCCCACATAGATACCCTAAAGATTCATACTTCCCAAAAACAGTTTATGCCCAAATCTCATGCTTGCTTCAGTGGATGATCTCACCTGGATACTGTAGAAAATGCTGCTGTAAGCATAAAGACTGTCCTGTGCTCATCTCAGGACTCTTCTTCACAATATGCTCAAATTGAACATCTTTTCAATACACTAAGTACTGTTTGCCTTTTCTCTTTTACAACTGTATACTGTAATGATTTATAATCCCACTATCCGGCATCACCCAGAAGAGGAAGAGTTACTTTTTCAGTCAAGGTTCTTTCTCATGGTGTCTCAGGAAGTTTTTCCTTGACACTGTCGCCTCTGGCTTGCTCAATAAAGATCTAAATTGACATCCAGATTTCTGTAAAGCAGCTTTGTGAAAATGCCTATTGTTAAAAATGCAATACAAGTTAAATAGAATTGAATTAAATACAAATTAACTTGTAAGAAACGCTACAAGCACTAAGCCATGAAAATCTGCATTGCTAGACACCAGAAACCAGACAAACACTGACCTCTTCCTGACCCTTGGAGTCAATGTACATAAACTCTATCATGCGACTCCATGTTCTTCCTTTCCAAACGCTTCACTGAGCTCTTCCAAGAACTTTTTTTCCAGCAGGAGGTGTGAATGATATCCCTTTAAGCGTTGACAGCTTACACGTGCCGCATTCCTGCAGGTATCTGTCACACAGAGTCGTTCTCGGTTCCCGTGCTGAAACATCTTCACGTTCTGTCATCTCCTTTCGGCAATAACAAGGCGGGCCACCATTAGATGTGACAGGGGAATATGCAATTACAAAAAGTGCAGGACTTCAGGCTGCCGTCGCCATCACCACGGTAAGGCCCGTTACTATGGCAACATCTGGCATGTCCGTGTTCTTTTTTTTTTTAAAGGTGGTGCAATAGAGAGAAATGGGAAAAGGGTGTTAGAAAAAGAAAGAAAGGAGGGTTTTGTGTATTAAGCTTTAGTGGAGACTCAGAAAGAAATAAACAGTGAGAGAAGAGCGTTTTTATCCATTTTGAGCTTTCACAGCATGGAAGTACAAAAGGGGCTGCTGAACAAAGGCCGCACGCAGGCCGTGGACTAAAGGGAGAGATGTGTCATATAGCAGTGGTGGTGTGTGCTGAGCATCATGCCCCGAGGGTCTGGAACAGCTAATCCAATCTGCTGACACACTGCTGTGTAACTGCTCTCATCCCCAAGCCGGCCTAAGACACAGCTGCTTCTCGACACACAGCCAGCACAGAGCGGCGCCCTGCGGTCAGACAGCACGATCTGCTCCAATGACTAACTGTGTGTGTGTGTGTGTGTGTGTGTGTGTGTGTGTGTGTGTGTGTGTGTGAGAATTTCAGAAATCAGAAGTTCACAAAGAACTGCTAGGAGTTGAACATATTCTCCACTTCTGAAAAAAGAAGATGAAGCATGACTTTTTATAAATGTAGAATTTTTTTTTTAAATTTCTATAGCACTTTTAACAATACACATTGGATGTCATTTATCTGGCAGGATACGGATATGAGCTTATTTTTTTTGTAAATCTTTTGTAAGAGCATTTACATAAACAATTTGGTATTCATGAAAATTCTGTTAGTTTAAATTGCTTATTTTTTTAAATTACACTCACAAATAGTGCAACTTTTCAGACACTGTCATGTCAGATTAATGGTGTTAAATAAAGAAATATTAAATATGGAATAAAAAATTATTAAAGAAAGCAAGTCAACACATCCATAAATTAAGACAAATAAGACTAGTCATTCAATTAAGCTAAAAAGAATGCTAACCCACTGTGGAAGCGGGGGCGTGGTCGAACGGCGGTTTGTGAATTGAGGGCGGAGCCGGAGAAGGAAAGTGGTAAGGAACGCACATGTGGCTCTGTGTTGGTTATCTCTCTCTCTCTTGCGGCGCTCATCTCTCTCCTTTTTATCCTCGCCCCACCTCACTGCACCACAGAACACTCGTTAGCAGAATTCCACGCAGGTGTGCATTCCTTACCACTCACCTTCTCCGGCTCCGCCCTCCATTCACAAACCAGCGCTCGACCACGCCCCCGCTTCCACAGCCATAAAAAGAGGATGGCTCAGGTGGAGTATAATTCATTTGCGTTCGCCACTGCATCTTTTCCTAATGTTGTGCAAAACTAGAGCCAAGACTAAGTTAGCGATAAGTGACTGATCTGGTATGTCTCAATCTGCAGTGTTCTGTGTGCTGCATGCCATCATCGGCTTCTTACAGAACACATCAGGTTTCTTTATGGCACATAACTTCTTGCTTTTCAAACATGTCTCAGTGTGCTAGAGGCTGAACCATGTGAGAGGCTGAAGAGTGTGTTAGCATGAGAGACTTCTGACCAGCAGTCTCCTAGATACAATTTCCCTGTGTGATGTGCTTGGTGTCCATGATGATGAGTACAGTGTACATTTTCTAATCAATCAGAATGGAGAACTCAACAGTGCATGTCTAATTAAGAATGAAATATAAGTTTAGCATATATTACCTAGCAAAGCATCATAAGCATTCTTTACAGTGAGAAAATCAGACTGATAACACTTTCTATGAAGGGCATATGTATATAATGTAACATGTTATGAGGCATTATGCATGTTTTTATAATTACTTATGAAAAAGCATGACAGTTTATAGGCATGTTTATTAGTTTTATTGTTAACAGAATGTATGATAAGTGCTTATAACACTTCAATACCAACACCAAAGTGAGTGTAATAATGTGTAGAATATAGACATATAGACATATACAGTATAATAGACATATTATAGGCATATTTTAAACAAAAATATTTATTAAATCAACACCACTTGCAATGCTTTATTTCTTACATTTTTTTCAAGCCCATATACAGTATATGTAGATGAGCACTAAATTTACAAAAGCTCTCCTAAAGTTTTGTAGTATGATTTTATGATAACAATTCTGGTACAATTTATTATAATGCATCTCATAATGCAAAGTGGGACTGCATGTCTTTGATGTTTGTGTTATAATGTGTAATGAACACTACTTACAATGTTGACAATACATAATGCATAATAAAGATAGCTATAAAGTGAAACGTATTGATTAATAATTATACAGATGTTTATAATCCCTTAGGAATGTATTATAACATGAATGTATTCATAGTTCATTGTAAATATAACCTTCACAGAAAGTGTTACCATCAGATCTACCTGCAAGTAGATCTACCCGCAACTTTGTGCACAAATAAACAAACAAACAAACAAACAACTAAATAAGTACACAGTAGTTAGGCTAATGTTACTACTGCAATTTTGTTTATGTTTTATGTTAGGTTATATATCTGTGTGTGTTTGTACAGTACTTGTCTGTGTGTGTGTGTGTGTGTGTGTGTGTGTGTGTGTGTGTGTGTGGTGGTTGGACGTGCTTTATGTAGGGTAGAGGATGTAAACCATTAACAGGACAGAGATAAAACCTCGCAAGCGCTGACGTTCAGGATCCAGATGACATAAATCAGGGCTCCAGTCAGCCCTGTGTGACTGTATTTCATGCTCAAAGAGTCCGCCATCCAAACACATCCAGGCTCAGTATTAATCTCCATTAGACAGCAGTTCAACTTGGCCCCAAGCCTGCTGGACCAGCCCAGGGGACCTTAACTCAAACACAGGCAAGACCTATGCGCAAGTACACACTCAGGACTGTGCCCTCCTTCTGCCCTGCGCTGGTAATCACCCTCCATATGCCTGCCTTACGGCTTGCCCAGACACACTTCAGTGCATTTCTATATGATTTCTCTTTCAGATAAAGGTGAGGAGATATATGGGTGAGCAGGCTATAATATCAGAATATTAGCTGCAGAGAGATATATTTTATTCATGTCTTGGTGGCTGCACTGGAAAGTGCCTGAGAGAAGCCAGAATAGAACAAAAGGATTGCTAAAGGTTCCCTTGATCATTTGCATATATTTGTTTTCCCATGTAAATCTGTCCAAATTGAGAAAAATAAGAGTATTTTTTGTACTTTAAAAGACATCTGTGGCTCTCTAGTCCTGTTTTATTGCTTAAAAAAGAAGCAGGTTTACTGCTTCTTTTTTAGTCATGTCTTCTTGTACTTTTTTAAACAGTCATCATTCTGTCATTCTGTATATATACAGGTTTTTCACCCATTTTCTCATTTATGCCTGTAGGTCTCTATACTACCTTGATATATTTGACTCATTGTCTTTTTTTTTTTATCTTGAATTGTAGATTGTGGGCTGTTGACATTAAATTAAAAACTGCTATCCAAGTGTCTGCATTTGTAATAATACTACCCAGATATCAACATATTGCTTGACATTACTTTTAATGTTTTTAGATTTTATATAATGTTTTATAGTATGTATTTTTCAACTCCATTTTCAACCATGTTTGCTGCTTGCTTCCGACCACAAGCAAATAGGCAAACGCCAGGGGTGGAAAGAAATGAACTACATGTACTCTTGTTACAATACTTGAGTACATAGTTCACTGTATTGGTACTTTTTGAGTATAATTAAATCATAAAAATTTTTTAAAAAAGACATAAAAAAATAAAATATTCAACTTTGTTACATTTATTTTTGATCGCTGTAACAGAGTAAAAAAAAAAAAAAAAAAGCAATTTAATGTATTTAACCATGAAGGACTGTAATTTTAAAAAAATTCAATTTCAAGAGCCAAACAAGAAAGCAGTGTCCTACAAAGGTCGACACTTCAGGTGCTAAATGCTTAGTCAGCTGCAGCAACGTCTGAGACAGTGGAGACACATTAGCAGCCTGGCCCAATTTATCAGTCTTTGGATTTAAATGCCTCAAATGAAACAGCATGATAAAATTTGCAGTATGAACGTTTCAGTGCATTAAATTTGTCACTTCTATGTTTGCTTGTTGTGTTAAATATATTGAAGTTTTGCTACAGCCTATAGGTAATGCTCAGGATAATGTGTAACTAACTATGTAGCTAGAAAAATATGAATTAACATCAGCTAGGTATTTAACAAATTACACAATCTACTGAAACCTCAACAGCATTTGGCCAGCCAACTTTACCTTTCTTTATATGCTCTTGATACTCGAGATGGGATGCCAGTCCATTGCAGGGCACCATTCTCACACTCATTCAGACCTTGGGGCAATTCAGCATAGCCAGTCCACCTACCTGCATGCTGTTGGACAGTGGGAGGAGCCTGGAAAACCTGGAGGAAACCCACATGGACCCAGGGAGAACATGCAATACTAAGTACAGACAGTAACTTGAGCTCAGGATCAGACCGGGGACCCTAGAAGAAGCAATGCTACCCAATATGCCACACTGCTGTCCCCAGCTAGTTATTTCTATCACTGTAATGTTTTTATATTTCCCACCTGGTCAGAAATATACTGAACAATCACCACACTATGATGTTTTTTTAATACTTTTTTTAAATTTTGCTCTCGTGCCATGATTTCAAAAATAGTGTCCAAAGACACAAGTAAATTACATTACATAATTACTCTTAACTGTATTCAATCTAACATGAGACAAATTACATATTTCCATTTAACTTGACATAATCCTGAATTTGAGGCTTACAATCCAGTCAACACACTCAGTGAACCAAGCATAACATCACTGATCTGGCAGGTCTGTTTTCCCATGGAATATTTTTGAAACTGTAACAGTATTTTTAATACTGCCTCATTAAAGTATATTGTTTGATGCTACTTTAAATTTTTTGTATATGTGTTTTAAAATATTTACTTTGCAACCAATATTTTTGAACATCTTTGTGCTGCTAAAACAAACACAAACACAGAAATCAAGCTGCTCTCTGTGATGCAAGCAACCATGTGATAATGTGTTATTTAGACAATTGCAAACAAGGTGAGGCATTTATCACTTAAAATAGCCTTTTTCTGTCATGATGCCTTTTTCGTTTGAAGTATACTGCCAGATTCTGTCCTCCAAAGTCATCTAATCAAAGACATGACATCAGTAAACACTGTATGTGTGTAATCTCATATGTATACAGGAATGCCATACAGTATGTACTACTTATAAAACATAACATTCCTCGTATTTTCTCTGGAAGCAATAGCTGACCTTGCCTTCATGCCTGATTTATGTTCTGCCCTGATAATCTACTGGGAGAACAAGTGGCAGATTTTAAATCAACCAAGCTCATCCCAGGGTATTCAAATTTCAAGTATGAGTAGGTTTTGTGTACTTGATGGAGCATGTAAAGAGGGATGAAATATATCAGAATTCAGTCCACAATAATCATATCATATCAGTGCTACTGATCTCAAGAACATGTCAAAGAGTTCACTGCCTCTGTTCAGTACTTCAGACATGATATTCATAACACGTGGTGAGAGGCAGGACGTAAGCATGTAAGCTCAGTTTGTACAAATAGAAGAATCGTAATCCAAGTCTATAGTGGGGTTTGAAACAGGCAGGCAAATGTAAACAAGGATAATCCATAAGAAACAAGAAAGCAGGCAAGGGTCTAAAACAGGAGAATATGGAACTAGGAAAATCAAGAAACACAGAACACAGAAAACACAGAAATCAAGGCTCGGACTTAATTAAACAAGAGCATGATAAGACTTTGCGATGTTGAAAGTAACTGAAGGGTATACATAGACAAACTAACCAAGGACTCACACAGTGCAGGTGAACACATTTGGGTAACAAACCAATGACAGGAATAATATATGTGGTAAGAGGCAGGACAAAAGTGCTAAAAGTGCCAGAATCGCAATCTAAGTCCATACTGGGGGCAGAAACACAGGCAGGCAAAGTTAAAGTAAGATAATCCATAATCAGAAACTAGGCAAGGGTCTAAACCAGGGAAATACGGAATTAGGAAAAATTGAAATCAAGACTCAGTCACAATTATACAAAAGCATGACTGTGATGCTACAAAGAAACTGCAGGGTATACATAGACAAACTAAACAAGGACTAACACAGAACAAGTAAACACACTCAGGTAACAGAACAATGACATAACTAGAACAGAAACCAAAACAAACAAACACAGCATTGTTTATGACGATATTCAATGCTATGAACGTTGACTATGACAATATTCGTCTTTTGCTCATGATTGATGTCTGGGTTATATAACTTAACTTTGCTATTCGAAAAATGTTACTTCAACAAACAATTTCATTTTAATGTAACATCTGATTGGCTCCTAAGAAGTGCATAAACATGCCACAGCTGAACAAGTCTGGCTGTACTTTCAAAACTAGATAATAACAATGCTTTGATTTGATAAACCAACTAATATTGTAATGCATTAAGCCTAATGAAGCTTATAATAACACAAGAAAACTGTGGAGTGTTTCACTGCAGGAAAAAAAAAACAAAAAAAAAAAACAACGCACCACTGCTGTCTCCAGACTGCTGTTTTATCATGCCCTCAGTAGAAATATGCCACATTCACACAACGCAACACAAAGTGTTTCTAGTAAGGATACAGCACTAACGCTGGATAGCATAACTAAATCACTGTCTTATATTTTTAAGATCAAATCTACGTTCTCTCATTTTGTGAATGCTGAGAAGTGGGAATTTGTAGACAGCACAACAGTTAACAAAAATACACACACTGAAAGCAATCAGAGGTGATAGTTGTGCATGTTGTTGTTTTAGATATCTAGCTAGAATTAGTGCTCTAGCTTGTGTCTGTTGGTATCGGAAATGTGTGGATCCATCTCCAAATCAACATAGAAGTGCAGCTGGTTTTGGTCATTTAAACATTTTTTTTATTCTTATAATGCTTCTGTAATACTGCATTGTGAATACTTGCAAAGTAGTGGATTAAATATTTCGCCAGTACACCAGTGTTGTCATTACTGTTCAGGTATACTAATAGTGCATACTGACTCTTAGCTTGCTTGCAGTATTTATCACAGATCAAATGTTGGACACTCCACTATGTTGTCATATATAACCCCTAGCTAGCTAGCTCTTAACTAATGGTTTACACAGTATTAAGTTACTTTAATGTTAGAAATCTTGCAACTGCTTGGTTTTATAATACTTTATATAATTCTTAGACTAATATAATGTAAGTTATATTTGCATTTTTTCATTTGGCTGATACTCCCATCCAAGGTGACTTACAATTAAAACTGTACGCAAGTGTGCAGTTCTGAGTGAAAAGTCTTGCAAAAGAGCCTAAAGGTCGCAGCTTGGTGGTACTGCAAATTGAAGTCACAACTTTGAAATCATTAAACCAAAGCCTGCTGCACTGTGTGAACATGTTATTTTCTCCAAGGTGCAAATAAACACTCCACTTTCAAAAGAAAGATTTTGTTGTTAGAAAGCTTTATTTTTTCACCTCACTGCCTTTAATTAATTTCTCATACTATGCAGCCACCAAGCTAGTAGTGTTTCATTTTGTACTAGAAATAGCCAACTAATAGCATAATTTTTTTTCCGTTCTAGATCACTAATGAGCAAGAGGTGACAATAGCAAAGAAAAACTCTCTGAGACAAGCTGAGGGAAAAAAAAAACCTTCAGAGGAACCAGATTCAAAATTGAGCCCATGCTGTTATAAATCTTTACAGTATACAGGTGTAGAAGAGTAAAGATAAATAGTACTAAATGTGTTGAAAGAATGTTAAGTGAATAAGGGTTTTGGGATGGATAAAGGACAGTCTTTAGGATTACAGCAGCAGTTTTTTGGAACATGTCTACAATATCCTGGTGAGATCACTAAAGCAAGAGTGAAATTTAGGTATAAACTCTAAATCCAAATACACACACAAGCTAAGTGTCTGATCACCTTTGTGTGTTTTCCACTGACGGGGGGTGTTGATCGGATATTGACACATGGACATTGAATCTCTATATTATGTGTATATCCATGAGTATTTTTCCATTAATAAAGACTATGGGAATGAAATTAATTTCCATCCAATATTCTCAATTCCATTACCAGCATGCCCTGTTTGATTGGATGTCGCAAGAAATTGCTTGGCTTGCTTGCCTTATGGTTTTGCGTCTAGTCTAAGAAAACCCATAAATACACTTCTCGGAAATTTGCATGAATTAAATTTAATTTTCTAGTGCTTTGTGTCTAATGTTGGCACCAGAATACCCAACTCAACTTCAGAGGCACCTGGACAATACCCAGTCCTAGATATAGAAACACAGCATGCAGCCTTCGTGTCTTGGCTGAAGCTAAAATTACAGGCACATAGAAAACACCTGCAGTGTCATCCAGTGATTAACACATCGTTTCATCACACACCTGACACTGGAGTGTCTGATCAAGAACAATCATGTTGGAGGAAAAAAAAAAAAAAGACAAGCATGAGTATCCTCTCTCACACCCTCTCTCTGTGTATGTGTAAATTGTCATACACAGTGCAGGTTACACTAAACCACAGCTCCCTAGATTCCACACCTCATGTCTTTTATTAAACTGGGTAGTACAGAGCCTGGTTTGTCCTTGACAGTAAAGCTAGGCATCAGAAGCACTCATCAGCAAGGAATCCTCACAGGATTGCAAGTAACCTAATGAGTGTGTGACTTTATTTTACTTCGTGCATGCTTTTCTTCGTGGTTGTCTGGGAATTGGAGGCTGTAAAATTACATTCAGGTGCCATGTACTGAAACAGAGCCAAGGATGAATGCATGGCTCTAAGGGAGAAAAAAAACAAGGAAATTAGGCAGAATTTTTACTATAGTTTGATTTTAATATGCCAAGCTGAATATGTGTTTAGGAAATTTCAATGCAATTCCTCTTGTAATGTAATGACATTAGTAAGAGGAAAACTAAAGATTTGATGTTAAACACTCAAAGGGCCGTGTTCAGAGTTAAGAGCAGAAATAATGTCAGTATTCATAAGGAAAGTTACTCTGGTTAGAGTCCAGTTATACACATGTTTAAGTCAAGATGGCATACATTGGAATAAACCACTAGCGTTGCCAATATACTGCTGCATGAATAGTCCTAGTAATAATTATCACATTAATTGGTGTTATCAGGTAAGCAGCAAAGAAGGATGAAGATGCAAGTTGGTGCTTATTGAAACAATCAGGCGAACAATCTAAAAAGTCAATCCAATAAACAGGCAAAAAGTCAGGCGATCAGCAAATGAGAAAAACAAGGCAAACCCAAAAGACCAAAGAATAAACAGAAAAAGGTCAAAGCCAGAACACAATCACAAGTTGAATAAGAGATTGAAAACCAATATTAGGGTTATTAGGACAAGACTTTTTTTTGTTTGTTTGTTTGTGAGTGTGTGTGTGCGAGTGTGAGACATTGAGTTATTTATGGAGTGTGTGTGATTCGTAACAGGTGAATGCAATTAGAAGTCTGGTGATGCAGAGCGGGCAAATGAGTCAGGTGACTGGGTTTCGACCACTTTGTTTTGCAGCGGTGAATTTTGAGAATTGAAGTTTGTGGCCAAACCCGGCCGTGACATGACAGCTGTAAATTTGGTTTCATTTAACAATATGGCTTCCACCCTCGTTATTCAGCAGCTTGTAAAATAGCACTTGATCCAGCACGTCATATTATTTTGCATTTTATTTTTCAGATTGTGTGATAACAGTTAATTAATAAAATGATGCCGAGAAAATTTCAAAATAGTAAACAGATGTCATGAAATTGCAATGTATGTGAAGGACTATTTTCCCATGCTTTTAGTTTGACCACATCTAGGCATGCCTCTGTTTTAAGCAAACTCCACCCTGTGTGTGCAATTCTCACATAACTGTCTGAATAGTGTCTGATGCCAACGCAGGCAATTTCAGTATAAATATATATAATATAAATATAATATAAATATCATTATTAAGTGCATGAATCTCAACTCTCAATATGGCGCATAGAGAGAAGGTAATCTTAATAACTACTAATTCAAATAAATTAAATTATTTTTAGACCAGAAACACAACCTAAGTGTCTGACTCTGAAAATAAGGAACTTTTCCCATTTACATATTGACATAACTTTAAGTCTTAAACTTAAGTCTCCAATTCATAAAGCAGCAATTAAGGGATATTATTATTAGGGATATTATGGGAGAGCAGTCCATTTTTAATAAAGACAAAAAACAAGATGAATTTTAGAACAAAAAAAGTCTAAAACTACTACATTTTCATGTCGTAATGTGTTGCCAGTATTAAAGAACAGAAAATATTATTTCAGGTGCTTTCTGTGAAGTATTATATTAAAATGCAAGAATCCATAAGGCTGAAAATCTCAAATGAAGCTTTAAACATTTCTTTATGAGCCTTTCCTGCTTGGGTAATTACACTTTAAAATTCTTAAGATTTCTCCAGGGATTTCACACCCCTATAATCTCAGCATTTTTGATTAATAATTAACTGTCATTATAGTCCATAGTAACGAGGTGCTAATTAGGGAGTGTTGTGTGGCATATCAGTATGAGCGATGCTTACTTTAGAAATAAGGAAATGCCAGAAGATAGGTTGACCCTATCCTATCCTGACTGGTTTTACGTCATTGTGTGTGTGTATATATACAGTGTATATATATATATATATATATGTATATATATGTGTGTGTGTGTGTGTGTGTGTGTGTGTGTGTATGTATAGGCTATTTCTTCAAGACTGTAAATGCCCATCTCTGTGTGAAGCATTCATGTGGCCAGAATGGGGTGTGATGAGGTTATGATGGTGGCACCCTGGAGCACTTGGGATTTGGGAGCTACATTTGAAATTTAGACAAGTGTCCCAATCTTCAGCAATTGTCTGGACTTACACATCATATCTTGTGAAAGTCAAGTAATTTGCCATGTAATTTTATTCTTTCTTCTCTCCCTTTCATTTCTACCATCTGACTTTAGCTTTATACAGAATCTCATCTACCTCTTCACACTTCTTACCTAAGTCTCTGCCCATGCTTTTTTCATGTCCCTCTCTCTTAACTGTCCTTCTTTCTTGAGTTTTGGATGGGGCCAGATGGAGGTGTCATAACATTTTTACTGGAACACCTTATTTGTCAGTTCCACACAGAGGTGCAGTCTAGCTTATTGAAGGTGGGTAGGAATCTGATTTTAAAAAATAGTCTTGATTACAAAAAAAAAAAACAAAAAAACAAAACATAAACCCCATCCTCTTATCATTTCTCTCACTGATAGACCAGTGAACTCTATTAACAAGCCATGTGTAATCAAATGACCTAATCACATGGGCATTATGTACCTCTATGGGGATCATGCTGGGGGTCTCAATAGGTTCTGATTTCCATTGATTCCAAAAGGTCATCTGATTTTTCAGCCCTGGATGGTCATTTTGCCCTCATTCATGCTTTGCCTGCTTTTTCATGCAGCAGAATGTTTCATTACTGAGCATATCTCCCAGTCAATTTGACATTTTCGAAGGAAGCCACTAGTAATTGGTTCAGCAAGTTTAACCTTTTAATGCACGCTTAATCGTGACCATTTTAGCACTCACTTTATTGCATGGTTTGAACCTGATTATAGACCACCTCTGGTCAACCAATCGTTGTCTCATACAGATGTTATCTCATACAGATGGACCATTATGGTACTTGTGTTAAGATTTTAAGCAAGAAGGTCCCCTGGTAGAAGGACAGCAGTTATCCACTTCAATTAGCAGCAACAGATGAGTCTCCATTTTTCTAAATTTTGTACCTACCCAAGAGAGCACACTCATTAGGGAAGCTCCAATACCCAGAAGCTAATTTCACATGATTCGTGCAGTATGTGATAAAATTTGCAAATTTGATATTGACATGCAAAAGCATTCGTAGGAACAAGACAAAATGATCTCTAACACCTTTCATGTGTGAATATGAAATTAATTGTCACTGCATACTGTAGCGCGTCGGTAATCATGTTAATAATTTAGACCTCGCTGTCAGGAGAGTGTTTGCTCTTCACAAAATGAGCAGCAGTTGTCTCTGGAGTAAAAAAACACACATACACATACATGCGCCGAATAGCACAGAGCAGCAAAGAGAATGGTCCTGTATGGCACTTAATGAAAAAGAGATTTGTCTATAATTGAGGTCTCTAACCCTACCTATGGTTTGAACCCGATTATAGACCATGTGCCAGAGGGCTCTATTAAACCCAGTCAAATGCTGAAAATCACTACAACAATCTACATTGTCAAGGCCTAATTATGTAAAGAATAAAACATGATAAGGTGTGCTGTTTTAGGAAATAATCAACAATGGGACCGATGCAAAGCAAGCAGAGTCACAGTTACCAACCCGAAATTGATTATTTTCCTGTAACAGCATGCCTGAAATGGTGTTCCTTTTATACCATAGCAATTTGCCAGTGATTACAAATAACAACCATGCATTATACTTTTTATCCATTTATAGTTAGATTTAAGGATGTGGAACATCCACAAAATAGGCTCCTGTTATCAGTTATGTTATAGCAGCTATAAAGCTTATAAAGTTATAGCAACTATATAAGCTTTTCTCTCTTTGTTGAAATTAATGTGACAAAAAAAGCACGAAGAATGTTACCAAGAAACTGAAAAGCTCTTCATCCTGAAGACTTTCCCATGGCAGAAAACATAATGACTTACTAAAGCACTGATACTGGAGACCCCTTCCATACATGTTAAATCAACATTTCCTTTCAAATGGCTTTTTTAAATTTGTTATTGGTCTTAGATTATGTGGAATATCCACCTTGTAAGTCCCCGTGAATAAGATGTTATCATAAAAACAACAGTGAATTAGAACAAGTCCAATAATATATACCTGTGCTTTTCCTTACTGTCAGAGTTACTGTTATAGAAAATTAATCAACACCTTCTGACCAATCAGATTTGAGAATTCAACAGTGTTGTGGTAAAATAACATTTAACAATCATATTTACATAAATGTGATAATTATATGCTGAATATTTCTGACATTAAGTGTGTGCTGATGTCCAGTCGGAAAGCATGCACGTGCGCGTATGTGTGTGTGTGTGTGTGCATGTGTAATCAAGTGTCTGTAGGTTGACCAGACTCTCAGGCTCCTGTTGTGGTCAGGGTGCAGGGTTTCTCTTCTTTATCAGTAATGGGAAACGAAATCTAATTCTCCATCTCCATCTATCTCTGTTCAGGAGCGGATGAGATTGCCATTCCAGAAAGATTTTCCCTGCATACACAAGCAAATGGCATCCCTCTACCTCAATTTTTCATTCCCTCCTTCTCCTTTCGCTCACTTCTTAACCTTCTCTCACCACAACTAACTCTTGCTCTTCCCTTACATGTCCACAGATAGTCTTCTACTAAAATACACCTCTTGACTGTCGGATAATTAATTCACTTCTTACCGTATTCTGAATTAATGACTTAAATTCAAAAGATACACCAATATTTACATAAGGAAAGATTTCTGTATTGAGTCCTGCTATGGAGGTGCTTAACTTGAATTTCAGACAATTCAAAGTATTAAATATATTACCTCAGAAGTTGCCAGAGTTTTCCAGAGAAAACTGTTTTTTTTTTTCTAGAACACATCCTCTTTTGCAACTGCAATATGATGTAACCTAAATGCAAGACACAAAAATATACAGTTTAGAATAAAACAATAATAAATGAAAGAAAAAGAAGGAAAGATTCAAACAAACATCTGAAGATATTTGTTATGATATGGTTTAATATATTTTGAATACTTTGCGGCAGCATGAATAGACCTAGTCATTATTATCGCATTCATTTCTGAATATTGAAAATGTATCTTAATATAAAAAATATGGCCTCCACCCACATTATCTGGCTGCCAGGCTTTTAAATTGCACTTGATACAGCATATTCTATATTTGTTCACAAGGAAGGACAAGTAGACCACTGTTTTTAATCTATTTTGACAACATAGGCAGAAAGCCTGAAAACTAGGCAGGTGTAAATAAAAATGCTGTACCTGCTGTCTCTCACTCTGTCTCCCCGATTGGCTGCAGCTCCTGCCGATCACAATGAAGTCATACTTCTTTAAGTGCCTAAAGTTGGGACATGATGATGTTTCATGCATGAGTAAAATGCATGGTTGTAATTTATGTGGACTGGTATTTAGTTCAGTAATTTTTTTTTAACAAACATCAAATAATTCAATTTAATTACGGTTTTATTATGCTGGTCTTTGTCAATGCTATTGCAGCAAATCACATAATATGCCAGTAGTTCATACTGATCATTGACAGTTTTGCTTGTTAAAGTGTTACCAGATGTGGTGCGGCTCGATCCAGCACAACTTTTCTGTGTCTTTTTTAAATAAATACACTGCAAATTGTGGAAAAAGCCATAAAGCAATCTTGCAGCAGTCTTTTCTGTTTATTTTAGTTTTGTACCTTCATCAAGAACACATCAGTCCAGAGATTCTTTTCAGCTGTGAACATTTCGGACAATAAGTTTTGATGTCCTTTATTTTAACAGAGAGATTTTGGCTCAGTGGAACAAATCAAAGCAGAGAGAGATTCTTTTATTTTGGGTTGTTGTGGGCCAATAAATAGATCAACGTGTTGGCTGCAGCATGAGCTGAGTAATTTGACTTCTGTCCTCAATGCCTCCCTCACACACTGATATAGAGACACAGGGATGAGAGTAGTCCATTCTTTATATGGTGAATGATTGAATGCTGTGGTGGTAATTGAGAGGGTTGGATGAATAACCTGTGCGCTGATTACTGTGGGCTAACAACATTGCCTTTATGAAAATATACATTGCTATGTCCAATACTCGCCATCCCCAAGCATTTAAACACACAAATACACTCACAGACAAAATTCAAATGTCACAACCCAGTCTAAATATGTAGTAATTCAAGGAGTTATCAGCCCATGACCAAACTGTACAACTGCAGTTGTTTAGCTGATGAGACTCATAGAGTAATAAAAAGGTTATAGGTCAAACTGAGATTACTGGCAAACATCACAAAATATTGAAAACATTTTATAGATAATGTAATGTTACTAATACTTTATACAGTATTCTGTCATTCAGCATATTCATATAAAGAGTTTCATTTGTTGCTAGAGTTAGTTACTAAAATGCCATTGTTTCATGAGAGCCCATGATCACCATTATTCCCAAAGACCAATCCCTGATCACCACTGTTCTTAATGATCAATCACTCATCACCACTGTTCACAATGACCAATCCCTGATCACAATTGTTCACAACAACCAATTACTGATCGTCACTATTCCCAATGACCAATCACTCATGACCATTGTTCATAACAACCAATCAATGATCACCATTGTTCTCAATGACCAATTACTAATCACCATTTTTCCCAACGTCCAATCAGCTATAATCTATTATTATCTATTCTGATAAAATATTCTATTCTATTCTGTTCTATAAGTGTTTCCAGAAAATCTTGCCTCATCATGTATCACATTTTCATATGCAAATCAAGGTGACTTCTAGTGACTATATGAGTATTCATGAGGTACTCTGAAAATAGTTGGCAACACTGTCGAAGTTGTAGGAGCTACATCAAGCATCCAGTGCTGGCTTTCACTGTTAAGTTGCTTGTACAAAAACCATCCCTCTCTCACTCCAATTCAGGCAGGCCAGTCCACCATATGTAAATCCTGGACCTTAAATCAAGTCCCATTGCCCCTGAAAGGTTCACCTTATAGGTTCATGTGGAAGGGAGGGGTATGTGGTGTATATGATCTGTAACAATGGCTTGTATTATTTAATAAATGAGTAAAAAGAATTGGGGCAGAAATCACAGTGAGTGTTATATCTCCTAGCACTCCACAGTTCAATACCTGCCTGATTCTGAGGGTCTGCTTTCTGACCCAAGTCCAGAGCTTGGATGGAAGACTGAAAACCTATATAGTTATTCTACACAGAGGCAGGGAACCCAGGGACAGAGAAAGCATGGCCAAAAAAATAAAATCAATACTGTGTAGAAGCAGGATAGATAGATGAAAAGCACTGAAATTATTCTGAGAGATTTCTTCTAAAAGATGGTGCATTCAAATACATTCAGATTAATGCTGACCCACACTTCAGTACATAAAAGTCATTTCATAATGTGTTTTTTCGCAATAAACCTTGGCGCACTTGAGTCATCCTATACTTGAGCCTTTTAGGTTTATTTGCAAGTGCTCCAACCACCTCTGAAGATGGATAGCGTTGCTTAGCGTATATTTGTTGGCTGTTTGTCTTGGTTACGCACGCCCCTCGGTTAGCTTGGCGCTAATGACCTTGAGATGGGGCCTGCGCAGCGATGCATCAGTGTAATAGGGCCTCCCTCCGCCGGCGGCTAGCCAGCTAGCACAGCAGGGATTTATTACACACAGCTAACTTGTGCTAAGCCATGTGGCCATGATTCATTTACCTGCCAGACTGACCTTATCCTCAGGTATGCCTCCTGCCTGTCTGCCCACCTGCCGCCATTTTAAAGCAAACACCAGTCAGTTTACGCCTTTTTTCCCAACAAACATGATCTGACCTGCCATCTTGTGTGAGCATTGCTCAACAGTAGCACTTATTTGCTGTTTGGTGTGATGCGGTAGAGAATATTGGACTTTGTATTAGGTTTGTTGGACCATGTGAGGAATTGTTGGTCAGATGGTAATGCATTAGCGATGATTGTAATCATTAATCTTTCTAAAAGATGTGATGAAGATTACAAAGGATGTTAGCAAAGAAGAATTCAACAAAAATATAGCAAGGAAACTGGGAGCTAAGTGTAGTTAACTTTGATAGACTGGCTTTTTATCTTGATTTGCTCTTCATCTAGCTTCTTCTTTTTCTTTGTTCCTTTTCTGACCTTCTCACCTGCCTCCATCCCAAGTCTCCTTCCATCCTTGTGGTTCAGATTTTATCTAGACCTGATGCTACAGACACATGTAGTTCACTTGGCAGGTCGGTAAGTGAATGAAGTAATGGAAGCTGCATGCCTCACAGGACAGGAAACCTATCAAGCACCTTCATTGATTACCAGCAAACAGGAGCACAAGGGAAAGAGGAAGGAGATGGGAAGAAAGAAGAGGAGGGGGAATGAAAGAGTAAGACATAGGATGAGAGAGATGGATAAAGATCTGGCAACAAAAAATACTGACTTTAGAGAGAATCGCTTCTCTTACATCAAAGTTGTTATACATTTTGCTGAACTGAAATGAAGTCTACTGAATGAAACATCACACCAGAACTCACTTGCTTTCCCAGTACAACAAAAATTGATGAGTAATTGATGGAGACTAGGGATGTAACCAAATATGAATACAGTATTTGGAAAAAATGTAGTGTGTTCAAAATGGATACAAATACAGATTTGAATAGGGGTTTTGTTTTGTTTTTGAAACTAGCCAGAAACGTTCACCAGGCATCTAGAAGTGTGACTAGAAGACTAGTGTGCATCAGGACCAGGATCTGACTGGAGGTTTTCATTTTCATGTGAATGTGGGGAAGCTGGTGTGACAAAGAAGACCATGAATGTGTGATGCATTTACAGCGTTCATTCATTCATCATCAGTAACTGTTTGGTCAGGGTCTTGGTGGATTAAATTAGGCTACTAGTTTGTTTATATTTTGAAATTCATTAGAAAATATTTCAGGCAGATATAAATAAAAATAAGCTCAAGTGGGATAAAAAAAAACAGTCCTGAACACATGTCTAGATATCAGTTATGAACTTGAGTAATGTAGGTTGAGTAATGAGGTTGAGGCTGACATGCAGACGGTGCTGGCATTTCTTCCAGTGTTTCCTTCAGGTTTAGGCCACGCACACTTCAATTCGAGTTTAAAGCCAAGTACAGATACAGATACAGATATCTGGAGTGCTTAACAGATACAGATAGTGGCATCATGTTACTCCGCGAATGGAGACATGGAACTGTTTATACTGCAGAAACAATATGCAAGAATATACCCACAAGCTTGTCTAGTTCAGGAAACGTTTCCTGCTGTCTCACATCTTTTACACTAGCAGTGGGTCCAAGATCAGTCTGTCAGCCTCCTACCGAATATGACACTGAGGCAAACAACTTTGTGTCTCACTGAGACACAAGGCTCCACAAAGGAAATTTACATGCCATGCCATGTCACATTCAACCCATAACACTGTCTTCACACAAATAGCTTTTCTTATTGAAACCTGCCGGAACTCCAGACAAAAGCTTTCCCTTCTAAATGAGCTCTACTGAGCAGCAGCTGAGTCACACCCTCATCAGTGCTTTCGATCAGTTTACAGAAGTACATACATCCATGAGATGGAACTGTCCCTGACCTTCAACCCTGCCTTCTTCCTGTTTCCAAACACTTGACAATGCCTCCACACTCTGAATGCTTTTCAGCCAGCTGTGAAGATAAAAAAGAGAGGGGGGGGTGGAACGTTGTCTTATTTCTCGCCGCCTGCTTTTCACTAGAGAGCAGTCACTCTGTTTTCGTCTCAATGCAAAAAAATAACCCAGACACCATGTTGAAAGCGGCCTGGCATTTACAAAAATGGGCTCCACTGTTTATAAATTGCAAATCGATATTAACGATCGAGCCCCCTCCTCTGCTTTTCTTCAAGGTAAAGATGTCACACAGCAATACAGCATTGGCTGACATGCAGGAGTGTTTTCCCACAACTGAGCATGTACAATCATTACCATTAAATAGATCTCAAAAGAAAGAAAAATATATACAAAAACACATACAGAAAGAAAATACCTAAATATTATATTATATTAGACTCGATTAGATTAGATTAGATTAGATTAGGTGAGATTAAATTAGATTTAAAATATATGATTTATATACTGTGGTGGTATGGGAAAGTTATTCAGTTCTGTGAACTACTTCTGAATATCAGTAGATAATATAATATTTTCGTACCACAGCACATTATCTACATGTTCAAACCCCCATACATTTATAAATGACAACAAAAACTAGACTTGACTTTTGGAGGTCTAGGTATTAGCTAATAGATTCCCAAAGGGAAAAAGTGAAATGGGTAACAAGATTGTGTGTTGTATGTGTACGTACACATACAAATTGATCTGTTACTTTAGTCATTGTCTCTGAGCTCGAGGGACGTCCATCTGGGTTAGCCTCCTTCTGCCACAGATCAATACTTTCCCTGAAGAGTGGAGTCTACACAGACACAGCCACACACACACACACACACACACACACACACACAATACCCAGTCGGGCAACAGATTACCATTGGATATAGATCTTTTTTCTATCAAAAATAAAAGTTAAAAATGTAGTGAGATTAATTAATATTGGGTAATTCCAAAATCTCAACTCATGTTAAGTTTAGATTAGACACTGAACAGCACATGGCACAGAAGATAAGGGTAAAGGAGTACAAATACATTGACTCCTTAATCTCCCAGCCATCAGGGGGTCCAGACTTACAATTGTCATTCTTATAACAGGGGGAAAGCTGGTACAATTGCAATAATTGTTGGTCTGAGTTAAATTACTTGATAATGATTTCAGTTAAAGACTTCATACTTATCATGCATGTTTGCTTCTTTTAACAAGTGCAAGTTTACCTATATCATCAATGAGTACTGTGCATTTTCACTGAAACCAAAAGGAGTCTCCTGTTACAATTGACCCATACAATATAACAGTTTTGCTTCTTTGGTACAATTGTAACTTGCTATATGTTGCAACTGTACAATTGTAAAATGACATGTAGCTCAGGAAAAATCAATGTTAAACGTTTATTACTCTGGGTCATATACCTGTGAGGGTAGCTTTGAAAATATTAAATAATTACAATAGATCATTGGATGTCTAATACGCAGAAGTGGAGAATCAGTGTTTTTCCCCCTACTTGGACTGAATTAGTTTATATGGGGGCTTTCTGTAATAAACAACTGGGGGCTGTGAGCATCTGGACAGCACTAATATTACCACAAGAGGAGTGCGTTTCTAGTGGGATGTATTTTCTATGAACACGGATGGTTGTGTCATGTAGTCAGTTCCATCTAATGTTAAATGCTCATAAATTGATAACTGTAAATGATTAGTAGTTTGAATATAAATAATTAAATCCAGTTTGAATATAAATAATTAAATAATTTACAGTACATTAGTATTCCTTAGCATTTAACATCAGATATTTAAGAAACTGGCAGGGACACAACTAGTAATTATTTATAGAAAACTAAAAGTTGATGATATTGTGCATATGTGAATTGTGCTTTATACCTGTAACTGTTGTTATAATGGCTCCTTTAATCAGCCTGTCAGATCTCGCTTTTCTTAATGATTTTATTTTCTTTCTCCTTCTGGAAATGCTTTCCCAGGTAGCGTGTGTGGTCGAGGTTTTACCACCCAGACCAAGTACATGGTTGAGTGCCTCTTCTAAAGCGTGTATTCAGACGGGACAAAATTTATTAGACTTAGTTTGGTGAAAACAGTAGTGTTACGATCGCCAGCTGGAGTGCCCACGAACTCCTCTAGAGGGCACTCCACCTCAGACTCTGGCTATTGTTCCTGGACTCAATTTCCCATGTGATCTTGTCATGTGCTCCATTGTCTGTGTCATGTTCTCATTGGTTAGTTTTGTCATGTGTTCTCCTTGCCCCGGTTTAAAAGTCACTCACACCTGCTCCTAGT
>CM041003.1:6929945-6953905 GCA_022985145.1 Pangasius djambal
TTTGGACCCTTGGACTGTTTTCCCTGTTTTTGATTGTTTGCCGCCTGCCCTGACCATTGCCCGTGTTTTGGATTACTCTTTTGCCTTTGCCTCAGATTATACTGTTTGCTGGTGCTTGACCCTGCCTGTTTTGACCACGATTGTAATAAAGCCTTGCGTTTGGATCCCCAACTCCGTTGTCCTGAGTCTACACGTTACAAGTAGGTTATTCAGCCTGTAATTTTCTCAGAGGAGGACAGAGAAAAACACTGACATGGCCAATCTAGACAGAAATAAAATCACAGAGTAGCGCCTATAAAATAGGAAATTACCCCAGGACCCCATGTAAATTAAATCAAACCGGATAGTGCTAAAACTGAACAAAAGTCCATTTTTAATTTCTACAATTATCTCCAGCAAGTGTGGTCAGATCACTTTTTTTTTTCCTTCAAATGGACACTGAAAAGAGATGTATATGGAAATAATAAAGTTTGTTGTAACACCAAATGTGTTAAAATCGCCCCTATATAACTTTCCTGAGATTTGATCCACTGTAGTTATTGAATAATTAATTGTAAGTCCTGAATAATACTTTGGCCAACGTTCGTGACTGGAGATTTAGAAGGAAAATAACACCATTGCCATCCATCAAAAGAATCAAAGTATTAATCAAGTTATATGATAGTCAGAGAATTTTGCTTATGGAAAGTAAGAGGTGGGAGGGACTGAGAATGATTCAGAGGCCTTTTTGGGAGGTGAATCTGCCAAGAAAAACCCAAAGGGATTTCCAAGCACGCTGCTGGATACAGACAGGCTATTGGAGACTGAATCACCAGGAATAAAAATGTCATATCTGGCCAGCTGTCCAGAAAAGTTGACCACTGAGAGAAAAGAAGAGAAAATACACAAAGGTGAATGATATTATACCATTATATCATTATGTTGGATTCTCTATTCTGATTGGTCGGATGGATTGATTTATATTGTCATATTAATGCGCTCGTTCTATTACATTATCGTCTCTATAGTAACAGCTAATACAGAGATTTGTATGGCAGACACACCACATAAATGGGTAATTGTTTATAGTTTTCTTTGAGGAGATGTTTATTTAGCATTTTTAGAAGGAGTCTCCAGTGTGAGTGCATTTTAATAGTTCTTAGCTATTCTTTAATAGCTCTTCTTTCAAGTTTCGCAACATGGGGAATCGTCACGTTTATTAACTTTAAGAGAGAGATCAAAGAGGGAGTCTGGTGAGGGAACAACCATTTATAGCTGTTAGAATGTAAATGATAACAAGAACTAACTTGTCTTGTGGATGCTGCATAACATTCATCATAATTATAAAGACATAAAATAATAAATAAATAAAAATTGGGTATGCTATTAAATTTATCTTCTGGGTGATGTCATGTCACACCACTCTGCCACTGATTACTTTCCTATAACAGAATATCCTTTTGTGTTTTATTCCTTACATACTAATCCTATTAAAAAAAAAAAAACATTAAACTTGAGTGTTTTTGTTTTTAGAATATCTTTTTCACTTTACTGCTCCCTCGGCTTGCAAAGACGAGGACACAGCCACATTTCCACCCATAAATATTTCAGTGTTTAATTAGAAAGCAGTGCCATGGCCACAGCACAAGGCAATTAAGTCATGCAGGCACTAAGTTGAATGTAAATTGGCTTTATCAGGAAAGGAAGACAGGCATGACCTTTTCCATGCATTATCCTCTGTAAATAAAAGCAGAAAACAGTATCAAAATGTTATCATAATGTTCCTACAAATGGAAAAGAAAGCTTTGACAAGCACAAGTTGTGTCCTAGTTCCTTACATATACAGTGTATAGTCGGATTCAATTCAGATTCAATTCACTAAGAACGTCACACTGGCAAACTGCTACTGCATTTACAAATCTGATTTATTCAAGAATGAGCAATCATACAGTTATTCACATGGTGAAGATTTCTTTAAGGAGGTAAAGTCTTCCTACACTGTAAAGTCTTCAGGACAGAGAACTTTCCGCTTCCCAGTTTCTCAGTAACTGCTTTTTCAGTTGTTTCTAGCTGATAAGTAAACTTTCTTTTTCAGGAGCTAACTTATTCCTTACATATTTTATAGCTGAGAGACATTCTCAGAAACATTTGTTTGTGTGGCAATTCCTGGAAAGGTTCTCTTGAACTAGCTAACAAAAGCGTTTTAACAGAAATGCAATTTTTTTTTTTTTACTTCTTCCTTCATGAAACAAACAATATTTAGAAATAGGTATATAATTACTTACACCGGTTTTTCCTGAACAAACCAAGTGCAATCACAATGAATCACAATGTGCAATGCAGTGCCTGTTAACCTTCATTTCATTCCATGTATTTATACCACTTCATTCATCACTTATCCAGTGTGAATTTCTGAGCATTGTTTGCTCTGTTCATTATTCGTGACTGTTTGCTTCTGCCCTTCATTTTGATTGTGATTCTTCTGACTGCCTGAAGTTTGAGGTCTTTTTTTACCACACATTTGTGGTAACTATTAATTCTTGGTGAGTCTGTGCCCACTGTAGCCTCAGATTACTGTTCTTGGCTGGCAGGAGTGGAACCTGCTGTGGTCTTCTTCTGTTGAAGCCCATCCACATCAAGGTTTGAGGTGTTGTGTTTCCACCTGCAAAGCTGCTGTTTACTGAATTTATTTTGTTTTGTTTTGTTTTGTTTTTGGCACTTTTCTGTGTAAAGTCTAGAGACCAAGTCTACTCGAACAAGCCAGTCTGGCACCAACAACCACGCCAAGATCAAAGTCACTGAGATCACATTTTCCCCCATTCTGATGTTTGATATGAACATTAACTGAAGCTCTTGACCTGTCTCTGCCTGATTTTATGCATTGTGCTGCTGCTATATGATTCCTAAAGCGTAACCTTCTCTAATAGCGAAGCCTTCTGTGTTAGGGTTCTACATAAATACCTCTACGGCTTTCTACAGAGGCACAAACCAAAGAAAGATTGCTGGATGAAACTTCTTTCTAAGAGTTTAGAGAATATAAGTTGTTTTTGGGCACTTTGGTACTTTTGTGTTTACTGTAGTGTTTGAACATATGAGCAAGTTCTTCACACTTAATAAAACCTAAACGATTGGTTTGGAGGGTTTTAGACATAATCTATAAAACTTTTGATTCCTTTGTACTATCCTTAATTATAAAAATAAGATTTCCACACTTTTTCTGTTTTATTTTGTCCTCAATTTTTGACCCTAAGTATCTTAAAATATTTAAGCTATTATTCTTTGAAGATATTATTTTCTATAAACTTTAGAAAGGTTTTCTGACTGTTGGTACTAAGTAATTAACCTTGCAGTTTCAGAGTAATTGCATTTAGTTTTGAATATTGTAGTCTTACAAATACCCTCAAGGACTAAGGGAACATTTCAAAACATTTGCTAAAACCACAAAGTTGTTTAATCTGATTAAATGCGACAAAACTGTTGCCTGGTGCAGTCCTCTGTTTTGCTTAGTCCTCTATTCCAACTTAACTTTTGGCTGAACTTTTTATTTGACTGCTTTATATTGCAACTGAGCAAATTTGGAGGAAAACAAAGAGCGCTGCCAGCTATTGCACTTGCTAAATGATGTACTTGCATTATTTAGCGAGGCACCTCTGTCACCATGAAGGAAGAATGAGGAGAATTAACTCCACTCAATGCCCTGCTAATTGGGGAATGAGAAATCTTATTAGATGTACTGCGTAGATCAATAAAGAGGCCAGACAGGACTTCTTTGAAAGGTTAAGGTGCTTTTAAACATCAGAAAGCCAGTGTTCAGCCTGTCAAATTGTAGCAGTGTTAAATCTGGCATTGAAGTTCAGATTAAAGTGCACCCAATTAAAGATTGGGATTCAGAGGGGTTTTTTTTCTCTTTAATTTATTATTACTTTTCATCTCTTATTGTTATATTTGGATGTTTGGAGCTTGTCTCTGTGGATTTAAAAAATGATTTAGAGGCTTGTTTAGTTAATGGTTTCTGGTTTGATCTTAGTCTGCATAATAGATCTAAACCTGGAGATCTCCAGGAGTCCTACAGGACTATGCTTGGAGAGTTACATGTGTCCTACCTTCAACCAGTGATGGTTTAAATTTTACCATGCCCAGGCTGATCTATAGTAATCAATAACCATTCCTATGATCCATACATAAAACATAAAGATGTCAAAAACATTTGAGAATGGTTTTCTTAGTATACTTACTATACAACAAACTATCCTTCTTTCTTCATTTTGCTAACCTGACTCGGTCATACATATATCTCCTTTACGACATCCAGAGAATCCAGTCATTTCTATCCATGTAGACCACTCAAGCCCTTGTTCAGTCCCTTGTCATCTCGTGTTTGGACTACTGCAACTCAAATTCTGGCAAGTCTTCCCGTGTTTGTCGTGTGTGGTTGCCACCTTTTCAACGTGATAATCGTGGACACTTCTACGCACACAACACACATTTAAGGTCAAAATTGCAAATCACCTCTAATATTTCCTCCAGCTGTACTTTGTATTTGAACTAGGTTTCCTTTTCATAGGAGCTCAAAGAAGTCCAAAATTTAATTGAATGCAGAATTTTGCCTTGAAAAGAATAGGTGACATTTTGTTTCTTCTTTTTGAGGGATTCCTTCCTTGGCCAATTTTGTTCGTCTTCTTCATTTTAGACAGATGCTGTGAATTGTGGTACGTCTCTTTATTCTTGGTGGTTCAAAACCGGACGGATGGCAAATCCAGGGCTTGTTTTCAACCTCCCCATGTTCTCCCACATCACCCCATGTGATGTCCTGTGTTCCCTCCACTGGCTTCCTGTAGCCTCCCACATCAGATTGAAAACACTGATGCTTGCCACCAAAGCCAAAAATGGAACCCCCATCTACCTGAACCCATCACCGTCAAGATAATTTAGACATTCTTTAAGACTTTTCTTTGTACTGGCACCCATGTGGTGAAATAAAGTTCATCTGTCCATCCGAACACCTGAGTCACAAGCAAAGACAGAAGAAGTACATTTTGATGGTTAGTTAAGAGGTACTTCTTCAATCATTGCTTGTGACTCATCTGTCTGTCCAAACACCTGAGTCACAAGCGAAGATTGAAGAAGTACCTCTTAACTAACCATCAACATGTACTGCTTTGTTGCTGTACCAACTGATGCTGTACTATCTCCTCTAACAGCCTGTATGCTTCATAGTATTCTTAGACCCAGATGTATTTGGGTCTGATGTAACTAGCATGATTATATCATTTCCTAATAAAACATTTGAATATGAAAGAAACAGATTTGTTTTATTCTAAATCACCAGGTAGGTTTCATTTGGAAAAAGTAGAGTCTATTTTGTTTTGCTTCAACATACCACCTGGTTTCCTTTTTTGGGGTCACATGAGAATGCGTTTGTCAGAAAGCCGCCTGTCTGCTCGGCCTGTTTCTATGCCAACAACTCTCATGCCCTTTTCAAAATACAGCTGCCTCTTTCTGACAGCAGGGACATATTGACCTAAGAGTAGCCCACCTTCCCCTGGGCTCCCACCGTGTTGCTGTTCTTCAGCCGCTAACAGGTACAATAATCTCTGGTGATGCTGGGAATGCCTAGTGTTCAGCATGACAGATGCAACGCAAGAGGGAAAATGGAAACGAGAGTGGGAGAGGAAGTGAGAAAGAGGCAAATAAACCTGAGAGGAGGGAGTGTGAACACACAATGCGTGTGGCAGAGCATCTAAAAAAAAGTGATGCTTTTCGCAGTTCCATTTTAGAAACATCTGCAACATGAGAGTTGACAATTCTGCAGATTGGCATCGCACAAGCACACAAATATCTCTTGTTATTTTGACATTTCCTTTCATACTTTTACAGAGTGTGCAGTGAAACATGATATACAAAATTGGTGTCTTTAGAAATTCTCTCCGTAAACAAAACCTAGAAAAAACGGCAGCTTGTTCTTGGAGTGGCAACAAAGTGGAAGATCTAGTGAGAGAAAATATTGTATAAACTCTGTTTCCATGACTGTACTATGGTCTCAGGTAAGTCTCTTGAATGTTTCAAATAGAAACTTGAATCAAGAATTATAATAGCTTATAAACATTCTACTTGGAGTGGTCTTACACACATGTAGTAAGCATTTTATACAAAAATTGCCAGGTCCACTTTCTGACAATTTGATATAACCACAATATGTCATGCTGACATATGTTTGACATACTTATGTTTTAGGCTGTAAATACACTAAAAAAAAAATGCCATTCTAGGCCAATATCAAATAAATAAATAAATTCATCCAATTAAGACATCCTAATCTTAATTGGAGCTATCGCTTATCTTGAGGACTGAATATTTTATGGATAAAATTATGAACAATACTTAAAGTGAACTGTAAACATAGTAGATAAGTGATTGGTCAGCTTATTCTTCAAACTGTGGACACATTTTCTTTACAGGGGAATGCAATGAAATTACCAAAACATTGGCATTATTTTATTAATTCAACAACTTAAAATGTCAAATGAAAGTGTGATAGAATAGCCTTTGTTCCAGGCTTCTTTACGTTGTGTGCACAATTAAATGTCAGTGTAAAATATAAAAACAAATAATAAAATGCTGACTAATATGATGTGCTGGATCAAATGCTATTTTATAAGTCATATTGCCATATTGTTAAATTAAACCACATTTGCAATGATTTATGTTATAACTACAACTATAGGACTATCCAGGCAGCAAAATATTAGCAATATGCTAGGCTCCTATTAGATGTCTGCTTCAGTGCTTGCCATCTTCTCATTCATATACCATTATATTAGTCTTTTTTATTTGCCTCTTGCTTTTATATTACATTGTATTACGTTTGGCAGCAAAGGGAAAAACACTATCTGCTTCTTAAGTCAATATTTTCCATCCTCTTACTCTGAATACTTTCTCTGCATAAATATTGTTGTAAATTTTGAATTTAAAACATCGGATCTGAATACAAACTTATGTCAGAATTTCCTGGCAGAGTCAACATAGTTATGCTCCAAGAACATTTCAGCAACCAGTAAGACAAAATGTATGTCATTTGATTAGATTTAGCATTGCTATTCCAACATCTGTCTTTGATAGAAGATAACATAGACAATAACATCCGTGCCATAGCATCCACCAATGCTGAGTTAACATGTAATTTCTAAACGTCAAACAAAATGTGAGTCAGCATCAGACACTTCAGCTGTCCGGGCTCTGGCAGGTTCTAATTCTGACAGTGTCACTGGAGGGCAAATTCAGAGCCACGACTGTGCAATTCTTCCCAAATGTATTCTCAACCTAATGTAGATGTTTTCTCAACCATTTTCAGGCCATATGTTGAACATCAAAGAAATGCTCAGCCATTTTACTCCACTCTGCAGCAGTTCACACTTTAGCAGATGTTCCACTCATTATCCGAACACACACTTCTCCTTACTATGGCATTTTCCTGCAGTGCCTAAAATCACGTTTAAAGTAGTCTCCATTTCAATCCTAGTAAAAGCAGATAACGCAAGGATTGCAAGGTGACATTGAGCTGTAAGACAGAGGTAACCCATTAGTGAAAACTATAAAGACAGAGAGCTAAAGGAATGAACGAGACACCGCTAATGGCTTTGTGAATACTGAGATGCTTTCCAGCTTCAGATTTCACACCCCATGCTGCGAAATTGCTGGAGGATTTCCAAGATAAGGAATGTGCCTCACATATGCAATGGGCGTCCTTGGGTTTTCTAGGCAGGGAAATGTCAAAAATGATCTAGCAATAGAGTGTTTTTTTTTATTCTGTTAATCCTTGTTGTTGTCAATTACATGGTCTTGCATTCTTAAAACAGAAAGTCCTCCATCTTCTTGTGTAATGCAAGGTCAGGAGCAACTGGTATGAGCTAATTTTGCATAACATTAGAGAAAAATACACATAAATTCTCCTTCAGGTGTCTTCAGATGCCATCACACCCACATTATTTGAAGAGAAATGTCATTCAAAATGTAATACAGGGAGCAATGTATGATCTACTCACAGTGTTGTTCTGTATTCTCACATTTCTAAGCAATACAGTGATAATATAGAAAAATTAACCCTCTACAAATTTCTATCAGAAGTGTTTCTCTGAAAGAGAGTTTTCTGAGTAGAATCATTCCATGAAGCCAAGATGCCTCAACTATCCAAAATTCTGCTGGTACTTTAAGAGGATAGCATTTATTTTAAAATAAAGTAGCTGGAAAATCAAAAATCTGAGACCACTGCCAAGTACTGACAAATATGTTGATATATATATATATTTTTTTTAGAAAACAGTAGCACATAATCTACAGCAGCTTACAACTTATTCAATATCAGATATTAGCCCTGTTAGTCATAGTCATGTTTTAGTATTTGAATGTAATAGATGGGACTGTAATTATTTATTGGATTTTGTAATTTAATGAATCAAATGGTGTGTGTTAACAAAATATTCAGATAAGGACGATGGTAAAATTTAAATAATGAATTCATGAATAATGCACAATTTGTCATTTTTTTATATATTGTAAAATAAAAACAGATCATTAGAACATGGTCATTTTCATAATCATGATAACACTTTGATTTAAGTAAGGAATGAAACATACTCTTATAGGAAAATAATTAAATGCATTAATGACATGTGATGTGGAACATTGCAAAACAAGTTAGTTCCTGTTATCAGTTGCATTACAGCAGCTATAAACAGTTGTTCACCTCAACTGCCTCGCATTTTTTTCTCTCTCTTGAAGTTAAAAAGACAAAAAAGTTCAGCTTGTTGCCATGAAACCACAAAAAGCAAAGTCATCTATTTTGAAGACTTTGCGGAATACTTACGGACTGTTACAAAGCGCTGATAACTTCTCTGCCTTAAAAAATTCTTTCTGTTGCTTTTGACGTATGCTTTGACTCATTGCCCATCTGCACAGTGTAGCACCATCCAATGTGTTTTGAAGCATTTGGCTGAATGTGAGCAGATAATATAGCCATGTACAGTTCAGAGTTCATCCTGATGGCACGGCTGCTATTTGTCAGCAGTCACACCATCAATAAATACAAGTGAACCAGTCCCACTGGCAGCCATGCATACCCATGCCATAAGATGACTTGGTATGCTTGGTAACAGTTCATGAGCAGTTCATTCGATCTTTGTCTCCTCTGTCCAGAGGATGTTTTTCCAGTATGGTACATGTTTTGGCCAACTAATTTGGTCTTCCTGTTTTACACTGGTTTACATCTTGTTTGTAGACCCTCTGTATTTACTCCTCTTTACTCTTTACCCTATGTATTTACTCCTCTTCTCTTGATTGTTGACTTTGACACAGAGACACATACCTCCTGGAGAGTGTTCTTGATCTGACCATCTGTTTTGAAGGAATTTTTCTTAACCAGGGAAAGAATTCTTCTTTCATCTACCACAGTTGTCAATAGACTTGAAAAATCAAAACAAACCCATCAGAGAGACACCTAATGTTTTTGCCGTCTCTCTGATGGGTTTGTTTTGATTTTTCAAGTCTATTGATGGCTTGCTTTACTGGCAGTGACAGCTCTTTGGACTTCATACTGAGAATTAACAGCAACAGATTTCAAATACAAATGCCACTCTTGAAATCAACTCTTTTGTCTGCTTACATGTAAGTGAAATAATGAGTGAGTAACACACACATGCCCTGGAACAGCTGAGTAGCCAACTGTCCGTATAAAATGAAAATACCCTTGAATACCCTTAAATTAAAGCTGAATGTCTGCAATCATGTTAATTATTTAATTTTAACTCCAATATACTGTGGTAGACAGCTAAAACAACAATAACTATGTTAATATCCAAATATTTATGGCCCTGACTGTATGTATTACTTGCTCATAATAAATAGTTACTTACCTTTTGAACCTTAAATGAAAGTGTTACTAAAAGTGAGGCAAAGATTGTTAGTTTTCCCCTTGATCAAGGGTCTTAACCCTCAACTGTTCAGATTTATACTTGGATTGCATTGTGGCTCATTTATAAATCTCTTGAGAATAAACTTTATGCCAAATAAATGAATGTAAATCCAATGAGTTGTTGCTACAGTGCATCTTATTTGGTTATCGATTAATTTGGCTTTAAAGATATGATCTTACATTCCTAAAATAGCTTATCTTATCCAAACCATCAAATGCCTCTAAAATGGTAACATGGGTATAAAAAGTGAAAATGACGACTTACTGGATCTTTCTATTCTGCTGAATCAAATGCCTTTTTTTCTCCTCTCAGTCTGTCATCTCAAGGTCTTCAGTAAAGCTGTCCTCTTCCTGCCTTCATACATCATCCACAGCCTCGTGGCACGGCATTTCAAATATGAGACATTGCACCATGCAGCATCATGTAAACCTCATGTCCTTTTCAATGTTTAGAGATGGTTTAGTCACATTGACCCTAATCAAGTATTTCAATTGAAATATTTATAACATTCAATACATCATAATAATTACTAGCAATTTAAACATAATGTATGGAAGTAGATGTGAATAACAAACAACTTAAATGAAGGACATACATTACATATGAGCCTATGGTCTCAACTCAGGTCTAAACCGGCCCGTCCCTACTAGAAACTTTCCCCCACTTAAATATTGACATATCTTTTGAATTTCAGTCACTGACTGTCTTCCAAACTTGACTTTCTAGATGCTAAGATTTAAAATCTTTCTTGATTTTAAAGAGCCATTTGAAGACACTCGGCAAGTTGTAGAAAGATAGACGATGACATAAAACAGCCAGAAAACTGTCTGCATCTGATGAACAGTACTTAAAGGCTATTTCCTTAAAGTAAGGAAAGAAATCTAATCAAGCACTCACTCAGCATCTGGCAGAGTCATCTGGCACCAAAGTCGATGTTTCGACTGGGAGAAAATGTCTTGTAGGTGTGTGTTTCAACTAAGAATCCATTTTTTTTTACGAAAGCAAAGCAGAGGAAATTGAAGACTATAAAACATAGTGCAGGGATAGATTGGAGAATTTTTGGTTCACAAAAACACCAGTGTGTCAGAAGATGTGAGAGACAGGGTGATACCTGTCTACCATGAATCACAGAAATGTTTGTGCTGTGGTCTAGGGAGCATTTCTGGCCAAAATGTTGAAAAAAGATCTAAATCAGTTGAAAAATAAGTGAGTCGTAAAACTAATCAGGACTGAGATTCCTAAAAACATCGCAGAACAGAAATGTTAGAGTGAGCATCACTTTGATCTCTCTCTCTCTCTCTCTCTCTCTCTCTCAAGCAGTTAAGAAGATCTTTAGAACTTCATGATGCTTACCGAAACCAGGCCCAAGGAAGCAACACAAATACTTTTCAGTTCAGTCTAAGACTTTATTACTAATATTATTATTAAAGTTTTTCATGTTTGCTATCTCATTAAATAACATTTAATGAGGTAGCAAAGATGATATTATTAAGTATTTTCTATTTTGATTTTAAATTTATAAAAATGGGTCACTTTGGCAGGGACTGAATGCAGTGATTAAACGGAAGGATGCATGCCGCACCAGCTGGCTTACTCCGCATCCCATGAGCCTTTTGGCACAGACAACTGGGCGGCGATGCTGCTAATGCCAGATAAGCCTATCCAAGAGCAGAGACGAAGAATTCTTTGACTACTGACAAACGTGAGAGACGTGCCGACCATTGACAATGTTCACACATATTTATCTGTATCTCTCTCCTCCCACTCTCATCTCATCCCCCTCTCTCTCCCTCTCAATTAGCATGAGTCACAGAGACCGAAGCCTTTATTCATTAATTTGTTTGGAGGCTGGAAACAAACCGAATGTGTACCGTGCTCTGTGAATTGTGGGATTGATTTCACAGGTGGCCGCCACTAAATGGTGAATCGAGGTCAAACTCGTTCGTGTAGAGTGCAAAAGGAGGACACGAACAGCTTAAGTTTGTAATGCTGACTGCTGAAGAGTGGAAGGATAGAACACAGATTCACACAGTAGCAGGTGTGGAAAACGTAGAGAGAGAAAATTATAGGTACTGTGTCTGAAATCTACTTGAGTGAAAGTCAAAAATGATCTACATTTGGTAACACTGTTACCAAAGGGTTACCAACACACTGTTACCAACACTGAAGGGTATCTACACAATGCCTTTGTAGCACATTCATTAGCATTCCATAAATATTTTATAAAGCAATGAAGGAGAATTCATGAAAGGCTCATGTCAAAACGCACAAGACATTTATGCAACTTTGGCTTCACATAGAAGAGAGAATAACAACCATCAATTATCATTATGAGCTGACTGACTGAGATACTGTCACTGTATAATTTTCATCCATATATACCATAATACCATACCATATCCATAATACAAGTTATTTGCTTGTGTTTACAAACAGCACGTTGATGACATTCATTAAAGTTCAAGAAGGTACACATAGTGTTTCATAAGAGTGCTATAAATGTACATTTGATTAACACTTTAGATTGAGGGCATTAAAATCATTCATTTGGCTGGTATATGGGGTTCATAAATATGAAGCTGTATTGAAATCATTATTTTAAAACAAACAGAAGAAGTAGGTACCGTAAATACACCTCACAAAAGGTACTTCGGATTTCAGGCAGACCTTGTACTTTCAAAGTGACCTCACCAGTCACAAAAATGACTTTTTTTTTCTTCCCATGACCTTCAGGAAAGATGATGCAACTTCCTGTTAAACACATTCACCCCGACAATATAAGAGATGAATGTGTTGAGGTAAAAGGGTTGAATGAATATGAACTCAAAAGTACATTTTTCATCATCTATAATAGATGACTCATGGAAAAGAATGTTTGTATGATTATGTTAAATCGATTCATGTAAAGTGTAGTTATATTGTAGTTATATTGGACTGGGACAGGAAAAGTGCTAAAAGAAGAGTCTTCATGTTGGCACTAATAGGCTTTGCCATGAGCTATGAAGGTACTGGGATAGGGTTAGACAGTGAGAAGAGATCAGTGCAGCTACTCATATAACAGCGAGTACTTCCAGACGGAGCACACACTCACACACACACACACACACACACACACACACACACACACACACACACACACAATTCTATATTTGGTGATATATTATTGACTTGTGTATTAATGTAGCTAAATAATGTCTACACTTACACCCCTGTCTAACCCGAAGCTTAACCGCAAAAACTAAATAGAAATTAAATTAATTGGTTTGTTTGTTTTTAGTTTTTTTGTCAGTGGGGACCACAAGGATCAGCCAAGTGTCCCTGCATTGTCACACATTCCTATTTAGGGACAATTGGCCTCCCTAAAAAAAAAAAAGAAAGAAAACTGCAACTGCCTAAACTATGGTCAAATAGGCCAGAGACGCACACATACACACACACACACACACACACACACACAAAACACACACAAGGAGAACACAAAACAGCTGTAACAGTTAAGCTCTCTAGAAAAACAGACAAGGAAAAAAAGAGAGAAGGAGTTTACTTGCCTCTGGCCTATTTGTTCATTTTTTATGCTCTATACCATTCTTGCACACACACACACACATCTCACACAGTCTCGCTCAGCAGGAGAGAGTCCCATTTCCACCCACTCCTCCCTGTGCCGTGTCTCGCAGTAATGTTTTTGTAAGGACATTGCTCGCCTCCCCGCAAAGCTGCAGATAAAGAGATTAAGTCTGAAAGGTTGTGACAGAGTACAAGGCATCCCACAGAGACCTGAACACACACCGCATTCACACACTGAAATCACACACACCTGCACTCATACAACGGACTCTGGAGGGGGGCAAGGAGGGCGCGTCAGTCTCGCTGGGGGTAAAACAGGTCAGGATGGCATTTATGTACACATGCTTTGTGGCCAGTGCTCTTTCTCACCTTTTTGCCCCACACACACACACACACACACACACACACACACACACACACACACACAAAAGACGTTAACCCGTTATTTAATAATTTCCAGTAGTTACTGAATAACAAGCTGTAAGATGAATACGTGAATAATAGGTTTTGTTGTATTTATAATCGTTTATGCATTAGTGATGGAATGGTTTTTAAAATACACTACCTTATATTACATATTAATCAATTAAGGAAACTCATATGAATGTGAATATGGAATCACCATCCACTTTATTAGGAACACCTCTTTCTTCAGGGCAGAGGAATTTTAGGTTTCTTGGTAACACGACAAGCTGCATTTTTTTTTTTTTTCTTATTAACTTCAACAGAGAGAAAAAAGAGAGGCTGATGACTGTGTATAGCTGCTATAATGTAAGTGATAAGTGGAACTAACTTTTTCCAAAGCATTAAATGTAACTATAAACAGCTAATAAGTATGATGCGTTTTTCTTTATTAAATCAAAACTTGGTACACATGCACAAAATTTGTGTGTACTTTCTTGTGCCTACACCCTTCCCTTCAAACTGTAGCTTTCTTGGACAATATAACCAGCTAAAAGAGTCTTCTGCCCTTCTCCTGATGACATTTTCAGTTTAGCTGTGTCACTCACAGGCCATTGCAGTGCCTTTAAATGCCCTGTGTGTGCTGTTTTACTCCTTCTGTGATGGACAGCAGGACGTCAATGTCCCTCCTGGGCAAAATCCAATCGTCCAATCAGAATAACAACACTGTGCCATGGCTGAACAATGTAGCTTTATATTTAGCAGCTTATCGCTGACAGCCTATCTGAGCGCTGACATTTAACAAAGTGCAGTCACAGTCGCTTGGTTTTCAATTCTTAAAGTGACTGTCTGGCTAAAAGTGTGTTTCACACAATAAAGAGTTACACCCCAGGCATAATGTGTCTATAATAATAATAATAATAATAATAATAATAATAATAATAATAATAAAGGTGGCCACGAATCTGGCAGTAAGATGGCTAACACCTGCTAGCAAGTCTGGCTACTGGTTGACACAGTTTAATAGTTTAATGTTAGCTAGCTTGCTGGTGAACCTGATTACTGATTTACACAATGTACGTCAGCATGACGTTAGCTAACTTAGGGCTTGGTTTTAAGTATTTCCTAACATTAGCTAGCTTGTTAGAGAAATCTGCTAGCTACTAAAGCCAACTGCTGGAGAGGTATTAGCTAAGCTAACTAAACATATGGCTTAGGTAGCTGGCTTGATGCAAATACACATTCTGTAATGATGATTATTATTATTAATTATTTTCCAATAGCAGCACATACCCATGTGTTTTATTCCTCTTATACCACAGCAATTTGCTAACACTAGCAAATGTTTATTAAACAATGACATGTTTGTATGTTTTACAGATTTACAATTTATAGCTCCATTTAATGGTGTGGAACATCCGTGAAACAAGCTAGTTCCTGTTTTGACTTACGTTATAACAGCACAAATCTTTTCCAATGAAAATTGATATGGTAATTCATTTTGTTCCTTTCTGAATTATGTTGAAGCTTGCTACTTGCTTGAGGGATCTCTGTTAAGCAGGAACAGCAGCAGACCGTTTACCTCCAAGTCCAGGTGGAAACATCTGTGCTTTCACATGTTTATGTATTCTGAACTACTTGATGTTGGTTGAGTTTGCTCACAAATCGTACTTGTCCAGTTCTTTTTATCCTCTTATTTGACAAAATCCTCCATGTGCTCACTCAGCCACTCAGACTCAGAGGATGTCTGAGTTAGTCCATCTTTAAATCTAGTTCTAGACGTGTGGTCATATATATACTGTATATATATATATATTATAATTTTGCTAAATTACAAAACTGGCTTTATATTGTATTTGAACTGTTTTTTTTTATTCTCACACCTACTGTAATCCATCTGTAACAGTACATATATCCACAGTACTTCCATTGTTTTTGTGTTTATCTACACAAATCTTAGCAATGTGTGAAATACAAATAACACATACTGACCACTGACTCATGTTTGATACCCAAAGCAGATTCAAAGATTAGTGCTCTCTTCTCTTGAAACTAATAGTCAGTCTTGATGGATCTTACACAACTCTCTCAGTATACCATATTTTTGAACTATGACACTAGCTATTTTTCTACCCGAACGATCTTTATTTTGTGTCTTTTTTCCCTTTTTTCTTCTCGCCTCCCTCTGCCCTCATTCAGTTCCCTTGTCTGTCCGCCTGTCTCCCCTTTGAACTCTCCTCTCTCCGTCCACATCATTGGTATTCCAGTCAGCTTGTGTAGGAGAGAAAATATCATTGAAGATGCAGACGAAGGCGCTAGATCGTGGCTGGAGGTACAAATGGCAAATTAACAGAATCCTAATTAGGCTCATTACCGAGAGCTATGAGGCGTAGACTGGAACTTCCTCATCTCTAACGATACCCTCCACTTAGTCGCTACTCATCATGCATATACACACACATACAGTGTGCCATCGTACACTGAGAAACTTTTGATATTTCGTATTATGTTTTCATAATTCTTAAGTCTTACATGATTTGTATATCAACCATATCGAATAGTTATCCTTGGATCAAAACACAGACAACACTTATCACCCCCAATACACACACACACACACACACACACACACACACACACACACACAAACATTGAATCACTTTGGGTGCAAAAGACAACAATATCAATTTTACTTTGTCTCTCTGAGTCAGAGAAGAGTGTGAAGTAGAAAAAAAAACACACACACACAGAGGGAAAGTGTCACAATTCTGTTCCAGGATAATGATGGCTTTCACACACCTCTCCACAGACTTTATCAGTGATTATTAATTTAAATTTTTTATTTTGTAGAAACTTGGACCTTTGCATTACATTTATGTTCTATAGATTATGTTGGGCAACTCAGTAGAGAAATTTCTCTGAATCTAGATGTTTTTGTAAAATATAAAGCAACTGGATTGGTGACTACTTAGCTCAAAAACGCAGAAGCATAAGTGCATTAGTACACTTGGGAAATGTTATAGAATATTTTTTAAAAAATGATGTGATAATATTAAGTAAGAAATAAAACACAATAGGACCTGCTGTTATAGGAGAACAATCAACAACAGGATGGTATCACATAATAATATATGTGTATATGATATTGATTCGTTTCTGATAATAGCATGTCCTGAAGTGTTTTATTTCCCTTAAACCACAGCAATTTACCAATAGTTTGAAAATGTTTTATTTATTATAGAATGTACTTTTCAATCAATTTACATTGTGGATTATGGATACAAAATTTTATCACTTGTGTTATAGCAGTTACTAAGAAACTGCAAACTACAAGGTCCTCCAGCCTGAAAGCTTAAATGAAATGTTATAAATCGCTGACACAGGGGACTTATTCCAAAATGCTAAACAAATGTCTTCTCACAGGAAAAATCACCATATCAACAACTGCACATTTTTAAAAAATCAATTTATCCATTGTTTAGCCTCAGATTATATAGAGTGTCTGTTATACATGTCCCTGTGTTAGCACTTAATATAGAATTAAAGCGTGCTGTGGTATAAATCTGAATTAAATAAGAATATTAAACTTGATAATCTGTTGCATGAAAGCTTAACCATTGTGAGTGTTATTACAATAGAAGTAATTAAAAAGCATTCATTCTAAATTCATTGTTCTTGAAAATAAATTTATGAAAATGAGTGAATATTGCCTCATTTGTACATTTAAATATGCAAATATTTAAGTATCCAATGTAAATATACTGACACAATTTTCCTTAAAATGGAGCTTATGATGAATATCTGCCTCATTCAATTATTCATAAATGGTATAATGAACATGTGAGAAAATAAACTGATTATGAATATATATATTGTATAAAGTGTTTTGGGAGAGGTTGGTATTTTAAATAGACAGAGGTTTTCTTGGAATCAGTGTGGTTTCACAGGGCAAAAAGTTTGAGATCCACTTATTCTGAATGATACATGATTATATTAGGCTATTCCTTTTCTCACTGCTACTTTATTTTCTTCTATCTATATTCATATCTCCCTGTGCGTAGAATTTGCTGAGATAGAACCAGCAGCAAAAAAATGATAATGAAAGTAAGCCATTGGGGGGAAAAATGGTCCCGTGAGGTTGTAGGAGGAAATTTTGATATTAAAAAAGGCAGAGTGAGCTTTTAGGAAAATAATCAATGATGAGTTACTGCTACCGACCTGAAATGGATTATTTTCCTATAACAACATTATGAAGGGTTTTGTTCCTCTTACACCACAATGATTTGCCAAGTTTTTTAATTTATTAAAGAAGAACACATTATGCTTTTTAACTATTTATAGACACAATTAATGCTATGGCATGTCCACAAGACAAGTTAGTTCCTGTTATTACTTACAGTTATAAACAGTCATTCTCTCACTAGCATGTCTATTTTTCCAAATTTCTTGAAGTTAATAGACAAAAAAGACAGCTTGTCATGTGTCCTAGAAACCGCGAGTCACAAAGTCTTCCATCCTGAAGACCTTCTCATGGCAGTAGACTTACTGACTGTTATAACACACTGACACTGGAGACTCCTTTCATAAATATTACATAAACACTTCCTTACAAAAAACATCACCATATCAACTACACATTTTCTTTGTTAAATTACAACAGTTTTTATGCGTTTATTATTAGTCTTAGATAATGTGGAGCATCCCTCTGAATGAGCTGTTACTATAGAAACAATAATGTATTAGAATCAGTGAAATTCTTTTTATAAGCCTATCATTTGATTTAGTGTCAAAGCTACTGTTATAGAAAATTAATCAACTTTGCTGACCAATCAAATTAAATTCAAGAATTCAACAGTGCTGTGGTATAAAGTAAAATAAATAAATAAATACACATTGTTAAGCTGAATTCAGTATGCAGTAGGTGTAAAGCTTATATTGTGTGTGTGTGTGTGTGTGTGTGTGTGTATATATATGTATATATATATATATATATATATATATATATATATATATATATACTAGAGGGGAAACAAATATGTAGTAATTTATGTGCTATTCTGAGTCTGAATGTGTTTTCATGTGTGAGGTAAATACATTGATCATAAAAGAAATACTATTCAAGGCCAAAAAGGTGTTTCCATTAAAAAAAAAACCTAATTTGTTGGTATTTTTGGAATCCCTGTATGCCTGCAGTCAGGAGCCCTACCACCTTTTTGTGCAATATATCTGAAATGTATCTTCTCAAATGAATAGAGCATAGCACTGAAATTTTTTTCCATTTCTCACAGCTGCCAACAGACAACAAAGAATACCCTTCAGAGCAGAAGATATTCACTGACAGTGCACTATTTATACTAATATGGGTGTTTCATTTGCAGGTATTTGCACACTTGAATCACAACCCTTGTCTCTTTTTTTTGTGGATGATGACAGTGAGATGCAACGATGAATTGGACCTGTGAGACTTTACCTCTGCTCTACCTCAGTTTGTCATGTGTGTCTTTCCTTTCCAAACCAGCTACTAAATGAGGGCATGAGTCACAATCAGCAAGGCATAATCCTGCTTCAAAGCTTGGCATTCTCGAACAAGGAGAGGTCTCCTGCAGAACAAATCTCCCATAATGCTCCCCGTGGACCTGGGCTTAGCTGCCAGAGCCAGGACAGAAAAATGTACAACTACATCCTTTGGGCTATGTTCAGAGTTGACTGAGGATTTAATACCAAAATTGGTCACATCAGTATTCAGACCTCAGATATAGCTACAGACTTAAATTACTTATTTAGACAATTGCACGAGAGTTGCATGTGTATGGCGCAGTTTGCTGAAAACAGTCTTAATTACATAAGCGTATTATTCTTGTGCCGTTTCAGCTCAAGCGAGGACACTATAATAATAATCAATATGTTTTGGGCTTTAAATGCACTCAAAAAAACTTGTGGATTTGAGGCCAATCTTAAATACATAAATATGACACTATTAATTAATTAATAGTCATTCCTTTAAAGTCCTTGAAAAGTGTTATGTTCACACCGAGAAGAACAGAGGAGACATGATCACTATCTGCTTAGTCTGTGTTTTCTATCCCTGATTTTTTTGTGTGTGTGAGTGTGTGTGTGTGTGTGCCTATAGGAAAGTGCTTGGTCTAGACACTATTGAAAAACCCCGTCTCGGATAACTTTACGCAAGAAAATATTGGCAATGAGAATTACATGCAGATGGTTTGCATAAGCTGAAAAACACACCCAGAAAATCGACCTAAGCATGTGTGTAACCTGACTCTGAGCACGCAGAATTTTTCCTGCATAAATATAGACAGAACTTTTGGACGCTGACTCTGAATGCATCCTTTTGTGTTTCATACTGCCATTGAGATCTGCAAGTCATTTTTGATTGTACTTATCATGGCAGGACGCATCAGACACAAATAGTGTTGCAAAATGACTTTGGGGTGCTCCTATATTACTCCTTCCAGAAAGTTCCAGCAGTCCAGTTGTAACAATTATTACCATTTGTTCCATTATCAAAATGTATTACTGAGGCCACAGCGCCAGAAAATAGATTTCACGCACAGTGGGCTTGGATATTCTTCACAATACGCATTTGTCTTTTTTTTTTTTTTTTTTTTGGCTGTGCCTGCAGTTTCTTTAAAAAGCACCTGGGTTTTGATATCATAAATAATGTGTTGCATCCTAAGTGAAGCAGCATGCTGGAAAATTGAACACATTGGACATACAAATCAAAACAGCCCAAGGAGGCCTTGGAAGCTGAAAATTGTATCGGAGGCAACACACGACTCTCCCAGCCAAAATATACTCACCTCTAGCAACAACACTGTGTGACATAATATCAACTAATGCAAATCACCAGACAAAACAAAATGTTGGAGTACGGTCTTAATTAAGCCTTCAAAGTGGAGTAAAGACTTAATGATGTGTGCACAACATGCTTCATTAACTCACAATAATATTACTGTGTAGCATGTGCACTACAATCAATAATGATTCTGGACTAATAGCAGCATCCTGGTACAGGAAATCGTACAGATGTGCTACTTGAAAGGCAACATGCTTGTAATCCACCTTGTAGTCCTGTAATCCATAGTGAGCCACACTGTGCTTCTCACACTGTGCTACACACACCGCTACTTTACTTTAGCAAGGATACTGTCTACTGAAAAGGTGCAATATTATCGAACTGGACTGCAGGCCTGCAAATAGGATAGCAGGCAGAGAGAGATTGCAATCAATAAACATGTAACCTTGCAGTCAAGGTCAACTGGTACTCTCTCTTTCCTCCAGTTGCCTCGGTCCGGCTTAATTAAATCTGCTTAGCCGTGACTCGCTTTCACCTTTATATGTCTGAAAGTGATGCTAAAGCATCTATTATTGGAGCTACACTGAGAAAAGGACAAAGTGCAAATTCACAAGGTAAGCTGCAGCCTTATTATTTAATAGTAATGATTAAAGACCAGCTCAAATGGTCAGAATTTTTCAATCATTTGAAAAAGCGTAATGTTGAAATATTCTTTGATTCTATGCTTCACTAGCATATGAAGAGATTTTGCTTAAGAATCATGCTGAAACATATTCCACCTACTTACAATGTTCAAGTCAGACAGCATGGATTCAGTTATCTCTAATTAAACTTGAAAAATGCTAATACTTTATAGTATATTCTTAGTTACTATACATACAGTAAATAAGAATATATTACTACTTTCATAAATGATTGTATGATGATGAATCAAGCTTTGTGCTAAGCTTTAGCACATCAGTAAATAATAAAGCATACACCTCAACAGCTAAATGAGTCATATATGGACTGCTGTTAATAACAGTAATCGTTGGGTACTGGCATCTTGTTTGCTCATTCTCTTAATTTGAATTATACCACAGTACTGTTGAATTCTCACGTCTGATTGGTCAGAAGGTATTGATTAATGTTCTATGACAGCAGCTCTGACAATAATTGAATCAAAACTTGAGTTTATATTAATGCATTCATCTTCATACATTATTATTTCTATAGTAAAAATTAATTCACATGGATGTGCCACATAATCCAAGACTAATAAATAAAAAAACAATCACTAATGAATAAAAAAGACTAACGAATAAAGAAAAACTATACGTTTTCCACCACAGTTAGGTCTTCAGGAAGATTATTTCTGTCATATTAACTTCAAGAAAGTATGTGTCATTCTTTAATACATAAAAAATTTAATTGTTGGCAAAAAACCTCTGCCCTGTATACGTGTAGTTTGCATGTTCTCCCTGTGCTTCAGGGGTTTTCTCTGGGTACTCCAGTTTCCTTCCCCCAGGGCAAAGACTTGTGTTGTAGGCGGATTGGCATTTCCAAATTGTCTGTAGTGTGTGTTATTGTACCCTGCAATGGGTTGGCACCCCATCTATGGTGTCCCCCACCTTGTGCCCCAAGTCCCCTGGGATAGGCTCCAGGCTCCCTGTGTAGGATAAGTGGTATGGAAAATGGATGGAACTTCATTGGGCTGATTGCTGCTAAAAGTAGGCTAGGCTTCACCCAATGTTGCTTTTAAAGAAAATATAGGAATACTATATAAACTCATATAGCCTAACCAAAAATACAAGAACTCAAATGAGGCATTGTATAGAGATAAGAATTTGTTTAAATATACCTCCACAATAATGATAATTACTCAAGAAGCATGAATATGTTTCAAATTTCTTCATTCATCCTTTATTGTACGATTTCATAGTCTGTTCTGTTTCACTAATAACTCTAGCGAAGTTAAGTAAAGCACAGACTGATAAATAGCTTGTTCATTGTGACTCCACCGCAGTATACACTGTCCTCATTCTTTCTACCTGTCTCTGTCACACACATATGCGCTATGATGCAATAAGAGCAATGCCTTAGTAAAGGCTTGTCATTAATCAGGCCACTGTGCTGCCGAACATCATCGATTCTCTTCAAGCAGACTGATGATATTTACTCAGGAAAATGGATGTTAGGACGCCGACTGAAAACACAAATACAATTCACCTGCAAATAACGAACAGCTTTAGTGGCCCAGATTTACTGTCGCTCTCCATATGTCTCTAGGTAAATATTGATCTCCCAACCTATTAAAGCAAAACCCACCAGCTTTCTCTCTTCTCTTATTCTTTTTGCATTGAGATATTATTTATCTCTGTTCGGCTCTTTCTCTCATCACTCATGAGCTACACCCTCATCTCTACACTTTTTATCTATTAGCAAGGCCTTGTCTAAGATTGGACCCAGTGTAATATGATGCAAGCTCGGGCAGATCTAAATGCATTGGATTAATCTACAGAGGTTAACCATGGCCAGTCCGGGGAGAAGGAATATATTGATTTTCTGATTTCTTGCGCACCGTGTCCTCTTATCCACCAGTACACAACATGAATATTCAGATGTGCAGCTGCAGCTTGAGTAAGGGGCTCTCTACATCTAGCCAGGCAAGGCTGTTGAAAATATACATCAGAAAAATATGAAGTTTTATGATTGATATTATTTTTCAAGAGTGGCTAAAATTGAATGGCTGCTGCAGAATATTGATTATAGTTAGGATAGGTTTGGAAAGGAACAGATATTCAGTTACAGGACTTCTTTCTGTATCATTGTTTCTACCGCCAACTGACACGTAAGAGCCTAGAAATGGAAGGATGATTATATTCCAGAGAAGAGAGGCGATAGCGTCCCTTACAGAAAAATTACATGATTCATATTGTTTAAATTACACATGTAGTTTTGGTTTGTTTGTTTGTTTTTCCTTTTTTTTTTCACATGTAGTACATACAGTCAGGTCCGGAAGTATTTGCACAATGATGGAGTTTTTGTGATTTTGCCTTTATACACTGCCCTCCAAAAGTTTGGAAACGCCTGAACAAAATAGGGTTTTTGGGCAATATCAGCATAAATCCTCTTTAGTTAGTGACCATTTTGCATTGATAATAAGGGACAACACAAACTATGAAAACATATTTTATTAAATAAAAAGTTTATGAACATAAACATGAACATAACATAGAAAAATACTCAAA
>CM041003.1:6954005-6966409 GCA_022985145.1 Pangasius djambal
GTGTCCAAGCAGTGTGAATCATCTTTGGGCAATCCTCCAGGAGGCTTGGAGTAATATATCAAGTCAATGTTTGAATAAACTGACTGCTCGGATGCCTAGTGTTGTCCCTTATTATCAATGCAAAATGGTCACTAACTAAAGAGGATTTATGCTGATATTGCCCAAAAACCCTATTTTGTTCAGGCGTTTCCAAACTTTTTCACCACCTCAATGGATTTGAAATAAAACGATCAAGATGTGATCAAAGTGTAGACTTTCAGCTTTATTTTAAGAGGCTCCACAAAAATATGGCATTGACCGTTTAGGAATTACAGTCATTTTAAGCAAATTACCTCCATTTTCAGGGGCTCAAAGGTATTCAGACAATTGACTGACAAGAAGTTAATTGACCAGGTGCGGTCCATTCCCTCGTTACTTCAAGACAAATGAAGTAGGTAAAAGGTCTGGAGTTCATATCAGGTATTGAGATGGCATTTGGAGCTAACAATATGAAGTCTAAGGAGATCTCAATGCAAGTGAAGGAGGCCATCATTAGGGCTGAAAAAACAACATAAATCTATAAGAGAGATAGCAAAAACCTTAGGTGTGGCCAAATCAACAGGTGGGTACATTCTTAAAAAGGAAGAAAGCACTGGTGAGCTCAACAACATTGAAAGGCCTGGAAGACCACGGAAGACAACTAAAGTGGATGATCATGGTGGGACTTCCATGGATCAAGCTTGCATGCTCGATCGGACTGAGATCTGGGGGAATTTGGAGGCCAAGTCAACACCTTGAACTCTTTGTCATGTTCCTCAAACCATTCCTGAAGTTTTTGCAGTGTGGCAGGGTGCATTATCCTGTTGAAAGAGGCCACTGCTATTAGGAAATACCGTTGCCATGAAGGGGTGTACTTGGTCTGCAACAATGTCTAAGTAGGTGGGACAAAATACTATCTACATGAATGCCAGGACCCAAGGTTCCCAGCAGAACACTGCCTAGACCATCACACTGCCTCTGCTGGCTTGTCTTCTTCCCATAGTGCATCTTGGTGCCATCTCTTCCCCAGGTAAGTGACACACAAGTACCCGGCCTTTCAAATGATGTAAAAGAAAATGTGATTCATCAGACAAGGCCACCTTCACAATTGCTCCATAGTCCAGTTATGATGCTCACGTGCCAGCAAGCTACGATGCACTGTGTGTTCTGACACCTTTCTAACATAACCAGGATTAACTTTTTCAGCATTTTGTGCTACAGTAGCTCTTCTGTGGGATCGGACCAGATGGGCTAGCCTTTGCTCCCTACATGCATCAATGAGCCTTGGGCACCCATGACCCTGTTGCCAGTTCACCGGTTGTCCTTCAACCTGTGTTGTGTCCTTCACATCACAGGTACCAAAAATAGCTCAGGTCAAACTGAGTAAATGCTTCAATCTGGCAAGATCTTCCAAAAATATTCTCAGCCTCTTATTCACTTTTTGAAGATGAGCCTTGGGCACCCATCACCCTGTTGCCAGTTCACCGGTTGTCCTTCAACCGGTGAACTGGCAACACGTATGGCACACGTATTTGCTATAGCCCTTGGTGAAAAAATATTCTTCTTTCCAGCTCTTTTGAAATCACTTCTTCTCGCTGTTATACTTTGCGCTTTTTGTCTGTAGCTATGACGAAATATCCTTCTCTAAATTAATCTGCAGGGGCAGTCAGAGAAAAAAAACACCTCCTGGAACACAGTCTACTGCCACCATTAGGTGAAAAGGAAAATTGCAATGTGTTTGCTGGTGGGCCATCTATCGTAAATTGATTGCGGGCCGCATTTGGCCCTGGGGCTGGACTTTGGACACCCCTGACTTACAGAATGCCAAACAAAGAAAGGTGCATGTTAGAAAAGAATACAAATGCTATGCATTTAACACAGACACTGTCACAAAATGGAGCTTTATAGAAATCTGAATGTAGATTTTATATCCCTAATTAGCAAGCCAGAGGCAAGGAAAAATTTCCTGGGACAACATGAGGAAGAAACTTTGAGAGAAACCCATCTCTAGCTGAGACTAATTATGCATTTGAGTGATATAGCTGAGGTGGAGGAACTGTCAGAGCCAGAATTCACAAACCATGCTGACAGTGCTGACATTTCTATCTCTAGGGTTTTTTCCAATGTGTTTTTAATGGGGGAATAGTGGTAGTGTTCATATTCTTCTGGTTTAGGCCACACCCACTTCAGGTTTAAATCCGAGTATAAATACATATATTTGGAGCAATAAACAGATACAGAGAGTGACATTGCATTACAACCTTATACAGCATACAGTTGATGGTTGTACATTACTTCTAAAGGGATTTTTTAACCACTCCTCCATGTACAACAGATAAAACTACTTCATATTCTTGGGTTTGTGCATTTGGACTGCCCTCTTCACTTCACACCACAGGTTTTCAGTAGGATTCAAATCCAGAGACTCTACTGTAAAGCATTAATTTTGTGTTCTGCATTCTTTTCTTTTTTTTTCCTTTTTTTTTTTTTTTTTGGTCATTATCCTGTTGAAAGACAAGTTGGACAAATTGCATGTAAGATTTAGTGATGGAGGAAAAAAGAGCCAAAGATCTCAGTACAGTTTATTTCTTTGTTGGTATTTGAAAATCAATCACGCCACTTCCAGAGCAACTAGCTGTTTAGAAGCTGTTTTTAAGGGTAAGAAAGAAGACCTACCTGAAAGAAGCTCATCACTTGAAATGCATCACCTGAACTTCACCAAGTGCCACTGGAATGACAAGTTTCCTCCAGCAGCAGTGGCTTGTCTGTCTGAGGGAGCATTTAAAGTAGAACCTTTTCAGAAAGATAGAACTGTTAACCAGCCAAAGCGCACTTTTTTAAATCACAGTTCGAGATAGTATTTGAGATAGTAACCTTCTGAACTATTGAGAACCTCACTGATTCTCAGCACACCATAGAGATATGTGGACCCTGCCAAGCAAGGCATTTAGAAGTAATTGGTATTTCTTTGAACACTAAATGAGGAAAAGAGAAGAATATTTAATGGCAGTGTACAAAACTTTTATTAAGCAGCCTGAGGAATTTGCTTTCACAGCACCTTCCTGAGATATTGGAGTTATTCTTAAGTCTGATTTGACCTTTAAATCTCACAGTGATAATATCACTAGGATTGTGGTTTTTATCCTAAGGCACCATATATGTGTTTGAGAGCATATTTCCTGCCATTGCAAGCTGCAAAACAATTGATTTTTAGTTTATTGGATTACTAAAATACACCATACTCGGTCTATAACCTGTTGGAAATGTTAGAGCAGATGGAAATACGTTTATAAAAAAAAATTTCCACCTCAGTACATCACTGAGAATGTTTGACAACTGGGAAGACTGTTTTACTGATTGCAGTAAAACAGAGTTTTGCTGCTCCTTCCTTTTATACCACCGTAATAATCAGAATACTCGAATCTGATTGGTCAGAAGGTGTTGATATATTTCTATAAAAGAAGCTCCAATAAATCAGCTATATTGTCACTTTTCATCATAATTATAATAGTAACTGCTTATTGTTTTTTAATTAGTGAATGAATTTCTAAGATCTCAGTCAGATAAATTCAGTATTTTTGTTGGAATGAATCCCTGCAGTGTGCCTGCTTCAATCGAATTACCATCAAACAGTCATGCACACACACCTTGCAATTAGAGAACTTTAATCACTCTGTAACATTTGAATGTGAGCTCATGTTTCTGTCATTTGTCATTGTTAGCGCTGTACGAGAAATGACATTTTAATCCACGGAATTCAGTGCAGCAGTTAAAACGCCTCTTACTCACATCGACTTATTTTCAATGAAGCTTGTGATTTTTGAGAAATGGTGCCAGCATAAAAATTACATCCATACTTGTTCTATTCTGTTTGAAGCAAATAAGGTTTCTACTTTCATTATTCTTTATAATGAAATATTCAAGTCCCAAGAGCCCTGAAAAAAACAGGCAGAATGAAACGCTTTGCAACCAAACATCATATCTGAGTAAACAGAATCAGAAAGAAGTAGCTTCTGAGAATAAAATCCAGTTTTTAAGCTATGTTGGTAGACACCCTGTTTTTCCTGTACTGAAACAGTGCTGCTAGTTGCTAGCCTGAAAGTAAACAAAAATTGAACTTAATTTTTAGAGATATAATTTTATTTTGATAATGTTTAATATTTTGAATTCCATAGACAAGAGAGATTAGAGAATACTGTAAATGTGTTCCACTTGGGTAACATTTTGCTGGTTATCTAAATTCAATTTTTTTTAAATAATAATTTAAACAAGCATGAAAAGAGAGAGAGGAAAATATGCTATGACCAGCACATCACAGGTACCAAAAATAGCTCAGGTCAAACTGAGCAAATGCTTCAATCTGGCAAGACCTTCCAAAAATATTCTCAGCCTCTTATTCACTTTCAGTAAGTGTTTTATCCTGGTCAGGGTTGTGATGAATCCGGAGCCTATCTTGGGAACACTGGGTGTGAGAAACCAGTGCATTGCAGGTCACCACCATTCACACACTCATCAGGGGCAATTTACATAGCCAAGTCCACCTACTGGCATGTTATTGGGAAGTGGGAAGGGACAGACATGGCTGTGAGGCGGCAATGCTACTGACAAAAATACCTGAAATTCAAAACCAACCCAATGTAGTGATCACTCTGGTGCTTTGGGTCAGAGTCAAATAAATATAACTAATCTTCATCTTGACTATTAGCAATATAAACCAAATTTATGAAAATGAACATGAAAAAGCCCTTCCAGTGTTTGTGGATCCTCTTGAAAGCCAGCCAGTGTGTGTGTGTGTGTGTGTGTGTGTGTGTGTGTGTGTGTGTGTGTGAAGCATAGCAAATGGATGTAAGCCTTATAGATTCAGTTTGCAAACGGTATAAATACCAACTGTCAATTTATCCTTAATTTACTTGACACAATATAGATGGCAACTTTGTAATATTTTTTTTTTTAATGGGAAATTTAACCAACAGAACAGAACTGAATGAATGAATCAGTGTTTATTTCAGCAACGGTGCTGAAGAGAAGAGTGAAGAGAAGATGATGAGGCTTTCATATTGATGATGCTGATTTTTAAAGTGATTACTTGTTTTCCATCAAAAAGCGATAATTCCTTGACAGATTATCCCTATTGTTGTTTGTTCATAAGCGGATGAAGTTACAAATGTAGAGGTGGGCAGGGCATTTGCTTGAGGTAGACTGTTTTCTCAGGATAATTATAAATCTGGTTAAATGAATTCCAATTCAGATAATATAGAAGAAGAAGAAGAGGAAGAAGAAGAGGAAGAAGAAGAAGAAGAAGAGGAAGAAGGAATAGAAGAAGAAAAGACTGGATTGGTTTACAATCCATCCTGTTAACCAAAGTCCACTCTCTGGAGAACAAGCTTGACGACCTCAGGGCCAGGGTTAAGTTCCAGAGGGACATTCGGGACTGCAACCTCCTCTGCTTCATCGGGATATGGGTTAACCCTGTGGTACAGGACCACGCCATCCAGCCGGCCAAGTTCTTCCCTGTTTAGCGCATTGTATAGGACAGTGGAGTCGGGGAAGTCAAGGGGAGGTGGATTGTGTCTGATGGTAAACAGCATCTAGAAGTGATATCAGAGTAATTGACGCTTCCAAATCTAGTGTATAATGAAAATATAATGGGTGCTAATAATCTGTAATGATTAATTGCTTTTTTTAAAGTATAAAATAATTGATACTGTTATTAAATATGGAATAACTGCAGGATAGGCCTTCTATGGCTATGAATAACGTCAGAGGGGGGTAACAAGATCTTAAAATACTATAAAATTATGTGTGATTGAGATATGTGATAATGAGAAACAAATTCAATTCACTTCAATTCAATTTTATTTGTATAGCTCTTTTAACAATGGACATTGTCACAAAGCAGCTTTACAGAAATAAATGGATTCACAAAAAATATATTGTAAATATGTGAATTTATCCCTAATGAGCAAGCCAGAGGCGACGGTGGCAAGGAAAAACTCCCTGAAACAATATGAGGAAGAAACCTTGAGAGGAACCAGGCTCAAAAGGGAACCCATCCTCATCTGGGTGCAACGGATAGTGCGATTATAAATAAACCCCTTCTATTATTGTGTACTATATGGACAAATAGTGCAATTGTGCAACCAGTAAATTCATCACAGTTTTCGCAAGAAGTCCGGTTGGTTCAAATCTATCCACCGTCCACTGATGGAGTCCTGAGTGCGAAGGTGCTCGTGGCAACTGCAGCTCCAAAGCCACTACAGCAATCGCAGTCCCAAGCCATTACAGTACAGCTCCCCATATGTGATCCCCAAGCCATCTCCACAACCCCCAGGTGGCACCACCCCCAGCAATCCAGTTCTTCAGGCCGTCCATATGGGGCCACCCCCAGCAGCAGCGAGCGAACTCAACCCGATGAGAACTCCAACCAGAGGTAGGGCATCAGGATGGGTCAGGCAGGTCCGGGGAGCAGAAGGGGTCAGGATCACTGGCATCTCAAAAGTAGCATGTGTACCTCGACAGAGAGTGAGGGAGAGAGAGATGGAGAGAGAGGGAGATAATGATAATAATATACCATTATATGATAATAATAGATATACTAAGGCCTTCACACTCACCAGATCTCAGCCCGAATCAACACCTATGGGAGATTTTGGAGTGACATGTTAGACAGCGCTCTCCATCATGAAAGCATGAAACATGAGAACACCAACTGAGGCAAGATTTTTTTGGAAGAAAGAAATTTTTTTGGTTCAACACCCCAGTACAGTTCCAGAGACTTGTAGACTCTATGTCAAGGCCCATAGATCTTATCGTGTAGCTTTATGAACACAGTCTGTAACTTGCAGCCTGGAATTTTAGATTTAATGCATTCAAATAGCACTTGTATTTATACTATTGTTTCTATAGTAACAGTTAATTCACAGGGACTCTTATGGTGGATCCTCCACATAGTCTAGTACTAATAATAATAAACAGATTTTTTAAAAAAAACAAAAAAACATGTTATTTAACAAATAAAAATATCTAATCATTGATATGGTGGAGTTTTCTGTAACTCCATCATGTTATGTTTATTTAACATTTGAAGGAGTCTCCAGTGTCAGTGTTTTAGGAACATTCAGTATGTTTCCCGCCATGTTAAAGTCTTCAAAACAGTGAACTTTTTTACTGCGAACTTTCCAGTTTCTCAGTAAAATGACAAGCTGTGTTTTTTGGCTTATTCTAAAGAGAAAGAAAGAAAGAGAGGGAGAGAGCATGTGTGTGTGAGAGAGAGAGAAGAGGCTGGTATTGGAATGACTGTTTGTAACTGTTATAATGTAAGTGTTAACAGGAACCGCAACATCGGGCTGAGGTAGTTATACTGTATTTCAGTTAGGGAATGCATGTAGTTTATTATATGTACTTTGTATGGTTTACTTTACATGGTACAAATGCATTAACAATTCAGCATATGAGGGTTTTTCCTGACCATATGCATTATACATTTACATTTATATTTAATGCAAGGATGGAAAAAAGGATGGTAGTGGAAAAAAATCACTTGTAGTATTTGCTCCACTTACCTAAAATTGGTCATTTTGACTACAACAGTTCATGAGAGTTAAGGCACATGTCATCACTGTACGTCTCAAACCTACAATATGCGTCTTTACGTCAGTTCTTCTGTGTGACAGGAAAGATATTTTCCTGGCTCAAAATTTGTCCCCATATACCCTGTCTGGCTAAAACTCCTCAGGGAGAGTGCGTGACCAATTTGACAGGGCCAGGTACGAGGCTCACGATTCCAATCACTCACGGTTAGGCCACTATTCACTGCCAGTGACATGCTAACAAGACCCCAGAGACAAGAACGGCAAGACCTGTGACATCGTCGCTGCTAACAGAGGCCTAATTAGCTTCTCGGAAAGGAGATTAAGTTGGTAATACAGAACCATCCATTTTAGCATTCTAGCGTTGCTTTTTTAAAAACCAGTCCATCAATCATCAGTAGGTTCAGCTAATCAGATTCCTGTGGAAAAGTGTTGGGCAATGTGATTAGAGCTAGCATGGAGGAAATTGAAAATGTCCACTGAGCTTAAAAGAGTTATTGTGAGTGACATGTTCCTAAAGTATGTGTCTCTTGTTTTAAGGTCTAAACTGTGGATTGAATATTATATTCTGCCTGCTAATAAGGAAGGTAGGGTTAGCTACAGTGTCACAACCAATGGTGCTTAGCAGAGTAATAAGATAAAGAGATACCTGGAGCTGGAATTAATGAGATGATCTCTCAAAAATTCCAGCAACCATCCTGTAAAAGACTGAAAGACAAGCATAAAAAAGAACCACTGTTTTTTTTTCTCTGTTTCCATTCTCACCAGGGTGCAACACACATACTCAGACACATATATACACACATACACCTGCATCACCAATCCATCCCCCCTCATGTGTGACAGGTTTCTCATTGGGATGCAGCCAGCTAGTCCCTCATGTCTCTGTTTCCAAATTTGCCACGGTTTCAGGACTGGCTGTGAGGCAGGAGACCGAACGAATAAAAGAAGCAGTCACTCTGCTCTTCCTCATTACTCATCCTGACGGTCTTACCTGTTCCTACCGAGATGCTTGCTCTGATATCTTCTGTATAAAAAAAAAAAAAAAAAGCTAACAGGACTCACTGCAGACTTTTACCCAGAAAGTGAGATAAAAAAGATACAACAGAGATTTTATTATTTAACTCTGCAGCTCTTTAAGGGTATACAGCTCGTATATGACAGAATGCAATGTGCTGTGTACCTTGTACTGTAACATGTACTGTGTGTTTATTTATTGTTAGATTATAACAGATCATGCCTATTGCTTTTATACTTCTATCACATAAATATCTGTATCTGTATTTGGATTTGAACTGAAAGTGGGTGTGGTCAAAACCAATTTTTTTCCCCCAGTGCTGCATTTTTCATTAACACAGTATATTGTGCACTGTAAGATTTTTCATTTAATAATGTTAAAAAAAATTGTGTGCAACGAGCTCCACCACAACCGTCATTTGGCTACATCCTTATTATGTCAAGCAGGTGACAAAGGAAAAATTGTAAAAAAAAAAAAAAAAAAAATTTTAAAGGCTGTTATGAGTTGGCGCCACTTGTCTGCTTAGAAGGAATGTTCACTGCAAATCAATTCAAAGTTCTTCTGATTGATCACCTTTATCATACAATCAAACATTTCTATCCTGGTGGGAGTGGTTTCTTCTAAGATGACTCCACCCCCATCCACAGCAATCATTGAATGATTTGATGAGGATGAAAATGATAATAATATATATACTATGGCCTTCACACCTACCAGAGCTCAACCCAATTTAACACCTATGGGAGATTTTGGAGTGACATGTTAGACAGCGCTCTCCACCAACATCATGAAAACATCAACTGAGGCAATATTTTTTGGAAGAAGGAAATTTTTTTGGTTCAACACCCCAGTACAGTTCCAGAGACTTGTAGAGTCTATGTCAAGGCCCATAGATCTTATCGTGTAGCTTTATGAACACAGTCTGTAACTGAATAACAGGCCTGGAATTTTAGATTTAATGCATTCAAATAGCACTTGTATTTATACTATTGTTTCTATAGTAACAGCTAATTCACAGGGACTCTTATGGTGGATCCTCCACATAGTCTAGTACTAATAATAATAAACAGATAAAAGAAGAAAACATATTATTTAACAAATAAAAATGTCTAATCATTGATATTGATAACATGTAACTCCATCATGTTATGTTTATTTAACATTTGAAGGAGTCTCCAGTGTCGGTGTTTTAGGAACATTCAGTATGTTTCCCACCATGTTAAAGTCTTCAAAACAGTGAACTTTTTTACTGCGAACTTTCCAGTTTCGCAGTAAAATGACAAGCTGTGTTTTTTTGGCTTATTCTAAAGAGAAAGAAAGAGAGAGAGAGAGAGAGAGAGAGAGAGAGAGAGAGAGAGAAGAGGCTGGTATTGGAATGACTGTTTGTAACTGTTATAATGTAAGTGTTAACAGGAACCGCAACATCAGGCTGAGGTAGTTATACTGTATATGTTGGCAATTTCACTACAACGTCCTCAGCCTGTGTTGCACAGCATTATATTGCACAAACAACTGAAGTATCTGCACTTTGTTCCAAATATAGTCATACTGTTATATCCCTTATACTATATATTTTTTATATTTTTCCTTTTCTACCTGCATACAAGTAAAGTCTGTTTATGTAAATTCTATTTTTAGGTCACGGACAGTCGAAAAAAGCATTTCACTGCACGTCATACTGTGTATGTTTGCGTGTGTGAGAGACCATAAATTTTTAATTTGAACTGAATTTGAATTAACTTCATGGACATTCCACAGCATTAAATGTATCTATAAACTGCTAAAAAGTAAAAAAAAAAGTGTCATTAGTAAAGTCATTTATAAAGCAAATCAATGGAAAATTGCTATGGTATAAGAGAAAAAAACACCTCAATAAACATTATCTTGGCCTGTGGACTTTAATTAGAGCAATATTTAATTATTAATTTTTATTAATTTTCCATTAATTAAACTGATAAGTAATAAAATGCAGACCAGAATGTTAATTATATCATTAACATCATGATAACACACATGCACTTTTTTTCAATAAAAAATACATTTGATATTCAGGTTTCCAATGGACACACTTATTTATTTTAATCCGTGCAGTCCCACTTCTATGCAGCTGAAATTTAATGTCAGCCACTGAAATTTCTGAATGTGTTGCATGGTTATCATATGATGTTTTTTAAAACCTTTCCAATCATCTGCGCTTCGCTGTTCACTAGTAGATATCACTAAGATGGGTCTCCATATGTGCTCTTTAATGTAGAGAAGGTTAATGGGGCCTCACATCACTGATGTATAATATATGATTATATTAGATTTCACGCAGATAGGGGAGATAAGAATAATGCATGCTGTCTTGTGCTAATATTTTTTTCTTTTTTAAAAAAAATTAGCACATTAGTACACAGAGGGAGTCTCACCTCTCTTCTGCTCTCTGATCTTCAGAAGTCAGGGGGTAGAGCAGGCAAAAAAGACATCTGTAGCTGGACAGATTGGTAAAAATTTTATGAAGGCATCACTATGTGCGATGCACCGCACACTCTCGCTCACTCTCTCTGTCTATCTTTATCTTGTCTGTTGAAACTCGGCTTTTTAGAGTGGTTACAGAAGCACGCTAGAATCTGAGAGCTGTTCTATTATTCAAGCATCGGGGCAATATGTCAGAGTGGAGGTGGGGGAGAAAGCGAAAAATGGGCTCTATGTCTATCTCACCACTAGACACTGAATCTCGTTCCCTCTCTTTCACTCTGCAGATGCCTGCTGTGTATAATGGGCACGGTTGATATTAGAGCATCAAGGACAGACTGTTGTTTGTGAGGTATCAGGCAGTGTTGCCACAGTAGGACCTGGGGACTGAGAAAACCTGTCGGATTTCATTGTGCCTGAGTTCTGGAACCCAGCCAAAAATGCTGAAAAAAGAAAATGAGTTGGTTTGTCAGTAATATTCTTTGACACCTGTACTTTCTAAGGGTACTTTTCTCAAATGCAGTATTTAGTCCCTGTGAACTGTAAGCTGTTGTGTGTTAACCCACGGTGCACTTCATTTAAGCAGATCACACTCAGATGTGGACTAAAACAACTGATTCAACACAGAGCAAGGACATCTTGGTGCGCTTCCAGTTGAACTCTAGCACACTTTGATTGCAGTGAGAACATGATTTGACTCTGAATCAACCCAACTGTGGGAAATGAACCAAACATGCCATGTGTTTTGCTTTGTGGGAGACATTTTTTTGTAGATGCGAGCTGGTAAACTGAGCCACAGGACAGAGCTGTAGAAATGTGATCTTGGTATTTGGACCAGCAAGCAAAAAGAGAAAATAAAAGCTGATTTTTATGATAACATTTTAAACTTTTTCTGGTACTGTATTTCTGGCCAATGAATGAAAGACAGTTTTTCCCCAATTTCTCCCTAATTTGGTCACCTGCCACTTCCCACCCACCAGCAAACTTTCCAGTATCATGCGACAGGGGGTGAGTTGTTTAATTACATACAGTGTGAAACTTAACTGGAGCAAACAAACAAAAGATATCAATTTAGCCCTGAATATGACTCAGCAAATGGGCTGTTAGATATCAATGCACCCTAAGTGTTACGATCGCCAGCTGGAGTGCCCACGAACTCCTCTAGAGGGCACTCCACCTCAGACTCTGGCTATTGTTCCTGGACTCCATTTCCCATGTGTTCCTTGTCCCTCATGTGATCTTGTCATGTGCTCCATTGTCTGTGTGTCATGTTCTCATTGGTTAGTTTTGTCATGTGTTCTCCTTGCCCCGGTTTAAAAGTC
>CM041003.1:6973272-7008740 GCA_022985145.1 Pangasius djambal
CTCTCTCTCTCTCTCTCACAAACACACACACACACACACACACACACTTACAAGGCCCATCATTAGGGAGCGAGAGTAGGGGGAGTTAAGGAGAGTGTTCTTGGAAGCAAATCTCTCTATCTCGCTGCTCTGAGTGGAGGCTGTGAAATGGAGAAAAAGAGACACATCGCAATTATCTCGCTGGCAGTCGGGCAAGAAACACTGCCGTGCATGAACCGTCTCACAGCACCATTTACATAAACAGAGTTTAAAAGAATTTACCATGCAGTGTACAAATCTCTACTAATGAGACAACATATTCTGGTTACATTAACCACAATATGATTTTTTTATAAGACCTCTCTGTAACAAGATATCTTCAGTTCAGCTGAGAAAAAAAGAGCGACACTCTTCATTATTTTACCCATAGCCAATGAGAGCCAGCTCGCTTCTATAATTGTTATTTTATTTTCTAAAGAATCTTTGTGCAGGTAGAATACAACATGCAGTATGCAACTGTCACTACAGCCAACTGAAACTGAGCTTGTGCCTGAAACGACAATGTTATGATCAGTGTCCTTGTCTCTGCTTCCATCAGCTGACTACTGCTAAAAAGTACAGATGAATGCTTCAGGATCTTTGCTTGAAAAAAGCCTACGAAAATGTGTCTGTTCATTTTATCAACAAGAAGTCAAGAAGTCAGCAGTGGAGATTTTTCACTCGATCTGATGCCTTAGACATGACAGACTCACTGAAGAGAAAAGAAGTGGTGTGAATAGCTTAGAAATAATGCCAACACTGTGTTAACAGGTTAGAGTTTATTTATTTTATTACAAAAAAAGCTACAAGTATGCGAATGTTTTGTACCGTAACCTGCTTAGTACGAATTTAATACCGAAATTGTGCACGACTGTATTCAGACCTATGGACATTAGCACTATTCAGATGTTACACATGGTGGAGTTTGCCTAAAACAAAGTCTCAGTCATGTTCAATTCTGACCTTGGACTTTTCCACTTTTCTTGTGTGAAAATGGCTTCAGTGAGCAGTATTAAGTCCAGCACCACTGAAAGCTTGATTTAACAGCAATATGTTATAATAAAATGTACGTTTTGGGCTGTAAATACAGTCTAGTATACAAAACCTATGGAATGCCATTTGAGGTCAATATTAAATGCATAAATATTACACTATTAATTAAAAGTATAGTATCACCCCTTTAAAGTCCACAATTTTTTTTTTTTTTTTTTTTTTTTGCACTGAGGACATCAGAGGAGATAACATCCTAATTAGAGACATTACTGATCTAGAAGGTAAAATAATTTATGGATAAAATTAGAAACAACACTTAAAACTGAGCTATAAGCATATATATATATATATTTTTTTTTTGGGGGGGTCTGTCAAACTTGGAGGAACTACATGCAAGTAATTTGCATAATCTAAATGGAGAACCTAGAAAATCAACTTAAGTAGGTGAGTAACAAGACTCTGAATATGCATAACTTTCCCCATGTAACTATTGCCGCAACTTGCTATGTAAACAATTCTCTTCAGAACCACGGCACGTTTGCCATGAGCTGAATTCCCAGCCACATGATTTGCCACCTTGTTCTAGTTCCCCTAGACTTTTAATCACAGCCACCTGTTCCCAATCAGCACAGTTCCCATAAATAGCCCAGACTAGCATTCTGCTAGTGACGCTACTGAGCCTTTTGTTTGTGTACACACTTTTCCAGTATTGTCTGTCTTGTTCATTGAGTTCTACCTAGCCTAGTGAAATCTGCGGATGGCCTGATACTTTGCCTGTCTATCAACTTTGATCTTGGGTTGTCCTTGGATTTGTCTGCATCATTCAATACAACTCCACACCTGCCTTCACACCCTGTCCATTAGCATTTAGTATAATATGTGTATACAACTGACTGGTGCAAAGCATCAGGAACCTCAGGAAAATTGTGGATAGCCACAATCAGTCAGAATGTTGGTTTTAGGATACAGCGTGTGCTTCTTTAGTTGTGCCTTGGTGCTAATAAGTAATATTTTGGCTAAACTATTCAGCACAATTCACAACCATGTGAATTTTAAAAGCCTCACATTTCTGCATTAATGACATCTCAATAATTTGTACTGTTCATTTCTACAATGTTTTACATGACAAAATTTCAATATAAGAAAGCCAACAGTATTAGCCAAGAAGAGAAGCTTGGAAATGTTGGTTCTAGGATGTTAAAATCATGTGAATTTGATTGATTTCATAGCACACCAAAAGACACCCAGTTACTCTAATAATAGCACTGAGATTAATTTCATCTCCACTGAAATATTCATAGTGGAACATTAGGCATGGAATGAAGGGCTGAGATTACTGTATCTGAGATTAGCCTGGCATACAGTACATGAATTTTTTAAATGTGTTTAATATTTCAAAACACATTTTAAATTACGCGGAAGATAAATTGTCATTTTATGAGTACATATTTTTAGAACGTAGAGCCACACTTCATGGTTCTGTTACTAATTCTAAAGGAACAAAGAAAAAATAATTTCTTCCTAAAAATGCCTGGAGAGACAGAATGCTCTGACCACCATTTTTTAAAAATTCAGTAACACTTTACTTAAGGGTAGTGTTCATGACACCCTGCATGACAACTGCCATAAACCTACATGAACATTTTAAAAAGCCTAATCCAGTAAATGTTCTCTGACATTAAAACAATTTTCTTCAGTTTTGATGTTGAGATAACACCTGAGTCATGTGACATTGATTTTTGTTGACAGACTGCTGCGTTTTGACAATTTCTGGGCCGATTCAAATTAAATTGTCATGACAACTGACTCTGTAGCTTAGGGTATATATGGGACGTCAGACTCATATAATTTAAAAGTGATGATGTGATGTAGCTTGCCAAGTGAGGTTTAAATTGGAAAAAATTTAACAGACATCAGCCCTTCAACAAGATGCTCTGCAGTGTCTCCTCACCTCAGAACATGGTGGTAACATCATCATATATGTCATGAATTCCCTTTCTCAGTGTGTAACACTGAGTGCTGCTTGCGCTTGCTATTTGTTCTCCATGTGCCTTTTTTGTTTTTGATTTGGTCCTATCTCAATTGCAGCATTGGTTTGTTCCCTAAGTGTGTGCACCTGTTCCGTGTGCTAAATTAGTTTATCTATTTATACCGTGCTGTTTCTGTGTTTCCTTGGCAAAGTTTTATGATGCTTCATGTCCATAAGCCTAGGCCATGATTCCCTAGTGCATGTTTTCTTGTTGATCCTTGATGCTATTGCGATTGCTCGGTTTTAAGTGTAGATTATGGAAAACCCTAGTTTGCTGCTATGATCTACAATGATGATTCCCACTTTTTTCCCCTACTTGCATCCTGCTTCATCAAAACACACATTACCTTATAAATTCATTGTATACTACGGTTACATGGTGAAAGTTTTAATAGTGACAGTCCTTACGTTGTGGCAATTGTAGAGTTATGTATATTTTATCTGGACTTTGAGTAAAGTGTGTTTACTCGTTTCTTCTTATAAAAGTAAACTTATTTATGACAAAGTCGTGACATCATAATTTGTATTTTTTTTTCTAGCTTTAAATTTCAATGAGTTAGGTTCTGATGTTTGATGTCAACACCATTATGTGACCTTGACATATAAAACGAGCTAAAACTTATGATGTTGCAAAGTAAGTTTCATTACACATCCCAATATAAGTAAGAATGTCATCACTTGGGTCTTATGTCAACTTCAAACAACAAAACTGACAAATCACCACTTTAGTATTATCTGGTTTAGAAATGAATGGCAGGTCATGAAATGCGGTCTTTATGACAGTTGACTTGTTGGAATAATTCTTCGTAAGTGTTTATGCAGGTTTATGTCAATTGTCAGGGCTTATGCAGGTGTCATGGATCACTATGAACAAATGTTTTCTCAAAGCCTCCCTGCATCTGCATACACGGTCTAAGAATAATCTGCTTGACTTACAGGCTTTCCTGTTTGTATTGCTTTCCTCTTCCCCTTGAGCACTGCAATTTATCCACTGCTCTCTTGCATGTGGGCCATTCATTTTCTCAGATACCATGTTATTTTTCAAACCGCACCTGTCTGAAGCCACCGCTTATCACCTGATATGCCACTCAGTTCATTGTAATTCATGCACCATTTCCAAACATTCTCTTCAGGGTGCATCTAAATACATGTAAATGTAACCTGTTTCACTAGACTGCTGCTCCCTGCCACCCCTGTTTGGGATACATCGCATCCCGTAATAGCCAATCCCAGACAGCAAGTGCTGACCCCTGAGACAGAGGCCTTATAATGATCCCCAGATACAACACACACACACACACACACACACACACACACACACAATAGAGGCACTCTCTCACTTGCTAACCCTCACCACCAGTGTTCTATGCTTTCCTAGAAAAAAGGGGGGGGGAATGAAAAAGTGAGAGAAGTCTATTTCGAAAGCAAACTCCCACACCTCCAGGACCTGTCATCGACTGTCTGCTATTGAGTTCGAGCACTATATCAAGCTAATGGGGAGGAAAGTGGGTCATCATGAATTATTCACAAGCTTCCTCCACATAAAAGGAAATGTTTTCAATATGTCTTATGGAAATACCATATAATAGGCCTGAAAATGTGGTGCAGATATGGATGATGATAAATCAAACATGGCCATTAGTTCAGATAGCACCGATATTTGTTCACATACCATTTTTAGTGAAAACTATAGGCAATTAAAAGTTGTTTCTGCCTCAAACTGGTAGAACAACTCATTAATTTCCATGAAATGAAGGAACCTGTCATTTCCATCTGCAAGGATTACTCCCCTGCACCTCTGGCTGTCATCGAGGGAAACAGGCTCGCCGAAGGAGGAGTGACATTTCGAGTGAGGTTTTCTCCCCTCTGCTGTCTTCTCCTGGGCATGATGCTGACATTTAATTAGTAGGAGAATGGAGACAGTACTCCAGATTGAGCTTGTACTAACTCTGACCTTTTCAGGCCTTTGCTCTGCTCTGTCATTAGAATACCATCCACCAGAAAAACACTATCGCAATAAGAATGCCAAATCATCAGCCTCAGGGCACAGAGTAGCTCAGTTTAAAGCTTTGCCATTAAACTTGCGTTAAGTCTGGTCACTGTCATCTCCAGTGCTCTCACACATTTACATTTATCCCTCTCACATTCATACACTTGGCCTGTCTTACTATGCACACTTGACGAAAGGAGGTAGTTGCTATAGGAATTTTTCCCATAAGGTTTGGTGTACTGTCGAGGAACAGTTCCACCTGGCAACGTAGAATTTTCTACATTTGCAAAAATTTCCATGACATCCTCACAGTACAGAAAGGTGCAAATATTGGAAATTAGGTTTATGATATTTAATCAAGTTTGAATTTAGACCAGCAATATATATACATGTGATATACAAGTGAGTTCCTTTTGCCACTGCTCCACTGCCAAGCTCATTTTCTTACCATCCAGAAAGCACTGCAATGTTTGCATGGTTCATCTCACTGCTAAGATGGCAAAGAACCCTAGAGAAATATTCAAGAAGAACTATCCAGTGCTTCATGTTGGAGTGCTTTCATCCCTAACAAGAAGTGTTTAAAAACCATCTAATATCCCCTTATGAGTGCACACTTTTAACAGGCAAAGAAAATGAGAAAATTAACTGTCATGGTGGAAGCTATTCCTTGATGTAAAAAGATCTCAGTACATCTGCCCCTAATATATGAAAGAATTATTTTATTGTCATGAGAACATTAGACAGAAATTCAGAGTACAACCTCATCAGTAGAGTGATTAATTAACTTCACCTATTTCTTCCCTCAAATCATCAACTTGTGTACTAGATCTGACATCTATGCATCTTCTAAAACAGATACTACCAGAAGCAATCAAACCTGTTAAAAAAGATAATCAACTCCTCTCTTAACATTGACTGTGTTCCTAAATCTTTTAAACTAGCAGTTATCAAATCATACTTAAAAAACTGACCTTGATCTGTGTCATATGTCAAACTATAGGCCAATATCAAACTTCCACTTTATTTCCAAGGTCCTAGAAAACATTGTAGCTCAGGACTTTTATTTACATAAAATTATTCAGTCAGGGTTTAGGCCTCATCACAGTACTGAGATAGTGCTGGTTAAAGTAATAAATTACCTACTATTGGCCTCTGATCAGGTTTGTGTCTCCTTGCTTATGTTGCTCCATCTCAGTGCAGCTTTTGATGCCATAGATCACAATATTCTCCTAGACAGACTAGATAATTGTGATGGAGTTAATGGTGAATTCTCTGTTCTGGGACCATGTTTTTTTTTCTCTATATATGCTACATCTGGGTACAATTATTCATAAACATGGTACTAGCTTCCACTGCTATGCTTATAAAACGCTACTGTCTGTTTCAGCAACACCAGCTGACCGGTATCAGATTAATAAAGCTAAGAATATTAGACACTGGATGCTGAGTAACTTCCTTCTATGTAATTCCAACAAGACAGAAGTACTTCTACATAAAATAGAAGTAAGCTTTCTTATTATGTTGTAACTTTGGATGACCTTTATGTTACATCACGTGCAGCAGAGAAAGACCTTGGTGTGAGTACTGATTTCATTCTCTTGTTTGAAACTCATATAGATAGCATAACTGAGGCTTTTGTCATCTAATAAATGTTGTTAGGCTAAAAATACAATGTCTTTACATGATGAGGATAAAGTAGCTCATGATTTTGTTACCTATAGGTTGGATTATTGTAACATCTTGATGCCTGAATGTAGGTATAAATAAGCTTGGGTTATTCCAAAATGTAGCAATCAGAGTCCTTACTAGAAACAGAAAATTTGATCATATCACCCCTATCTTATCCACACTGCATTGGCTCCAAGTAATACATTGATTATAAAATACTACTAATGACCTAGAAAGCACTGAATGGTCCCGCTCCACAGTACCTGAGTGAACGTTTGGTCTATTATGATCCACCACATCTGCTGATCAAAAGGTGCAGGCTCGTTGTTAGCACCTAGAATAATGAATAGTACAGCAGGGAGCAGAGCCTTTTCCTACAAAGCCACGCAGCTGCCAATTAGTGTTAGTTATTAAGGCACTTTCTCAATCTGAAGTCTAGGTTGAAATCCATCCAATTTGTTTAGTCATGGATTTTGTTAAATATCTTCTCCTAGGTAAAATTGCAGAATATGGGGGGTGTTGGGGGTATGGTTTTCTTTTCTTTTACTGTTCAAGGACTACATACTATAATGATTTTAATCCTTTACCCCTTCAGTCCTTTAGCACTGTCATCTGGCTTGCTCATTATGCTCAAAATATGCATCTAGATTTCTGGCAAGCTGCTTTTTGACAATGTCTACTGTTTAAAAAATGTATTGAATTGAATTACATCTGCTCTTGCATAAACTACTGTGTAGATTCATTATATTGTTGGACTGGCAAGGCAGAGTGAGTCATCTGAGATAAAATATAAATAATCAGGAGTGGATATGTAAGTCAACATGACCATGCTCCTGACACTTTCCCACTATTGCATCATCAATTTTTATTATTTGTTTCAACAGTGAATTGGCAAGTCATGGGGTGAGCCAAATCTTACTGTACCATTGAATCTATGGAGGAAGGCTTGGCTTTTGGCCAATTTGATCAATCTTGGTTTGTCTGTCACTAGATGTCCTTTGTGAATGCCAATATGTTGCCATGAGTTGTAATGGCAGCTAGGAAAATCATACATTATTGTTAAACATCACTGAAAAACACACCTATTATCCTCAGGTATTTATCAGCTCTTAAAAGTTGTGACGCCAATACCAATGACACTTGGCAGCCAAAGGAACGCAGATGTCCCTGAACTATTGGGCTCAGATCCAGCTTGTCTGAGAGACCTGAAATACTTTACTTGCTTACCAGTTGAGGAAGAGAAAGAGTCAGGCTTGGAAGGTTACAGAAATTTACACAAATAGTCATGTAAATATGACATGACCCAAAAGAAGACAAAAGCAGCTGAGAGGAAAAGATACCAAGTGACCTAAGATGAGGTTCTGTGTGTGTGTTGATCAAAAGAGTGCCCATATGGTGGTGAGTGTCATGGTTCCTGTCCCTTGCAGCACCCTTGCAGCAAGTCTGGCCAACCATAGACCACCATTTTTCTGCATAATTTGGCCAGTATGACATAGGAAGCAGCTGGTCAATGAGCCGTGTGTTCCCAGACAAATGCAGAGCTTGATCAAGGAGTCTGTAAGGGATCCAGCACCACAGGAGTGTTATTAGAGATATCATTCAAAATCCTTCTCACATACGCATACACAGTCATCTTAGCCGTCTTTGAAGTAGTCAGTGACATATAAAGCACTGGCTAATATTACTCTGTGTTTGTCCTGAAAACACCACATACATCAGTACACCAGTTTCTGAGTTCTCAACAAAAATATTTCTTCATCTTGTCTCACTCTCAGTAAATTGCACATGTTGGACTTGCCTGCAGTTTGAAAGCAGCTATTGTTCTAAAAATGTCACTATTTAAACAGTCAAGCTTTCAAGGTCTGAGAATTTTCTTGGATTTGTTGTGCGATGAACCAGACATTTCATGTAGCCAGTAGAGCTCAATATCTTCTGTGTGATTGAGATATCATGCTGCCATTTCATTTGCCTCTCATCTTTTATTCGTCTACATCGCTGTCATTTGTTCTTCTTTTATCTTCCATACACACCCTGTGTTTTTCTGTGTGGGCCTGCACAAAGTTGTGTGTTTAAAATTAAAAAGGATTTTTTTTTTTAATGTAGAAAAACTTTAGAAAAAAAAAAATGGAAGTTGGTGCCAGACAAATTCCATAGTTTGCATATTACAATTTGTTTAATTCAAAAATTGATTTATGTGAAAAAGGAAAATGTGGTGCACAATTTTGCCATGCTACACTGCTACTTAGTAAAAGCTGGAAAAGCTATTTTATTTTGAAAATAACTCAGCCACTAAAAAAAATGCAGTTAAGCTAGAAGCAATACTAACTGTAGCTAGCCGATCCCCAACACTGGAGGTTAGCAGGTGACTAGCTGTACCTTAACACGTAACAATGGAATAACAATGCATGGAATAACTAAAGCTGTTTATTAATTTTTTTTTAGATAATTATATTATTAAAGAAATGTGATCTAGCTTGCAGAGAATATGTTTTATTGTTAAGGAGTATTAACCTACTAACCTCTGGTGTGCTTGCTGGCACAACAATTAGTCTCCTGGGCTCCCCCTAGTGGAGGCTAAAAGCCTTCCTCCTTCAATTTATGAATGGACTCGCTGCCACTCCATGCTCTTCATCTTAGTTTCTCCCTCATTTCTCCACCTCTCTTCAGTTTTGACACCTAATTCATGGCGCAGGATCTGACAAAATGATGAAAAAAGCAAGACCGCCTTCTTCAGTCCCATCAAAAGCACCGAGCTGTGATGTGCAGATAACCCTCCCCACCACCACACACATACACAGGCCCCAGGCTCCAGCAGCGCACTCAACCAAAGGAAGGAAATCAAAATGGCAGGGGAAAAATATTCCCCCACAGCACTTAGGCTTGTGTGATATGGAAATACAAGCTGTCCCAGCTAGCTATACTCTGTAGTTAAATATTGGTGCTCATTAAAAAAAGAGAGACATTACTAAATGTGATCCAGTAGGGGAAGAAAAGGAAGGACAAGTATACTCCTCAAATGAGTAAAAGAGAACTCCAGAAGTTCTTGCTCACTAAGAGAGTGTTTTCATCTTAGAGGATGAGGCATTGCTGCAAAATCAGGAGAAATGTGAAAGCCATGAACTACACAGGTAATTTTAATAACCAGAATGGACCAACAGAAACATTTAATTAAGCATGTGCGTTTAGTCAACTCTGAATATGAGGAACTTTCCCCTTGTAAATATTAACGTTACTTTTGATCTTGTTGTCAATTCTGACCCATATCTTTGAGTTTTGCCAAAGTGCTTGTCGTGCTTGAGTGGTAAAAAATCCTGCTTCAAACAAACATTTGTTGGCAAGTAGTTCTTCTAAAAACATTTATACTTGCTCATTTTTTCCCCCATTTTTGATGCAGATTCCTTAAGCAGAAAATATAGTACTGAGACATTACCATGACACAAATATAGCTATATAGCTACATACAAAAAATACATGCCTTTAGAATCAGTTATTAATTGTAATTGTGATATTTGAGTAAATGTAGGTTCAATCATTTTTAACCAAGCTTCAGGCTATGATTTGTCCTAGATAATATTCTGTTATATTTGCAGAGACAGGTAATCCTAATCCAACAGTATATGTAACTGCAACTGCTATTTGCACAGACTACCTATCTTTTCTTTCTGCCTGAAATACGTTCCCTTCCTCTATCTGAGTTGACCCTGAGTGCTTCCCCCAACCTGGGCTACAGCAAAGGGCAAGCACACAGAAAAGCTGCGCATTAAAGATTCATAGGCTGCCTGCTTATATCTGTCACATATTAATGTGAGCAAAATGCATGGGGCCTGCTGGGAATTGTTGGCTGTGTCACCACAGGTGGAAGCTTGCCAGCAGAAATCAATAGAGCCACTTGTGCGTATCTTCCACAGGGTGTAGAGAGGGAGGAAGGAGAGTTCAGGTTTACCTTTCTCCCACACATAAAGGTAGGTGAGGTGCTGAGCCAGACTAACAGAGAACACACAGTACAGATTTAAAAGAGTGAAGCCAGAAGCAGCATTTCCATGTCCTCAAATGGTACCCGATCATCTACCAGAAATATGAGATTGCACATATCGCCTAAATCGGCGGAAATTGAAACAGTCCTAATGGAAGGATTTGTTTACACTTGTCAAAACTGCAAATGTCTAGTGAGTAATTAGATCATTGGACCGCTCCAAATGGCAGTTGGAAGAGATCCTGATTTCCTTTATGTCAGCCTCACACACATTCTGCTACATTGACATTGGCTGCAGTGTCCTAAGAGGTAGAAGGATGAGACAAGTGATGAGTGAGGAGTGAACTCAGGTCATCTCACTTCACCTGAATGAAAACATGTGATTGCTGGTGAGCTGAAAAAAGGTAATTGGTTTTAACCTTCTCCTATTGATGATAGAATTGACCTTTTTTCCTAACAGATATTTGGTAGATGAAAAAAACCTATGCCAGTTTTTGGATCCAGTGTTCCCCTGCCTACATGGTAGATGTACATCTAATTGTTACTACAAACTCAGAACTGAATCATTTGTATGAATCTGTTTACTGATTTTTCCATTGTGTAGTGTGGAGGTCCAGAGTCCTTTAAAAATTATTTAAAAATTATGGGCTGTCTAGTCTGATTGATTATTATTCATATTAAGGTATTATTATTAGTCGATTACTAGTCGATTAGTAATTCCAAAAGAGGTAGTCAACTAGTCATCTAGTCATCTTTTCCAAAGAACACTTCAAACTGCACTTCAATTAACAGGTTACAAATTATATTTACAGCTCTGATGCTTTTTAAGCTACATCGTTAATGACAAAAAAAAAATAAATTAAATAGTGCCAGGAATGTGCAAAATAATAAATACTGTGCATCATATTACACAATTTAAGGAGGTACCAATTCTTAAAATACACTTGTATGGAAGGACTGGAGGCTTAGCTGAACTAGTTGATTTCAGCTCACAGCACAGATTTGAGCATGCGGCACAGGTGTCTAGATGGAAGGAGTGATGCCTACAGCAGCGTATGTGAGGTTTTTCCACAATGTTCAATTCCAACCTCAACAGTAGCATCTGAAAACAGCTCTAAACTAACTGAGTGTGATTGGATAATGATGTGCAACCTGTGGCTCTCAATGTGCTCTTTCACACAGTGGCAGTCATGACAAATGACAAACGCTGGTCTTGCCACAATAGAAGGATTTTTTAAAAACTTACTCATTTTATTTAGCTGCAAAGGACAACAAAATTAATTGTGGGAGGATTTTGTTTGGGAGAGATTAAGTTTGAAATACACGTCTACACTTCATACAAAGTGATATGAAATGTATAATGCTCCATTAAAGAAAAAAGAAATTTAAGAAATGTGTGATGGCTTCATCAAGTCTGAAATAGTTAGATTTGATGAAGTAGTTAGCAACATATGGCATCTGAGTTTCCTCTGTTTATGTACACATTAAGCAATGTTGTTATCTATTATGCATTGTTATGCTGTTAGTCTAGTACTGCTAGTACTGATGTGTGTAGCACCTGCTACTTCTACTCATAAACACATTAGGTCTAGGAGTACACCCCTATTCTGGCCTTCAGAAGTGTGGTGCTCAAAATTTCCTCTCCAAGTCATTCGTATATGCATGGCTATGAGCAAAATCAGGAGATGGTGTGCAGTGATTACAAGCTCCTCGAAAAGTTGAGCTGTCTAGACTTGTCAGAGCACAGTCAGCTGAGCTAGGGATGAGAATATGTATGTGCGTGAGTGTGTGTTTGATGGATTTAATTTCGCCTGTGGGGCAATGACACAGCTCAGATGTTCATTGTGCGTATGTGCGAATGAGGATCGGCGCACTCGGGTGCTTAATTGAGTGGGATCTCAGCCAGCCCTTGGCATGAGGGTCTCTCTTAACTCAGCTCTGTCCTTTCTAGCATTCACTCGTTCTCAACGCCACACAGTGACACAATCTCATACATGTACACCGACACTGGCTATACATACACATTACACACAACCAACAACAGATTCTATTGCAATTATTGCATCATGCATATAACATTTTACTCAGCTGATGATTATTATTTAAATACATCATTCAAAACCACTACTAATCACCATTTTAGTTGTCTGAGAAATCGTCTTATAAAATTGAAATAGATCTAACATGGATTCACACAGCATACTTGAACCGTCGTGGCTGCTTACTAAAGATTGCATACCTGAGAAAATCATTCATAAATTAATTTAATTTAATTCAATTTAATTCAAAACAATGAATCAACAACTATTAGAAGATTAAGAAGAATAATGGAGTTGCTTTAAGTAAGGAATAAAACACAGCTGAGTGTGCTGATGTGGGTAAATAATCAGCAGCAGGGTTTATGTGGCCCACTGTTACCACCTTGAAGTTGATTATTTTCCAGTAACAGCGCCTCCTTTATTCTACTTATACCAAAGCAATTTACCAAGAACGAAACATCATACCTTTTATCCATTTATAGTTTATTTTAATGTTGTGCAATTTCCAAAAAATTCGTTAGCTCCTGTTATCACTTACAGTATAGCAGCTATAAACGGTCATCCCCTCACCAGCTTCTCTGTTTTTCTTTTTTATCTCCTCACAGAAAGCTTCCCCATATCAATAATTATGTATTTTTTTCTCTGTTAAATAACATGTTTTTAATATGTTTATTATTAGACTTAGATTATGTGGAGCATCCAACATAAAAGTCCCCGTGAATTAGTTGTTACTATAGAAACAATAACATATTAGAACAAACCTATTAATATAAACCTGTGATTTGAATTACAGTTAGAACAACTATCTGAGCTGTTATAGAAAATTAATCAACACCTTTTGACCAATCGGATTTGAGAATTCAACAACACTGTGGTGTAAGGATGTCTTCAATAAACAGTGTTATGCACTCCTCTCTCTTAATGAGTAACACAGTATGCTTTTTTTAACATATTTTGTTTGAGTATAACAAATTTTAGGTGGGTTTTTTTAAGTCTTAAAAATAGTTCCTGCTAGGGAAGTCAGACTTTTGTGCCCTACTCTGTACAGTATGTAATCACCAGAACATCACAGTTGAGGTGCCACTCGAAATCCATGACCTTACTACTGTGGAAAAATTGTGAAGCAGAAATGGTGTGACAGGCTGATTGATGCTTGTAATCTGGCTCCATCAGGCATCGCTCGACACAACTGTCACTCTGAGGTGGGCTCGTCGTCATCTGCTCAGGCTCCTGGGAAATGGACGGTTTGATTGAGGAGACCACAGGCATCAAAAGCCTGCCTAATGCCATTAGCTTTCATTTCCTGTTCAGGTCAAAATGACTAATTTTACATCATCAAATTTACTATCATTGGAAGAATATTACAAAGTTTTTTCCAACTTTATGTGCTTGGTTCAATTTCATTAATAATTTTTTTCTGCAGACAGTGTCATTACATAGATCATTCCTTTCCGTTTCTTATTTGGATTTATTTTATAAATATGTGAAAGGCTATTTCCATAAGCGTGCCATAAATATTATATATATTACTGTAGAAGATTTTCTTTTGATATTTCTTTTGCATATTTTAAAATTGATTTTACAGTTGCATTGAGAAACAATCAAAACAGATGACTGAGTCGATGGCACATCCTTTGATAAGAAGTAAACAAAATAGTGTGGAGAGACTTCATTACACAGTTGTGTACTTGTTTATACAGATGTTTCCTTCAATGAATATCAGTGTAAAGTGGCAGAATTACAGGATATATGCTGTTGAAGGTCCTTGGCTTTGTAGTTGCTTCCTCTCCACGGCGCTCTAAAGCAAGAATTAGTCACGCTGTCTCCCTGATGCTGTCTCCCTGATGCTGTCCGCAGTCTCGTTTTCAGTGAAAAAGAAAGCACCCTACATGCTCTGTCTCTGTCTAGTCTGTGAATCAAGGCAGAAAACAATGCAGCAGCAGCAGGAGCGTCTAGAAAAGGTCACCACTGGCTTTGAAATGAGGAATCTCTCTTGCCATTAAGCGCCCTGATTTCTCATCATAACATGCATAAAATCATCACTAAATGCCAATCCAATATGTGAAAAACGCGCTGGGACCGTACAGACATCGAAGGACTTGCTTTACAAGAAAAAGGGTATTCTTCGATTGCAAATCAGTACCGCTGTGAATTTGTAACGACAGCCGAAATGTGTTTAAATGTTTATGGCGGTGGTTTATCCTCTATAAAGCAGTTGGCCAAATCTATTCTAGTGAGGTCTGAACATAGTGATTGAAACCTTTGCAGAAAGCCCTGGCAGCAGTTTGCTGGGTCGTTCCAGACTGAAGTATCGAAAAGCACTTACTTTAAAGGGCCCTTCTAAACGGCCAGTACTAAAGAGACCAAATGATGAACACTTTCCTCTTAACATTGTTTGCACTGTCATTACTTTGAATGATAAAAATGTGCCAGGATCAGGTAAATTTGTCTCTACATATAAATGTACAATTCATGTTAACGTTACATTTATGCAGTTGTACAGAGTAGCAGTTAAATCGATTTGTACCCAGCTGTACAGTATACTGTATATAAGGGGTATAATGCAAGTCCACTATCTGTATCTGTTTAATGTTCAAAATATCTGAATTCAGATTTGAACCAGAAGTGGGCATGGTCATGGTCAGATTTACTGTAGATTTAGGGTTTGTTACATAATGGTTTTCTGGATCAGAATCTACTAGATTTTCCTAGAAGAATTTTTTAAAATAATGATAGAGAACATTCTATTAAAACAAAGAAAAACAAACAATGTAAAATGCAGGTACTTGTACAGTAGACAGTCTACATGAACAGATTTTATGTGAGGAGACATTTGTTTAAGGAGTCTCCAGTGTCAGCACTTTGTAACAAAGGTAAAGCTGTAACTTTAAACTTTCAGCTGCTAGCTTTTCTTGGTAACATGACAAGCTGCATTTTTGGTTTATTAACAACAAGAGAGAATAAGAAAGGATGCTGAAGGATAAAGTGGTTATAGGTAGTTATAGCTATATAAAATGTAATGATTTTATTATAATTTATATAAAATTTGTAATCATTGACACATTGCTGTGGTGTAAAAGGACTTTGAAATGTGCTGTTATTGGAAAACCATCACACCACATTGTCGTTGATTATTCTCCTATAATAGCATGCCTCGAAGTATTGTAGTACATACTTACCTCACACAAACACATGATGATACACCATTTTCTTTTCTAAATGAACCTGCTTTACAAAACCAGACGTAAGAAGAAACGTTCCGGATACGTGAACTGTAACTGGTAAAGAAACCTGGTGACATCGTAGGGAAGGATTCTCTGCTTAGTCTCTCTTTTCAGTATCATTTTGTGATACTTGTTTAAGTGTCAGTGATTGTGAGACAGTTGAACAATGGTTTTCTGCTTTGAACAATAATGGTGAAGTGTGCATGCCTAGTGATCCCACCAGAGAGGAACCATTTAGAGCTGTCACTATGGATGTCATAGCCATGATCACCTCACAACTGATCACAGTGACTGTCACAAGCCGTGTCTCATTGTCAAGGATGCAGCCAAGCTAGACTGCTTTTTCTACTGTTACGGTACTTATGGCTCTTTCCTCCTGTAGGATCCTTTAAAGGCGGCCAAGAAATTTAGCCTTCATTTCAGACAACTCTAATGACACAACTTACTTATCCATGTAGACTTTCCATTCCACGTTCCAGAAACGTCCAGGTGGAAGTAAGAAATATCCTCCAATGTAGCTAGTAGATAAGGCCATGTTTCTGGTTTTGACCTCTTCCTGTGCTCCTAAATCTCGATTACTTGAGTGTTCAAAGTCCTTGACTATATTTCTATATTTCTACATAATAAAGAGACTAGGTCTATTCAGGTGTATATATATATATATATATATATATATATATATATATATATTTATATATATATATATATATATTCAACTTACATCCAGAACAATTTTAATTGTCTCATTCATTTACTTGCCATTGTACTGTATTTTTAAATGTCACCCTCAAGTTACTGTGATGTTATAAATATCAGCTGTACTGAATACACACAGTGACACATTCTCCATGTTTATACCACAGCGCTGTTGAATGATTGATTCTGATTGGTCAGAATGTGTTAATTAATTTTCCATAACAGCAGCTCTGACAATAGTTCTGGCTGCATGCAAATCACAGGTGGATGCCAATGCATTCATCCGAATAAGTTCTCGTTTCCATGGTGACAATTTACACATGGACCTTTATTGTGGATGCTCCACATAAAAAAATAAAATAAAAAAAAACGTGTGTAATTGTTGATATGGAGAATCATGGAGGATTTCTGTAAAGAAAAGTTTATTTAACAGTTGTGGAAGGAGTCTTCAGTGTCATGGCTTTGTAACACACAGAGGTAAACTTTTCCAACACAGAAAATTTTTCACGATGGAGGAGTTTGCACTTCATAGTGTCTCATGGTCTCTCGTGGTCTCTCAGTAACATGACAAACAAAAAAGAGAACATGGTGAGAAAATGAGGTTTATAGCTGTTATAACATAAGTGATAACAGGAACTAACTTCTTTCACAGACATTTCACAAAATGAAACAAATATAAGCAATTGTTAATGTTGACAAATTGCTGCAGTATAAGAGGAATAAATCACTTTGGGAAATGTTGTTATTAGAAAATAATTAGCTTCAGGGTGATAACAGTGATCCACTTCCCATAGTGCTTGCCATTATTATTTTCCTATAACAGCACACCTCTTCATAGTGAGCATGCTTCCTGCGGGGAATCCTGTTGCCATTTCAGGGGCCTTTCCTATATTTTATTAGCTCAAGTGAAGATCATTAGATGGCCTCTTAGAGACATGGACAAGTCAACATTGTGTAAACTTCACAAGCGGAATTTATCCAGAAGCATTGTGATCTGATGCAATTTCATATTCAAAGCAGCAACCAGTTTATTAGTATAAATTCTAGCAATCCAGTGTGTGCAGTTTATGTCTCAACAACGTAATACTCAGCTTGTTGGCTAATCTGAAAGATGTCAACACAACCTCATCTTTTTAAAATTTTCTGCTTCCAGCCAAGTGTGATCCAATCATATCAGCATCAAAAGAAACTACTCTGTCTATGGGATCTTGGTGAGTTATTAAATCTCCATGCTCTCAGCATGCAATAAGCAGAGCTTTATTCCTCTTCCAAAGCAATTTGCCAATGTTTATATTTATTATTTCTTAAAGAACAGCACATCATACTTTTTGTCATTTTATAGTTACAATTAATGTTGTGGAATATCCACAAAACAAGTTAGCTCCCTTTATCACTTATGTTATAACAGCTATAAACAGTCACTCCCTCACCAGACTTTCTTTTTCACTCCATTGAACTTAATAAGAAAAAAATAGCAGTTTTGACTGCTATGAAATGCTGGCACTGGATACTCCTTACAGAAAGCCTCAGATTATCAACAATTACACATTTTGTTAATCTGTTTATGTGGAGTGTCTGCCATACAAGTTGTACAGAAATGATAACATGTAAGAATGATTGCATTGACTTTCAGACAGTACTACTGTCAAAGCGGCTGTTATAGAACAACCTTCTGAACAATCAGATTTGAGAATTCAGTGAAAACAGCGGTGTGGTATAATTTGAAAAAAAAAAAAAAAAGATTTCATGTCCCAATCTTCTCCACCTATAAATTACAGCAGACTTCATCATTAGCCATCTAGCTAGCACAATATGTCTGTGTACTAGGAAACATACTGTACACATTGCTAAGGAACTGCGACACTGCTCCTGCTACACACCCCTCATCTGGACTGACCACTCATGTGATGAAGGTGATATGCACTTCCAAGTCATGGCAAAATTGACAAGGTGTATTAAAAAGACCTTTATATCTGGTAACCTTTCAGCTGATTTCTGAGATTATCAGCTCAATGATCTGCTTTCCAGTTGGAGACAAAGACTAAAAAGAGGTTAGTGAACAATGAGGTGATCCAGTTTCAGTTCCTGTCAAGCACCTCTCTCTATATTATAAAACAACCATTTGTTCATCTCACATACATCATCGTCTTATACTCCCACACACACATATTCATGTAAGCATACACAGACTTCTCAAAACCTCATTTTTGTATAAATTGCTTGTAACTGAAACTTCAGCTGCTGAAGTTGTTAAAGTGCCGCAACTATTTTAAGTAACATATTTTCAGAACACTGGAAAAGCTGTTACATGGAGCTGTTTTCTCCTCCAATTGGTAAATAAATGAGTTAGAGTGTGAAGCAAGTATTCACATTTAATTAAGAATATCTGGATCAAAAGCGGTATCTTTAAAATACATGTTGAATGCGTCACATGCTTCCTGTTCTTTAATGGAATGCTTTACTATTTAAAAAGATTGCTCTCAAACCACAAGTAAGAGCTGTATTGAGAAGGAAAATATCACTGTTTTGTGTTTGTTATAATTATGTGTTTACTCTGTCATAATAACTGCATATGTAGTAATTTTCTTTGAATCGTTTACAAGAACGGTCTGAAAAGCAACTTGATGCTGGTGCCAGATCCCAATACACTTCTGCTGTGGTTCTTCCCACTATACTGACTTGCCTCATTTATCCTGATGCTCTAATCCTGCATCTGTTTAAAAATAGTTGTTTTTTTGTTTTTTTTGAATTGTCCAAACTATTTTACCATTTTAAATTACTTTAATCAGTGAATGTTCAGTATGAATCAAATAAAGTATGCAGCATGTTCTAAGAAGGTTAAGCTTGAAATGTTCTAAAAAATAATATTCCTGCAATGTTCAAACATTTTGTTATAGGAAAATAATCAATGACTGTATGGTGTGATGCAGCCAGACGGAAAGAAGGGTTACTGTGACCATCACAAAGTTGATTACCTTCCAATAATAGCACAGCCTGAAGTGTTTTATTCGTCTTATACCAAAGCATTTTTATTTAATAAAGAAGCACATATACCTTTTATCTATTTATAGGTAGGAATAATGTTGTGGAATGTCCACAACATGCTGTCACTTACGTTATAACAGCTATAAACAGTCTTTTCTTCAGCAGCTTCTCTGTTTCTGTTATGTTAATGAGACAGAAAAAAGTAGCTTATCAAGTTACAGAGGAACTGCAAAGAGCAAAATTCTCTATCATGAAGATTTTCCCATGTCGGAAAACATTAAAGAACATCCTTATCTCTGATTGTTATAAAGCACTGACACTGGAAACTCTTAAATAAACGTCTTCTTACAGAAAGCTTCCCCGTATCAATGATTACATAATTTTTAATATGTTTATTTGGAGCATCAGTTATACAAATCCCTATGCAAGGTGTTACAATAGAAATGACAACATATTAGAATGAGTACATAAATAAAAACCATTGATTTGCCTTGTAGCCATAACTATTGTCATAGCTGCTGTTATAGAAAATCTGACCAATCAGATTCAAATTCAACAGCGTTGAGGTATAAGCACTTATAATGGCTTGATTTACAATGCTATTAGAATGTTGCATACACAACCAAAGCGAGACATTCAACATGCAACATTATAGGTTTTACAATTTATAAACATTTATAAGCACTGTGTAAAAAAACATTCCCATAACATTCAGAAAAAAACTGAACATTCTTAAAATCACTGTAGAAAATGTTCTGCTCTGAAGCAAGAAGACGGTGGTGAACTCAGCAATAGCCAACAACCTGGCGACCACTGAAGATAAAGTAGCAAATTACCAAACATCACTTTCAAGCATGAAATAAAGCATGGCAGAAAGATGGATGAAGCACCAGCAGGAAGCGAACAGAAGGATTTTAACTGCAGAAGGACGATAAACACACTATGAAAGCAACTATGATGTTTTGTAGGGCCAAAAAAGTGGAATTTTCTTTACTAGCCAACTCATTCACCAACCTGGATCTCAGCAAAGAAGCTCTTGATACAATTAGAAACCAAAAGAATAACAGCATTAAAGGCCTGACAGAGAATCAGTAGGAAGATTAGGAAGTGCTTACCGATTTAGGTATTGAGCAATTGCAGAGAATTTTCATTTAAGTACTATATATGATGGTTTTATTTATGATTATGTAAATAAAACAGTCTTGTGTATTGGATGAGAGAAAATACAGACTATAGACATTTTTTCCTCTGCTATCAAATGCAATACAATGTCACATAAAAGCAAGAAACAATTAAAAAATAATAAAAACAACTAAGAGATGATATATGAATGAGAAGATGGCAAACAAATAAACATCTAACAGGAGTCTAGTTTATTGCCAATTTATTGTTGCATAAAGAGTCTTTCCACCCTCATTATTCAATGGCTTATAAAGTAGCACTTGATCCAGCACATCTTATTATTTTGCATTTGCACAAGATTTATATTGTGCAATGACATTTAATCATGCTCACAAGTTAATGTAAAATTTCCAATCCAAAAATAGTCCATAAATTTTCAATGGGATTCAAGTCAGGAGATTAGGCCATGAAAGGCCTTCTTGAGTTATTTTGGCTGAATGTTTGGGGTCATTGTCTTGTTGAAACGTCCATCTTTTCCCCAGATTCAGTTTCTTGGCCGATGAGATTAAAGTCTCCTCAAATATGTACCAGCACATTGCTATATTCATGTTTTCTTCGATTATGTGCAATGCCCCAGTGCCATTTGCAGCCCCATATCATAATGCTCCCAGTTTTTTAGTGTATTTACAGCCCAAAATATAAATTTCAGTGTGACAAATTGTGGTTACATCAAACTGTCAAACAGCACTGCTGGACTTGATACTGCTCCTCCTTCAAGCCAATATTGCACAAGAAAGTGGGTTTAAGTCCCAGGTCAGCATCACATGAAACTGAGACATGACTCCACCCCATGTGTGCAACCCAGCCCAGCTCTTAAGTCCATAGTTACATCTGTGTTCTGAATACTGATGTGCACAATTTCAGTATTAACTCTCCACTATCCAAGTGAAACTCAGCTTGATGAAACTATGCTTACATCTATATATATGGCTCACCCAATAAAGATATATATATATATACTCTCAAATTTATCTATAATTTTGTATCTCGTAGTCACTGGTTCAGTTCAAATGCAGTGAACCACACTATCTTGTAGATTTCTTTAGAGAACCACACAGAGATATATTGATTGCATTAGCAGGATAAACAAAGAAATTTACCTGACAGGAATTGAGGACTACTGTTGTATAGCATGCCACATATAATTCATTTGGATTAGTGGAAAAAGAGATCTATCTCCATTATATGTAGTCGTCTACACTAATGTGATTGCTAATGCGTCCATTAAAATGCTAAACACTCTTCAGGTGCAGCAGAATAATGTTGGATCAGTGTGCCCTTGGCAATATCTAAGATTCTCCATTTGAATAAGAATTTATAAAGAAGGTCATGTATTCAGAATTCCTAACCTGTGTGGGTGGGAGACACGGGAGATTTTTAATGCCTGTTCATGTGCAGTAGGTTTTTTGAGCCTAAAGAAGAAGATATGTGATTATGTTTTAATCTATATTACAGGTCAAAAATACAGAGGAAAAGTATTTTGCAGTTAAGTCATTTGCCAACAACCAAAATAACACATTTATCCACATCTAGACATGGTCTTCAAGAGAGAAAATTCTCCAGCATTCCCACAGTTATTTGTTTCTCACCAACTGAGCTCCTACAGGATGTGATCTAGAGCACTCAGATTAATGCCATACCAGAAAAAAAAAATGCCTGCAGAAACTTTATTAAACAATGGCCCAAATATATCAGTCCTCAAGTCAAATGATCTAGACTTGTCAGGTTTTTGAGTCGCAAATTTCATGACTTCAACTTGGACTTCGTCTTTGGCTTTAACACCAAAAACAATAAATTGGTCCTAAAACACCTCTGTAGATACAAACATATATCTGGAAACAAGTGATATGATCTGGTTTTAATATTTAACAACACTTAATAATTGCTAACACAACGCTGCAACTTCCTCAAACGTGGATGACATTCACTTGACACTGTTGACTACACAATAAAGATTAGTTCTAGGCTTATAATATGGCATTCGATTTGAAAAAAAAAAAAAAGGTGACCTCTGTTTAGTAGCTATGCAGTGAAATGGGTATTTACGTCAGAATTCTCAGTGCCCAATATAAACACACCTGAAAATCATAAAGGGCATAAAATATTAACAAACACGCACACTATGTACAGTATATTTAATAAATGAAGATTACCAACAAAGTATATTTTCCAAGCATTTGTCCTTCAGTGTATGGGATCCTAAATAAACTTTACAACTGTTCAGAGCACAATGTCAGCTCAAGGACACTGATTCAGAAACTGAGCAAACACACTGTCTTTGCTCAGCAATCTAACGCAGGTGTACATGCAATCACAAATTAAGGCCAATATTCTATCATTCAGCCAAGAACTAAAAGTCAAAAAAGATGGGGAGCTAAGAAATTATGCTTAAAATAAATATCCAGTATGGTTTCAGTGCCATGAGAGCAATCAGTTTGTTGGAAATTGATTTTTTTTTTTTTTATCAAGAAATGGGAGGAAATAGACAGGTTAAAAAGAGGTAGAAAAGGTGAGCTATTTGTCCAGATCTTGTCTATGAATTCTCCACTATGAACATTTTCTATAATGTATTTAACTTTAACTTTGTCAAATAGCTCCTCTGACTCTTTTTTCTCCATTTTCTTATGTTATAATCCATTTGCTTGTCCAAGCCTGAGGTGGAGCTCTCTGTCTGAAGTGCACTGAATGTTGCTCTCCATCTTTCTGTTTTTCTCCCTCTAAGCATCCAGCAGGCCAAACAGCCAAATAAGAGAGGTTTCGGCAGCATAGGACTCCATATAACACTGCCAATCCCCCCATCCCACCCCCCCAACACACACAAACACTTATGCTTTCATAGAGACCAAACCCATAAACCTGCTCATGCACCAAGGCTTTTGTTTTACTACCATTGGTCCAATTATTTGATAGGAATCAAGTCATTATTTCCATTTATGTGCACATCTAGAGTGCACACCATCATCTGTGGAGGAATAAAGCATGCTGTTATTTACCACAGTTTGCCCCTGTTATCACTGTAATGAGCACTTTATATAACATGTCAAAATCTAGACTTAATATGTGAAAATACTAATAAAGCAAGACATAAATTCCACAAGTAGTCCACCGGAAATTTACCAGAGAAAGGTATCCAAAATTCTATACAACAATTTATTAAGTAAACGCTGTCATTAGAATGTGTGACTGAAGCAATAATTCATCATGATATCTGTGACAGTTATTAATTAGCTGTTAATTACTCGGTTGTTAATTAATTAAGGGTGTGTATATCCACATGCAAAAGTTTGCATAGCCTTAGTACAAAATTAGGAGAAAAAACTAAGAAAGACCTTTAGAATATTCGGTTTCACAGATGTTCACAGATGTTTATCACAATACCATACGGTTGGTAGAACCATGTATGTTAAAGTAATTTGAGAGCAACATTAAATACACAAATATGTCACCATTAAATGATTAATAGTATTGACAGCAAGTCAATCTGAGATATTATGAACTGCAAAAATGCTTGTTTTCAATTACATTTGACAGAAAAATGGATGCATTTTCTGTCCCTGATTTTTTTTTTCTGGATTAATGGCAAAAGGGTGGTGGTCTAGACACTGATGCATCTACTCAAGAAAAATTTGGCTAATGCAAAGGTGTGAACTACATGGATGTGATTTGCATAATCTGAATGGGGAACACAGAAAAACAATTTAAGCATGTGCGTAACCCGACTCTGAATACAAGCAACTTTCCCCATGTAAATATTAACATCAAATATGTAAACACTTAGGACAAAATAAAAAAACAAAGAAATTTTATGTACAGTATGACAACAAAACCTTTAGGGTATTAGGTTTCACAGATATTGCTTTATTATCACAATTAACACAATTGGTCAAATCCCAAAAGACAGAGTGGGGGAAAAAACAAAATAATATTAGTTTTAAAAAATTAATAAACAAATTTCCCTTTCTGAATGTGATACAAATATTCTCTGATAATTTTTTTTTTTGCCTTCATACCTGAAGCCCCCCCCCCCCCCCCACCTCTTTCATATCCTCTTTGTAACTGAGGTGTTTTCCCTTTTTTATCTTGCAAACATTTGCTCTCAACTCTGGCTTTCACTGCAGATTTCCTACAAACCTCTGTTCACATGTGTATATACCCATTAATCATAACTGTCAACTCCTCTGATTCATCATTGTCATAAAGACAATACCATAGACAATTAAGGTGCCAAATATCAAATGTGTTTTCTTTCACACTTTCAAAAGGCAAGCTAGACTAGCTACATAATTCATTAGAATGGCTGCCTGTAGGGCAACATCACTCATGCAGAAAGTATATCAGAACCAGATCTGATAAGAGACATGACAAATAATTCAAACAGCAGATAGTTCAAGTTCTTTAAGCAAGCTATCATGATAAGCGATCATCACTGGCTTCTTTTCCATAAAGGGAGTTTTTTATTTGTCTGTTGTGCTGGATACCACAGTCTTCCAGAAAGCAAGGCTGAGGAAAGAAGACATGCAAGGTATCCGAAGTCCTTCTCTTTCCGTCTGATCTGCCAGCATGACGCCAATCAACACTACACTCTGAACCCGCTGAGCGGTGGAAGATTTAAAGAGAGAGGGAATTGGAGAAAATAGAAAAAGCGATCTTTTGAGTCTGAGCTCTCTTGCTCTCGCTCCCTCCAGTGGAGTCCGTCTCTCACCCTGTCAAAAGGACAGCATGTTGCTCTTGCAGTGAGAAAGCATATGTGGTCATCATATGCAGCAGTGTGGTCTCCTCTGTGTGGCTCCAAACTGTAGAGAATGCCTTTGATATATAGAAGTAGGCATGGCCATAACTAGAAATGAGGACACCAAGGTCACCGGACCTCAGTAGTTTCGGAAGGTTTTTTCTCCAGCTGTTAAATTCAATATGGAAAAAGTGACATCCTGATAATGTGCTGGCTGAATGTAGCTTACTATATGGAAAACCTGCATTTCAATACTACCCAGTCAGTAGTGATGACGGAACTGACCTTAGAGCAATGAGTTGCATACAGTAATTAATAATAAACTGTGCATGTACATTTTTAGTGTCTACAATTTAACTAAACAAAAGGTAACAAGAGGTAGCTTTTTTCTTCCAATGGTCTGGTGGTCTGACTGCATACTGGCACACTCAATTTTCTACTACAGTATGCTACATTACCAGACTTCTGACAGTTATGCAACACACATACACCTGTACACCTTCTCATTCATGCAATTATGCAATGAGCTAATTATATGGCAGCAGCACAATGCAAAAAATCATGTAGATACTGCTTTAGTTAATATTCACAACAAATATCAGATTTGGGGGGAAATATGATGTTAATGACTTTGCTGTGGGATAGATGTTGCTGCCAGACAGGCTGGTTTGAGTATTTCAGAAACTTTTGGTATCCTGGGATTTTCACTTATGATAGTCTCAGTTTACACAGAATGGTGGGGGGGAAAAACATCCAGTGAACAGCAATGTCAGATGAGAATGGCCAGACTTGTTTGAGCCAAAAGGAAGGCTATGGTAACTCAAATAACTGCTCTTTACAACCGTGGTGAGCAGAAAAGCATCTCAGATTGCACAACATTTTGAACCATGAGTCAGATGGGCTACAACAGTCTCTCCACTGGTGTCCCACAAGGCTCAGTACTTGGTTCTCTTCTGTTCTCCTCAGACACTCATGTTTCTGCTCAGATCTCAGCATGTCTGGCAGACATCTCATTATGGATGGCAGCTCATCAGCTGAAACTTAATCCCAGCAAAACTGAACTACTGTTCATCCCAGGTGATTCATCCCCACGTCAGGGTCTTGTGATCTCCCTGGACAACACTCAGATCTCACCTACCACAACCTTGGGGTAACCATGGACAGGCATCTGTCCTTTTCCTCTCACACTGCTAATCTGACAATCTCATGGCAGTTTTTTCTTTACAACATCAGAAAGATTTGTTCATTTCTATCCACACAAGCCACACAGGTGCTTGTTCAGTCCTTTGTCATTTTGAGACTGGACTACTGCAACTCACTCCTGGCAGTCTGCCTCAGCGTGTCATTTGACCTCTGCAACTGATCCAGAATGCAGCTGCATGACTTGTTTTCCACCTTCCTAAGTTCTCCCACACCACCCCATTTCTATGCCCCTTACACTGGCTTCCTGTAGCTGCCCGTATCAGATTTAAAACAATGATCTTTTCCTACAACACCAAAAATGGATCAGCACCCACCTACCTTAAAGCACTTATCACACTCCGCACTGCACCACACTCCCTCCAATCCTCTAGCACTATGCAACTGGTCCCATCATCTCTCAGGGTACAAGCAAGGTATGCATCAAGGCTCTTCTCTTGTTCTGGCACCTAGGCGGTGGAATGAACTTCCCCTAGATGTCCAAACAGCTACTGGCAGCCTTTAAACAATGATTAAAGACCTACCTCTTCATGGAGTTCCCAAAATTAACATTTTATTTTTAAAAAAATTCTTCGGTTGTCTTTGTGTTTTTCTTATTATATTACCTCCCCAACAGATTTTTGGATTGATAATACTCTTAGTCCATGACCTAGTGAACCAATATCTGGATGTATTTATTGTTAGAGACTTCTGTAAGTCGGTCTGGATGAGGGCGTCTGCCAAATGCCATAAATGTAAATGTATGACAGCAGAAAACTACATCAGGTTCCTGTCCTGTCAGCGAAGATCAGAAATCTGATGCTACATTGGGCACAGCCTCATCGAAACTGAGCAGGTGAAGTGATGTTTTTCCAATCTGCAGCTGTCCAATTGGTCCTGTAAAAAATGTAATTTTTACTTCTAACACACCACAGCAGATCATTGGTCCACATATTTGATCTGGCACAGTTTTACACTGGATGCTCTTCCTGACACAACCATCCCAATTTTATTCAGGCTTGGGACTGGCACTGGGAGCGCACAGTCTTTTGCAACCCCAGTGGCTGGGGTTGGTTCCCTTTCTGGGAATTGAACCTGGTCCGTGGCAGTGATAGTGCCGCGACCTAACCACTAGGCCTCAAGGGACCCCTTTAGTTGACTATAAATAAACACTTAATTTTACTATGAGCATGATAAAGTTAATTATTAAATATTTTTATTGATTGTATAATGTATAATGTAATATCATTCATAATTCAACAGGTAATTTACACTGCCTCGCAAACCAAAAATTCTGGACTGAATAAAATGAAACTGTCTCACTGGCATAAGAGCAGTTTATGGAAGATTGTAATGATAACAGAGTTTTAAAAATTTGCAATTGATGAAGTATGCATTCTGCATTGTGTATATTAAGTATGCCATATTTCTGCAATGTGGTCCTCACTAAAATTTTAATCCTGGTTACAGCCCTGGTGAGTCTGAAAAGAAAGTACAGTCATTTTTATCTTTCTGCTCATGGTCTAGAAATGAGCCAAGCACTCTCACACTCAAGTTGAGAGTGCATTAGTATGGCTTGAGAAATGGAGCGTCCTTACAAATGGGGAATGAGGGTCCAATTGCAGCTCTTAGATCATTTTCGGTCCATCTAACTCAGCCATGTTGGTTGTTGCATGTCTTCTTTCCTGCGGTTGTCCTTAATCTGGTGCAGCCAGATTAAGGACAACTGCAGTACTCTTTTAAATTATATGGCTCAGTATAATTTGACCTTAAAATGTGCAAAAACATGGAAAGTATTGAAAGGTCATTTCAAAAGGCAAGCCAAATACAGTTAGTCATTTGTAGGATTCTGTCCATATTTTTGCATGAGAGAGTTGAAAATAAGTTCCACATTTGCTCAACCATTTCCCATCTTTCTCAGCATTCATACATGGCAGACAGTTCTCCTTGAGACAGCTCGCTCAGTGAAGACAGAAAGATGTGATCTTTTGGCCACAGTCTGGACACGTACAATGCACTGCCAAACCTTTGTGTCTTTTGTTTGCTTTCAACAAATTAAAAAAAGACACACTTTATGTGCTAAAAGAAACAGAAACAGCTCCCTCTTTCCTTCAAGGACTTTATGTTTTTTATTAGTCAGAACTCAGGCTACAGCAAGAGGCAGTTTTGAAAGGAAGGTTGAGAAAGCGTCTGAAATCAGACAAGAAGAGGAAGGAACCTTGGAGAATAAAAATGAAGTGTGGTCCTGGGGGTGTTGGGGGACTTTCCTACCAGAGAAGAAAATGGAGAAGTTAATGGTGAGGAAAAATGGTAGAACTTCCTTTGACTGCGTGTGTTCACAGTTTGAAAAATTCACAATTCACAAGGATAGCTTTCATCAATTTTGATGGTTGATGTTAACATACCACCAAAGTCAAGTGACACAAATTTTTGTTGACTGTAATCTTACCTTTGCTTCAGTGCATAATCTCACCTGGATACTGTAGCTTTGTAACTAAGAACTGCTGCTGTAATCATAAAGACTGTCCTGTGCTCATCTCAGGACCCTTATTCACAATATGATCATACTGAACATCATTTCAACACACATAGTACTGTTTGTCTTTACTCTTTAACACCTGTATATTGTAATGATTATAGTCCCAGAAGAGGATGGGTTCTCTTTGTGTCTGGTTCCTCTCAAGGTTTCTTCCTCATGTAGCTGTGGTTAAGACGTTGGACTTCTGATCAGAAGGTTGAGAGTTCAAAGCCCAGCACCACCAAGCTGCCACTGCTGGGCCCTTGAGCAAGGCCCTTAACCCTCAGCTGCTCAGTTGTATAAATGAGATAATTGTAAGTTGCTCTGGATAAGGGCATCTGCCAAATGCCGTAAATGTCATCTCAGGGAGATTTTCTTCAACACTGTCATCTCTAGCTTGCTCATTAGGGATCTAAATCTATATCCTGATTTGTGTAAAGCTGCCTTGTGCTAAGGTCTACTGCTAAAAGCTCTACACAAAATTTTTTTTTATTGAATTAAAATTTCATGACAACCGTCCTTTTAGCTCAGTGCTGTGCAGTGATGGCCGGTGGTGATATTAGATGTGAGGTTAAAATATAATCTTTCTCAGTAACTTGACTATTACCATAGGCTAAATGAATGTACTATTTGGGCTAGAAAGAAATCATCCCCAGCCTCGCATCTACACCATTCTGAGCATTTTTCTTACAACCATTGGTGGAGCTGTTGCTCTTGGTTCAGCAAAAGTCCAAAATAATCTGATTTGTTAACAGCGAATAAGGGTTTTCTTTTATCCTTGAAGAACATAAGAGCTTAGCCCTCCTAGTCGATATATACCAGCCACTCTTGATCACATCCCTAGTATCTGGGTATGCTGGTTCAGCGCATGAATAAAGGATTTATTTACTCTGTATGACCTGGGTAATGTGACGTCATAATTGGAAATTTGAAGAATTCCTAACTCTTATAAAAAAGCTACAAATTGTTAATGTTAGGTCAGAGTTGGCAGTCATGGTTTTTCCTGCATGAAATTGCTCTTGCTTGTTAGAAATCTTTTGCATCATATCATTTTGGCATGGGTGAAGGCAGTGAGCAGAGAGCAGCTGGCCATTTCACAGCTCCCGCTTTTATAAAACAATGCTGAAGTAATTATGTCTAATTGCCTCCTAATCACTCCCCATCCGTCTCATATCTTTAATCAGCTCTTACCACCTTCCATTCCAGACCCTACTTTGCTGATAAATGTATGTGCAGCTCTCTCCACAGCACACACAGCACACATTGCTGCTACAATCCTCTAATCTCTACCAGGGACGATGGCAGCATATGTGTGCGTTAAAAGCAATTTATGTTCTCAGGGTTCTTAATGCTTTCTGTTATAACTACAGCAGGGTGCCAAAGTCTATTAGAGAGTGCTGTTTTTATTTTGTCAATTATTAAAAACCTAAAGCACATTTGACAACGGATAATGAAAAAAGATTATATCGTTCTTCACCAAGACAAAAAAAATGTCATAAATGATGTGTGAACAGGATATTCAAATTATCTTTCAATTTCATAAGAGGATTTCACAAATAGCTAAAAGAATGGATTTGTCTCAGTTTTGGATAATATATTCTATCAATAAATTAATTTTTTTTATTCATTACTGAGAAAACCCTTTTCTTTTGTATATGGTTTCTTTTGACTCCTTTTGAGACATGTTGCAGTTATTATAAGTTATTATAAAACTATATAATGGCTTGCAGGGGTACAAGAAGCATAGCTATCAATCAAGGTAAATATAGGTTTACCTATTTGGCTAAGAAATAAGCAACCCCCTTGTCTGGCTAAAACATTAACACAGCCACTTTAGAAGCACACAGAGATTATTTTGCATATGTTCACATAATGTTACTCTATATGACACATACGAAACACGTTAAACAAATAATACAAACCATGCAGCCAAATTCCCACCACACTCCTCTTCTTCCATGGCAGAGCACGCATGTGACGTCATTAGAGGCAGAGAGTGCAAGTCTGCAGCTACACCCTTCTCAATGCTTTTGCGGAGTGTCAACAAACTTAAGGGACTTAAGTTCAAAGTAATGTCAGTATTAATAGGTGGAAAGTTCCTCATATTCAGAGTCAGGTTATGCAGGTGCTTCAGTTTATTTTCTGAGCAGTCCATTCAGATTATTAAAATTGCTTTCATGTAGTTCACACCACCACGTGACAGATTGAAGGATATGCATCTGCTATGCTTACAGCTACCTTTAAATTAATTCATAATTTTATCCCTAAAAAAATTCAGTCCTTGAGATAAGCAATGACTCTGATTAAGATGCTGTCTCTTCCTCTATATGGAAAAAAAACCTTTTTGTGCACACACACAACTCCTGTGCAACTGTTTGAATAGAGCTTAAGTTTATAGTTATGTCAGAGTCCTAAATGTAGATAAAATCAGTCTTAACTCCTCACAATGCACACATAATTCAACTCTGAATACGGCCCTATCTGGTGAGAGAGAAAGTGATTCTTCCTCAAGATGGCTGCTAGTACTGTGTTTTACTGTTCTTACTAATAATTCAGTGTCACAATCCGTATAAACAAATTTGTTTGTGATTACTTAATAACTTGAGATGTGTGGCTGAAGATCTTAAGCATTTGCATAATGCTTCCCTTACCTGTTAGCTACAGGAACCTAAAACAAAATATTATATAAAATTTGATTTTTCCTCAAACTATTACTTTAAATTGACCTTTGTTTATTACATCTGGTCTAAATAAAGAAAATGTATGTGCTAAACTGCTCACAGACTCACTGAAAGCAGATTAATCCGGGTGAGACAAATCTGCAAGGCACAAAAGCAGGCCAAAAAGCTTATACCCAATGCAGATTTAATAAACAAAAGTCTTCTTAACACTGGAAAATGTCACATCAGCTGAAGAGACAAAGCCAAAGATTTACTCAACCAAGCACAGCATGTGTTCCAGTTCACTGCAATTAAAAGAATAGGAGTAAATTACCCTTTGTCTTCCTCCTGGATTTCTTTCTGGATTTCTACGTGGCAAAATCTGACTATCTCACATACCAGTGCTCTCAATAAATCCGCTCTTATTGCCATCAAGAAGCGTGAGCTACAGATGATTCTGTAGCATGAAACAATTTTCGCTTGCTGTCAGCAAACTGATGCATTATTGTCGTGTTAATACTCAAATGACTGTAAGTAAGCTGCTGCACTTGATGATGTAATGTGGACACATCAGCACTTTTGGTTGGAGATATAATGCAATATAATAATTGGTGCTATAGTGTTGAGCCATTTTTACTTTTCTTCCTTTCCATTCTTAAAGCTCTTGACAAACAGCTAACAAGAGATTGCAATATTACATCAGTACTGTATATTTGAAGGATCAGATCAAAATTTTGAGATATTGTCTCATGGACACATAGTCCTTAACCAAAGAAGCTGCATGCTGCTGCTTGTGGTTGAGCCTTGTGCTTTGGTGTCTTTTTGGTGGTATTTGGTGGTAAGGGGAGATCCACATCATTGCAACTTTTACTCAAAGAAATCTAGGGTAACTCCACATATCTACAGTTAATTCTGGTAGCACTTTATTTTATAGCACTTTATATTTAGACACTCTACAAACCAACTATAGACTGTAATGAAACAGACAATGAACTGATGCTGTTTAATGACCGTTCACTAACAAAATATACCAACTAAAAATGTCTACTAAACATCATGAGCTATAAACCAGAGCATACAAACAAAGTGAAAGCAAACGGGACAACATGACAATCTATAGAGAATCTACTAAACACCTACTACTACTAAACAATATAAACTGTTTACAGATTAGTGCATAGGCTGGTTGATGACAGTCATCTTACAGGTTGTTGAGTCTTCTGAGACTATACAAAAAGTAGAGTGGGGTCCAAAAGTCTCATTTAAATGCAGGGTGTCCCATAAGTCTCCATACATAGGGGACTATGTTTGCCAGCACCAAGTCAGTTGCGCCTTCATCAGCAGATGTTTGTGGACGTCCACTTCTCGGTTGGTTCTCAACATTTCCAGTCTTTTTGAATTCGTTAATTATTTTGGCAACAGTGTCGTGTGTGATGTGCTTGCCATGTTTCCTGTTAAAGTCCATCCCAACCTTGCGACAGCTTCCCGATCCTACTATGAGAATTTCAATATGTTCTTCTTTTGTCAGAGGCATTCTTAAAGGCTTTCTGAAAAAAATATATATAATATAAACTAAGTATGAAAAATTTTGGAAGACATTTTGCTGAAAGGTGTTAATTTCCCCTATGTATGGAGACTTTTGGGACACCCTATATATCCATCATGGAGTTTGTATAATTTCAGGTCCACTGAGTATATTCAGAATTAAGATCTGACTAGTCATAATTGCAGGGCAGCATATCCATACTCATTTTGGACTAGTCATAAATTATCATTGGCCAGTGGCATACGGGACACATCCACAGCCCATGCTACTGGGCACTCCACATGTGAGAATGATCAAATGCAATTCACATCATTGTACAGCATCTACTTGTAACATGACTTTCATTCTGGCTTTTTGTCATGGTGAAGTAACAAGGGTAGGTTTTTTTTCCATCAGTGTTATAACGAATAGCCTATTAGAAACAGCTATGTGGTAAATTCTAGTTAAATTCCACAAAGTAGATATTGCTAAATGATTGGAAAGTTAGATCACATGATGCATCAAATGAATCCAGGGTTAGGGTTAAGGTTTTTGTAGAGTGAGGGAGTTGTTGTATGCAGTACATGTGACTTGGATTTAGTAAAAGCAACCTACTTGAAGTCAACCCTTCCTCATCTTGCTTCTTTCTGTGTTAGGAATGAACCACCTTCAAGCCCATCATTTAGGCTGTGAAATACATTTCAAATATCTGCTTTCAGGAAACACAGCTGCACTTTCCCTCATTATGATGATTATCCTGGTTGGGTTGAGTTGGCACAGTGGAAATTTCTGATGGGTTCCGCCTCCAGTCGTGTGTTCTCATTTATTCATTAAGGAGCTCTTGTCTGCACAGTGAGCATGGTTGAGTCTTCTCGTTTCAAAATTAAATCTATGAATGTAATGCATTATGAATTTGTGAGAGTTCAGAATATCTTTATTTGGTGTGGACTGAGCAAACTGTTACAAATCTTTGAGCTGATTTATTTGTCTTACACTCTTAGATTAATATATCACAATTTGCAAGGCTAGATATTCAAGGGCTATACACCAAAAGCATGCCAAAATAAAATAAAAATTATCAAAACGGTCTTGTACAACTTTCATTAACATTGAATAAATTTTGATGCTGTTATACTGTATGTTGCTGTTGATATTATTTCCATCCATATTTGATATTTTCACACCAAGTTGCCTCAGACGTATCTGTATCTGTTTATATCAAGAAAGAAAAATTAGACTAGTGTAGAGGAAGAGTGCTAAAACAAGATCGATTGTTGAAAAAGAAAACAAGCAGCTATGATGATCAGCAGGCAGAGACAACCAGGGTTAATGAAACAGTGAATTTGAATTTATAATCTTTTGGAATTGTGTGACGTGACCATAATAAGGTTAATTCATTATTTGATTGCTAGATATCTAGTTATTTCATTTCTTTCTCAACCACCCTCCTAATTGAAATCTGCCATCATCCACTGCATTTTTTTTATTTAAACATATATATTTATTCCCATCAAAAAGGCCATTTGTGTGTTATGGCTTAGTGGTTAGCATGTTTGGCTCGCACCTATAGGGGGAAAAGTTTGATTCCTGTCCCTACCCTGTGTACGTGGAGTTTGCAAATTCTCCCAGTGCTTCGGGGCTTCCTCCAGGTACTCCAGTTTCCTCCCTTAGTCCAAAGACGTGCATCAGTCAAAAGTTGGGATTGCATATGTATTCACCCTCATTGCTCTGAAATCTCTGACTTAGATCTGATGCAACTAGCTCAGTGGTGGCTCCTCCAGTTCAGTGGTGGCTCCTCCAGTTCTGTGGTGGCAGAACCCCACCATATATATCAGCCTTTCAACAAATGTTGATCTTCATAAAGTCATCATTCACAAACTCTATACATTTTGTAGAGTTTACATACTTAAAAAATAATTAAGAATACTTGAAAAATAAGTATGCATACTTTAAAGTGAGAAGACTTGAAAAATAGGTATTCATACGTGAAAAATAAGTATGCACACTTAAAATATTAGTATGCACACTTGAAATATTAGTGTGCATACTTAAAAAAAAAA
>CM041003.1:7008840-7032122 GCA_022985145.1 Pangasius djambal
CACTCTGTCCAGGGTGTACCCTGTCTTGTGCCCCAAGTACCCTGGGATAGGCTCCAGGCTCTCTGCTCTCTGTTTAGGATAAGAAGTAAAGAAAATGGACGGTATATTGCACCTAGTGGTAGAAATGGGAACTACAACACTTTCGAATTGCAGGTATGACAGCCTAACGAAACCCTGCCTTTTCTAATAAATTACAAATTTATTCTTAGAATTTATTCTTATTATGTATAAAATCATCTAAAAAAATTTTATTTACTATGATCGTACATACTTTAAAAAATTAAGAATACTTGAAAAATAAGTATGCACATGTGAAAAATAAACATACTTGAAAGTGAGCATACTTGAAAAAAAAGTATTCATACTTGAAAAATGAGTATGCATACTTAAAATATTAGTATGCACACTTAAAATGTTAGAATGCATTCTTGAAAAATAAGTATGCATGAAATTAAGCAAAATAAGTATGCAAAGGAAAACTTGTTTGCTTCTATCTCTTTAGTGTTTCGATGCATTTCAGTAATGCTGTAATATTGTGGTTTGAATATGTATTGTCCTCCTCTTTTCAACTTTTTTCACATTTTGCAGTGTTAACAGTCTGGAGCTGAAATGGACATAACGGGTCTCCTGATTAATATTTTATATACTTTTCAAAAATTTTTACATACAAATCAGTCAAAAGTTGGGATTGCATATGTATTCACCCTCATTGCTCTGCAATCTCTTAATGTATTCTGATTCAACCAGTTCAGTGTGTCGAGTGTGCTGTCTGTAGACATATTCATGTGTCTTACACAGCACCAACTTAAAGTGTCTAAAGAAAACCAACATACAGTGTACTAACAAAGTGTTGGACCTCCAAGATCCACCAGAACAGCTTCAATGCACCTTGACATCTCTTGGCTAACTGAACTGGAGCAATGAGCATCATTCTTCCAAAAGATATTCTATTAATTAATATTTTGATGATTGAGGTGGAGAGCGCAGTCTAGCACTTCCTTGCAAAATCACCCATAGCTGTTCCATTGGGTTCTGGTGACTGTGAAAGCCATAGCATATCATTTACATCACTTTCATCTTCATCAAACCATTCAGTGAGCCCTTGTGCCCTGTGGATGGGGGCGGAGTCATCCTAGAAGAGACCACACCCATCAGGATAGAAATGTTTTATCACAGGATCATGGTGATCAGTCAGAAAAACTGCAGTATTGATTTGCAGGCGCTATTAGGGGACAAGTGGAGCCAAAGCAGGCCAGCAAAATGCCTTCACAGCACAAAAGAGTCAATGTTGTTTCCTTTAATTTGTCACCCATCTGTACATATTTTGGATTTCAGATCCACTTTGACATTTGGAGGCACTTTGAAGAGAGCTTTTGCCCTAATTACTCAGCACACTTGACATTTTTCTATTTGACCCAGTCTGCTCATGACAGAGTGGGCACTAGAGCATACAGTCATGATGAACGATGATGGATGATGCATTAGCTGCTGCATTGGTCTGTTGCTTGCTGCTTGCTTGAGCCTACAGGCAGGTATATTTTGGGCAAGCCCTTTTGGTTGAGACTCATCTTGCAGCTGTCCCACACAGATGGACAGACTCCGCCTGCCAGGCATGGTGGGATGCTTTCAAATAAAAAAAATGCTTCAGTATTGGATTATAAGCACTCAAACTGACATAACCATTCAGGGGTGATTGATGATACTTTGGTGGACTGACCAGAGGAACACAGAGTTCATCAGTGAAAAAATCCCTCATGTTCTGTTCTACAAAGCAATTAATGTCATATTGACTTAAGCTTTCATGACATTTTAAATTACAAAATATGTAAATACATAAATTATTGCCATTCTAAATGATATTTATAGAGATAGACACACAAAAATGCCTAATGCTTTGGATCCTTACAATGGTAAGTGCATGTTCATAAAGAGGAGAAGGAATAAGGTGGGAGGATTGCCCTAGGGACTAATATTACCTTTACGCCTTTTACCACCATGTTATTCTCAGGTCAAAAATGACAGGAACTCGTTCATTCATTCATTCATCTTCAGTAAGCACTTTATCCTGGTCAGGATTTGGAGCCTATCCCGGGTCTGTGTTTTTAGTTCAATACAGTATCCATCCATCAGTCCATTCTCTGTACCGCTTATCCGAAACAGGGCTGCAGGGGAGCCAGGAGCCTATCCCAGGTGACTAGGGGCACAAGGTGGAGGACACCCTGGATGATGGGACAACACCCTGGACGATCACATCGCAGGGCACAATGGCACACACACACACTACATTCAATTTGGAAATGCCAATCAGCCTACAATGCAAGTCTTTGGACTGGGCGAGGAAACTGGAGTACCTGAAACCCCCGAAGCACGGGGAGAACATGCAAACACAGGGCAGAGGCATGATTTGAACCCCAACGAGGCCTGTTGCAAGTATATAATTTTTTTGTATTTGAAATGTATTCTAATATTTGAACAAAGTAAAAAGTGTGAAAATTGTTTGTTTGATATAAAAAATAAAAATAGGTTATCTGCCAGGCTTAGTATTAGCTTTGTTAGAAGATTAGCAGCACAAGCTAACTGTACCAACTATGTACACTCACAAGAGGCACCACCATATGCCTAGATATATTTATATATTTTCGTCTAACTAGATAAACAAAAATTAAATGACATTAATTAGTGTGAAAATTGGTTGTTTGATTTACGTTATGCCTCCTTAGCAGATTAGTAGCACAGATATCTCCAGAGACACCAGCAATCTCTCCCACTTCTTTCCAAGCTTTATTTTTCTTCATAATGTCTCTATACCAATGACTGTATATTTGAGTGGATGTCATGGCAGGGATTAAAAAGTTAAGCCAAAATGTCTCTGAGGCCCAGTTCAGTTGACCTTAATATCTCCTCCAAAATTCTTTACAATAAATGCGTTTTATAGAAGTTATTGGACTAAACTGGAATAAATAAAAGGGAGTGGTTGATCAGGTGATTGGTAGTTTTGTACGTGGAAGTCTAGTCTCATGTAAATTGTTCGAACAGACCCTCAGCGGGGAGTTCTTTACAGTTTTTCCAGTATGTTGCTCATTTTAATATCTAAGCTAGCTTGTTGTACTGCTATTATAACTAGCAAACCAACATGAGTGAACAAAAGGATGACACAAACCAGGGCAGCTAACACTAGCTAAATTTCATAATAATCTATGATTTGCTGTATGACATCAGCGAACACTCAAAATATCTTGGTAAGGTTAGCCAGTCACTCCTTTTTTAAATGCACTCCACCAACAGAAGGAGCAGAGAATAAAACAGAGCACTTCTCCATTCAGATGGGTAACTTACTGCAGGTGTCAGAGCTTGATGAAAATTATGGAGAGCAGTGATTTTTTCCCCTCAAAAAATAGGACGTGTTGAGTGCATATGTTGGCAGCTGTATTCAGTTGGTACCATTAGCTACTTACACTTACATTACATAGATTAAAATGATGGATAATGTCAGCTAGCTAGCAAATGGTAGCTCCGTCATTCATGACTCAGAACAGACTACAGCAGTAGTCTGTAGGAGTGGCTCCAATTTTTGCAGGATAGCGACTCCCATTTTGACCCCAAAAAGGCTTCAGAAATGCACAATGGGTGTGATTGGCACCATGTTGTCCACTCATATATACACTCATGGCTCTGCACTCATTTAATAAGTCATATATGACAGGATAATTTGAAAACATAATTATAAGCTTTTCTTCCATTCTTTTTAGTCAAACAGTAAATGGGAACTAATTACAAGTAACTAAAGTTGTGATAAAGTGTCAGACAACACACACCATAAAAATGGTCAGAGGAATCATTTAAACGAAATGTTTGGATTAGTTGAATTAAAGTGTCATACTCAATTTGCATAAAGTCGAGAAAATCTCTACTCACATGTATTTGTTGTGCTGTCACTTTGTCACTTGCCGCTGTCACTGAAATAACACACACGTACATAGAAAATGAACAGTCGCCTGTCGCATTGTCACTCATTAGTGTGAGTGCAGGGTGAGGTAGGAGTATACCCTGGATGGGAGGCCAGTCCAGGGCAGGGCTATTTTTTGTCTTTAAGATATTTTAACAAAGGTTTTCTGAAACAAATGTAAATAGTGAGGGTAATGTCCATGTGTACTCATCTCTCCCTCGTTTCTCACTTACTACTCAGTATCATTCACTCTCTAGAGTGCCCCAAAAGTCTCCGTATATAGGGGAAATTAACACTTTTTAGCAAAATGTCTTCAAATCTTTTCATACTTTGTTTTTCAGATAGCCTTTAAGAATGCCTTTGACAAAAGAAAAGCATATTGAAATCCTTCTCACAGGAAGGTGTTGCAAGGTTGCGAAGGAAACATGGCAAGCACATCACACACAACACTGTTGCCAAACTTATTAACAAATTCAAAAAGACTGGAAGTGTTGCGAACCAACCGAGAAGTGGACGTCCACAAACATCCACTGACAAAGGCACAACCGACATGGTGCTAGCAGACATAGTCCCCTATGCATGGAGACTTTTGGGACACCTGTAAAATATTTTTCCCCATTTCTCTTCTGCTGTCAAATAGTGTTTTGGTTTTGATTTGCAAACACCCCTGTTCATAATGACTTTTATCCTTCTATCTCCTAGTTTGTTTTTTTCTTTCCTGCTTTTTTCTCCCTCTCTTAGTGGTGTGGCTTTAGTAGTCCACAATAAACGTAACTTTATATATTGCTAACAACTCCCGCTTTTTTTGCTAACATGAAACTTCTATGAAGTTGGTTGAGAAAATGCTGAAATTATGTGAAGCTACATCTTAAATGCTTTTAAGAATTTTAAATACAAAATAGTTTTGATTTGTTTAACACTGTTCTTGGTTACTGCATAATTCCATATGTGTTATTTCATTGTGTTAATATCATCATTATTCTAAAATAGTTTTAAAAAATCATAAAAAAATCTTCTCTGTGAAGGTGTATCCAATGTATTGACTGGTAGTTTTTCATTAAATGAACAAAACAATTAAATGTTTCATAATGGAACACAGGGGTTCACATACTTCTTCAGAGAAAAAAGTTTGGATTGTGGCATCTGTCCCTCTCTGTATGAACCATGCACCTCGCTGACACGAACAAACTGCCGTGATTGAGACAGCAGAATTGATCTACTCAGTCATTCAGATGAAAATGTTACACTTTTATATTCTTATTTTTCTCCCCCTAAATCCCATCCTTCAGTATGTAATCCTTGGATTTCCTCGAGACATAAAGCATCATGTCAGACATGGTCATGCATTTCACACACACACACACACACGCATACACACATACTGTAACACCTGGCCATGATTCCAGAATCTGGTCTTAAGGGAGTTGTTAGGGTTTCCACTTCAAATCCGGTTTCATTACTGTACATCTGTCATCACTGGAGCTGGCACTGTGGCCAGACAGCATTCAGCCCCAAAAGTGGTTTAAATACTTTAGCACATCTGTCATAGTTCAGCCCACACACTCTAAAGATGGCACGACGAGCAACAGAACAAGGAAACTCCATTATCACCCTGTTCTCCCATTCTCTATCTCTCTCTCACTTTCATTACCCTTTGGTTACTTATTTCAAACCCTGACAAGGTGCTGACCACACAGTTGTAACGTATTTTCTCATCCTCGCAGCTAAGAGAAACTATACCTTATTCTTCTGATCACTCTGTAAAAACACTTGAAACTTTATGAAGCCTGTGTGAAGCACTTCCACATAAACCCCAGTAAATTTCCTGTAGCTCTTTCTCCTGTAACTCTTTCTCCCGGACAGCTAATGTATGTAAAATAACATTCAAATAAACAGGTCCATACAGCACTAGACAGGCTGAATAGCACCTTGAAGGCAGGCTTTTTAAGAAATAAACAGGCACTTCATTTACACTATAAAGCTGTTTTTCAACTCCAGGTTCAGTCCCACTGGAATGCAGACCAGACTGTGTGTGTGTGTGTGTGTGTGTGTGTGTGTGTGTGTGTGTGTGTGTGTGTGTGTGTGTGTGTGTGTGTGTGTGTGTTTACATGGATGTGTGACTCGCATGGTAACAGAGTCTAACACAGACACTCTTACAGCACTTTTCCACTGCACAGTTCATTACAGCATGGTGAGATTACTAATCCAAATCCAAGATCCTATTTTCCCAATATTAAATAGTTGCAGTTAGAGTTCCAGAGGGGGAGACGAAAAAGACTGATATAACTAAATGTGTTTTGTTAATCGGTTTGACTTTTCTGTGATACTTCAGCAGTACTGTAACTGCATATGGCCATGCCACTAAGGCTTCTTGAATTGAATAAGAAAGAAAGAAAGAATGAAAGTATGAGAGAGAGTCTTCAAATCAAAGCTGATACTTTTGGTTTGCTTGCTACTTGGTTTGGTTTCTCACTGCATATAATTAAATGAACCAAAATGCAAAAAATGTTGACTGAGTGGTGTGTAAAGCTCAGGATGAAAACATATTTGTAAAACTCCTTCATTCATTGGTCAGAAATACCATATTCCCTTAGAAATATTGGGAGCACAGTTCCACAGAATTTCAGCTCTGTCCTTTGGCTCAGTTTGTGCCTCGCAGCTTAGTTTAGCAGCTAACATCTACAAAAAAGTTACTCACAACCCAAAACGCACTCCATGTTCGGTTCACTTCCAGCAGTTGGGTTGATTCAGGGTCAAATCAGTTTCTCACTACAGTCAAACCATGCTAGAGTTTGACTATTTCAGTTATTTTGGTCCGTGGCCAAGCGTGATTGCTGTGCTCTCACCTGCACAAATGAACCACACCAGAGACACACCAGCATTCAGTTCAAACCATTAGAAGCTTTCACATATGCAGATTTAATCCATTTGAATAGCAAATGGACCAAAAGTATGAATTTTTGCTCTGGTTTCAAATTGGCAACGGGACTAATAGGTGTGAAAGCACCCCAAAAGAACAGATCAGAGGAAGAAAATTGGCCGAGAAAGTGAGAGCTGTTTAATTTACTGAGTATGTTTTTTGAGTATACCATGTCCTCTATACATTGCAGCCAGTCATGGCCTAAGCTGACAGGCACTCAAACCTATAATTCAGCTTTATTAATACTGTTTGTCTTCATGAGATCTCATTAATCCGCATGAATGATGGCTGTGCTCAGGTTCAACAGGGACAACAGGGACAACAGGAGACAAAACGGACTAATCAAACACAGCCCGCTAGGAAGCCACTGACCTCAATCTCCACACTCTGGCACTAAATAATTCCCAACACAAACTGACAAATAGGAGCGAGGCCTTCTCTCATAGAAGTGCGCGGTATTAAAAAGCCGACAGCAACTCAGTGATCATCGCTGTCTCACGCATGCACAATATATCTCTCTTAATCCCCTATACTTTTCCATACTGCACTAGCTACATGCTTACAGCCATGAAGAATAATACAGAGATTTGTTGTGACGTGTCACACAGGATGGTCGTGTTCTGCACAAGACCAAGTGCACCAGAAACCACAAATAAACACATATTCATACAGACATGGCCACTGATTTCAGCAGCTGGAGCCCTGAGGCCAAGATTAATGCCAACCCATGCTTGAGTGCTACACCTGTGCACTATTTTACAAAAAGAAGATAAAAAATAATCTGCATGTGAGGGTGATTAGGACAAATCTGCATAAAGCAGCCTCTACACTAATTTCAGCCAATTTTGTGCTTTTAGTTTTTCAAATATTGATCATTTTGTAAGATTTCTTTTATTAACATAATATCCAGAGGTGGTAAAAGACCAATATAAAAAGTGCAACTACTCATTTAAATAAATATTCTCATAAATGTTAGAGTACAGCTTCAAATTCTTCACTCAGGTTAAAGTAGAAGAGTATAACCTCTTAAATTTGCAGGAGTGTATGAAAGTAACTGTACAAGAAAGATTCACAAAAGAAAAAGATGGCTCAAATCACACACTGATTTTAGTTACTGATGGTAAATTACTGCCTCTTTCACCAAGGAACCAACGTTAGCCAAGGCTAACTAACAACAGCTTTATTGCTAATCTTTCAAATGTTAGCTAGCATGATGATAACTCAGACAATACAAACTAGCTGAATGCTAATAGTTACTTCCCACCTCGGATAATATACACACAAACCAAATTACATAATATCTGAGCTCTGTTGAATATGTGCATCATAAAATCTTTAAAATACAACAGATACTTCTTTTATATTTTCTGCATACAGCAAAAAGAGTGTGAAAGCTGTCTGTTGCCCAGTCACCATTCCCCTACCTGATGAGTCACAGGAATACCATACACCCAGAGACAGCGCTGACCTTTAAGAGGTCTCCAATTAACACCATCACTAAGTGTCAACCGTAATAATACTTTGCTTAGCATGGGGATGGTCATTAGCTGAACACCACGGGAGCAGAAACCTAAAGTTCTGAAGTAACATTAAATGAGATGAATCAGAAAAAGAGGAACCACAAACCCGTCCAATTTCATTCCTGGAGCTCAGGCATGCTGCACGCTAATTTCAACACACCTGCCTTTGATTTTCAGATACTAAAGCTTTGATTAGTTGATCAGATGTGTTACGATCTGAACCAAAGTAGGTAGGAATAAACTATTCCAATTGTGGTCTTTTAAAAAAAAGTTAAATCTAGTGTCATAAAGGGTTCTTTGGTATGCACAACTACTCATTTTTACTAGTCAACCAGTAATTCAAAGTAGTTAAAGCAAAATTTGTTTCAGGAAATCTCTATTTTAGGCTGTTTTAGTTGTACAGCAAAGAGCTTGCCAAACCACACTTAAATTAACAGCAGTACACAAGCTACAGTTTACATTTCCAGCTTCGATCCCTTTCACGCTACACTGTTAGCAACTAAAGCAAATACACTGGTGCAACAAATGTGCAAAATAATAAAAATGTGTTTCCTATTACACTATTTAAGGATGTACCTAATTTTTAAAATGTACTCGTGTGGTCGAGCTGGCGGCTCAGCTGAAATTGTTGATTCTGAAACTGAGAGCGAGCAGCACAGAAGCTCCTTATGAATTATTGACAGATGGAGGATGCAATGTCTACAGCAGTATCTGGGACATTTTTTTTTTTTTTTTTTGCCCTCACTCCTGCCTCGGTAGAATCCTAAAACAAGTCCGGATTGGCCTGTTTCAGCTGATATGAAACACTAACAGGCTCTAAACTAGCTGAGAGGGATCGGATAGTGATGTGCAACACGTAGCTCAGAGACCACTTTTTCACACAGCTCTAGTCACAACAGAATTCACTCTGCCACAGTGCACACCTCTCCACTTATCTAGTCTGAAATATTTTCAAACTGAATAAATTCATTTAACTGCACCTATAGCTAGTTGACCTCCCTGTAGCGATGAATAATTAGCAAGCCCTACCCTATAGCTATGAAGCTATTTAAAAAAAAAAAAAAAAGGCTTGAGAAAGTATGAAAGTAAGAGAGTGGAGTTCTGCATTGAACTTTTACAAGCAATAAAAATAAATAAAATAAACCAGTAAATGTTTCTAGGTTGTCCCCATGGATGTCAAACAGTATATCAGTATAACTGAGATTCCAGAGAAGACGGAAAAAAACCGCACTAGAACTAATTCATGTATTAAGTCTATAAGAGTTTATGGACCAGTGGACTGTAACTTCCAGTTTACTGCTTTCCAATCTTGCCATTTCAGAATAATAAAGGTGCCATTTTTCACCTTCAATTTCTTTACAGCTCAGATAGCTAAATGCTACAAAATTAGTATATAAATTTACAAGGGTGTTCAATGTTCAGAGGTAATAGAGGCTGATTTATTAGAGTGCAAGCTTCCAAGCCGCAGTGTTTAACCTGAAAATCAGCAGGCCATCAAGATGTAAAAGAGGCTTTTAGAGCAGTATATATTATCATTCAATCAGGGCAATGAACACACTCGGGGACGATTAAATACCAGCTGAAGAAAGAAGGTCTGAAAGGAGATCCCTCATGAATCTAGTGGTGAACTCTCAGAGAAAATATCAGCAAAAGTAATGAAATGTGTTCCTCATTTTCAACGTCTTTCTTAAGGATATTTTTTACATTTTCATTTTATTTATATGTATTACATTGTTAGTAAATAACCTACAAGAACTCACAGTTTTATTGCTGATTTGTATAAGTGTTACACTGGTCTTTGCGGTAATTAAAAACATTGTAAATGCATAAACAATTATACAGATAATTTCAGAAAACCTAAATATATACTGTATACCATAATAATATATACCAAATGCAATCAACAACAAAAAGAATAATTTCAATAGTAAGTGCATAAACAATAATAATATATACCAATAATATGATATAAATAATATGATAGATAATCAGCACAAATAGGTAAAAAGTCCACAGAGGTCATGCATCTTTTTCTGCCCTGTGTCCTCGAGGTCATAATTTATTTTTCTTATGATCTCAAGAAAACATTGCATGGCACATGGGTGCTTTATTCTGCAAACCAGAAAAGCAAGCTAGCATCAGTTTTCAAACTCTGATTGTCTCAGGTAACTCCGACGCTGAAAAGCCATGCCAATATTTACTCTCATTTTCCCTCTTGCTCAGTGTGTTTTTCATTATAAATGACTGATAAAGCAGTAATTTAAGGCTCAGCAGTAAACTATTTATAAGCAACTAATACTTAGTTTAATTATTAAAGATTAATAATTAATTCCTGTATTAATGTATAAGCATTGTATAAAGTTTAAAACATTTTATTCAATGTATTAATATTTCAATGACTGGTTAAAAAGTTTGTAATAAAAGTTTAATTGAATGACTTAAAAATACTTAATAATACTTTACTTTTACTTACTTTAATTACTCAATAATAAAAATGTACAATTAAAATTTCCTTATGTAGTGACAATTTTATCTTTAAGTATATCGCTAAATTACTAGACTAGCACACCTCAACTTCCTAGAGATTCACTATCCTGCACAGTTTCAAGTTTTCTCTGCTCACAACACTTCTCGTAATATGTTTAGTTTTACGCCAAGTACACATGACCCAAACTAGTGCATGATTTCAAAACCAGCAAATTACATCACAAATCAAATGCAATTGCTCAACATACAGTCCACTCCACACAGGCAGGAAAACTCACTGGACACCACCGACCCTGCTGTGCTGCCTCCCAGCTCCTCTGTGGTGGTGTATTAGTGAGTCTTTATGCACCGGGGTGTATTTTTACCATCAGGTACAGCAGGAACCAATTCACAGTGCTGTCATGGTGTTAACCACAGTAAGAGCTAATAAGCACCTCATGGCTCAAAAAAAGAAGTCTGAAAAGTTATGGGGAAAGCTACATCAGCTACAGCTACAACAGTAATTTTGATTATCAATGGATCATTTCACTCTCTAATTGCCCTGTGTACTTTGGTAATGTTTCAGTAGCTTGCAATAAATGTCATTTAGAATTAACATCTGGCTAACTCAGACCACAATTCCCATGTGGGAGAAGTCTCGCTTGCTTTAATGACCCTATAAACCATGAGCTATTCCTGTGTTGCACTTTTCACAGTCATGCCATGGGCATGTCTTAATCCCATGCGGTGGCGGATAATTACATTCCGTACAGCACCGTTACCTGGAAAAATATGTAGCTGTTGGATTCTCAAATCTTTCTGCTAGGGGGAAAGTCTTCAAAACAGAGGACTTTGCTGTTTCATATTAACATGACGGGATTTTTTTAGTCCTTTAACTTCAGGAGAAAGTCAGGAATCACTGTTATAAGTGTTTAAGTGAAAACAGGAACAATACACGTCTATAGTTGACATTTTTTTCCAGGAAAGGACCTGTTAATGTTAGAGTAAGAAAAAACCCAATATATTTTCTATACATTTTATTTAATTCCACTCACATCAAACTACAGTACCTTTAATGACTAAAATCATACACTAGCCTTCAGACAAGGTTAGAACTATACATCTTTACAAAAAAAAAATTCATGTTACACACACAGAAATGGCAGCTTCAGGCTGACAATAGTGCTATCAGATTGTGTGTCCTGCATGAAGGCGCTGACAGACAGGGACAGGGGTCTTTTAGCATCACACACCATCACTCACAGGAGACATCTGCAGAACCAAAAAACCTCCTGAAACCTCATCAAACCTTCAACAGAAGATATCAGATATCCCATGCTATCTGTCCTCAGATCTATTACTATAAAATGGAAGGTCATGGTGATATGAACCTGTCATGAGATAGAAATAAAAAAACAGGATTTATTTGATTAATCATCAGATAGAAGAGCATGATAATTATGCTGGACCACTCAGGCTTCTATTCACACGGGAATCGACAAATGTAGATGTGAAAGCATGCCTGATATGCATATGAGCCATTTTTAGATACAGAGAATCCAAACTGAGAGTGTGACTTTGCCCGAAAAAGGAAGGGAAACTTTGTGCATAAATTACTGCATAACTGTCATACAACCCAATTTCCTAGCTTTTGGTTTATAGCTGTGTGAGCTAACATCCAATCAAATGATTTATTTAGATGATATTCTTTGTGGTAGCAGGTTTTTCTCTGAAAAATTAGCACTCTAATAGGATCCAGAACCTTTCCTGGGGAAAACTGGGCTTGAGGCAAGAATACATCCTGGATGGAACCATCACAGGAGACCATGCAGACACATATTCACATTTAGATTTAGAGAACCCAGTGGAAACCAGCACAGACATGGGGAGCACAGACAAAACTCTACACAGACAGTAACCTGAGCTCAGGACCGATCTGGGTATCCTGAAGCTGTGAGACAGCAACGCTAACTGCTAACATTTAAGATTTCCATATCATAATGCACCATTTTATCAGTTTACAGTTCCAGCCAGGAGCAGAGTGAGACAGAAATTCTCAAGTGGGCTTTTGTTCTTAATTACATAATGGTAAATGTGGCATAAGTAGGGAATAAGGTGTATAATCCCTCCCCATGACTTTCCTTGCAGCTAAATACAAACTGAAAGTGTAACAGAGCAATAAATGACTGTCAAACACAGTGCACAGATAGGTGCATGAGTGCATGAGATTTACTGTGCAAAGATATGAAAATGCATAATGGTGACCATTCACTTTTTAGCAAAAGAAGAATGTGAATGTGATGTAACAAACATCTGTGTTAGCCTTCACCATCCCTGGTTGGTAGCTGTCTTATGATACGGGACTGTAGAAGGCAGAAAAGACCCACAAACAAGCAGCAACTGAAGGCGGCTGCAGTAAAGGCCTGGCAAAGCATCTCATGGGAGGAAACTCAGCATTTGGTGATGTCCATGGGTTATAGACTTCAGGTAGTCATTGACTGCAAAGGATTTGCATCCAAGTATTAAAAATAATCCTAATATTTATGATTGTTAGTTTGTCCAATTACTTTTGAGCCTGTGAGAAGGGAGGAACTCTGTAAAAAGTGGCTGTAATTCCTAAATGGTTAATGCAATATTTTTGTTAAATCCCTTGAATTAAAGCTGAAAGTCTACACTTCAATCACATCTTGATTGCTTCATTTCAAATCCATTGTGGTGGAGTACAGAGGCAAAATTACGAAAATTGTGTCCCTGTCCAAATACTTATGGACCTGACTGTATAACCCCCTTTAAGGGCCCCCTCCATCCAGTCTTAAAACAATCTTAGGACAAGTGTAGCACACTTTTGGATGGTCTCACTGGATTAAACGAACAACAGAGTTTCACTTTCAGTAATGGTTTCAAATAGAACCCCTGTAGAAAGCTACTATATTCCTTAAACACCCAAAGAATTTTTAAGGAACTAAGAACTTAAGAGTAAAAGGTTATTTTCCACCATTTTCTCCCCAATCTGGTCACCTGGCAACCTGACAGCTTCTAACCGTGGAGGGTAAAGGCTAACATGTGTCTCTTCAAAGACACATGAAGCTAGCCAATCGCAGAGGAAAGTGCCATCTGCCCTCTTCCATATACATGAGCTCAGAGATGCATATAATTGACTTGTGTCACTGTGACTGACAGTTGAGAGAGAGCATACCTTTCCTCCCACCCAGAGAGTATGGCCAATTTTCCTCCCGTGGCTCCAGGGCTCCCCTTCAGACACTAGTCCCACCCCTAAGAAGAAGTAGAAGCAAATGGGTCCATTTCAGTTCGTAAATCCATTTTATCCCCAGTTTTAGTGAATTCACCTTGAATTTAAGACCTGATTAGTCCCTTCTGACAGGACATCTGAGTGACTTACTCATTCCACATTTAGGATGTTCTCAATTATCTGTTTTTTACGGCCTTTTTCGTCCAGCGTAATTATTACTGGAGAAAGGCAGCGCATTAAAGAGTCAGTGTGAACTCCCAAAAAACTGCAGTTAATAAAAGCAGAATTACTCAAGTGCAGTAAAAGGAATGATGAAAGCTCTTCTTGAGTAAAGAACATACGTAAAGGAGTGTTTGTCATCAATGTGCAGGTGTGATCGACTGAGTGATCAAAACACACCATATTTGCACTTAATCCCTTCCTGCCAGGTTGCTTAAGCCCCCCGTGACTAAACAGCTTCTCCAGAGGGAGATGACGCCAAGTCGTTCTTGGACGATGAAAGGAGAGAAAATGAGCTGTTGGTGGCAAGAAAGAAGCGGGCTCATTAAAAACACGCGTTGCTGGGCTGTAGGAAGGGACCCAGAACAGAATCCAATTATCACCTGCCTCCCTCCCACCACCACATCAATAATCCATTACAAAAGAAGCCTCAAAATCCATTACATGAGAGACGCGCTCAAGCGGGTACAGAGGCCAGTGTCTCTCCTCGGCCACCTGTTTCACTCAGAAACTCAGCTCTGCAACCCTCACACAGACACAGACACACACACACACACACACACACACACTCAGCTGCACTGTCACTTTCTTATAATACCAGCAGAGCTCTGTAGAATCGATATACAGCTGTGGTATCTGGATAACTTGGATAACAAATATGTGTGGTGTGTGAGAGTGGTTTGTGAGTCAAGGAATCTCTTTCCTCTACACACACATATATGCGCGCGCACACACACACACACACACACACTCACACACACACACACACACACACACACACACACACACTTCCATTAGAGTGTAATGGAGCTGAAAGCCTCTCCTCTGTGTGGTAAGAATGCAATTATGCCTATGCAGGCAGCGCCGTTACTCATGTGACACTTCTCTTAAATCAGACGGCTGTAGCACAATGCATACGTCATTCATGATCTACATCCCAAATCATTCAATAGCCATTTGCACAATGTTTTAATGCCATCATCATCGCTCTTTAACTCTTTAATTCTTGTTTTTGTTGACATGAACTGCAATGTGCAGTGTAATATAGGTCAGTAAGCTGGGCTGTGAAAGAGGTCAGATGCAGGACAGCTGTGTGTGAACTGACACAAATGTAAAGTGAAGCTGCAGGAAAGCTGCAATGTGCATTTCTCCTCCAGGTCTTTTAGCATTTCCCTCACACCCTTTCACTGCCTCATCTGGCGTCTTGCCTTTGGAAGATGAAAAAGCAGGTTACGTGGGTCAGGTCACATCACTTGTAAAGTGGATCATAAATCAGAGCGATGTGTGGTATAGCGAAGCAATCCCCAAAACAATGAGACAAAGCTTCATTTTAAAATAAACTTATTCTGAATATCAGTGAAACATTACGATTACAGAGAAATTATTTTATTTTTAAGATAGACATGAGATTAAGATTATATTAGATTCATTACCTAAAAATTAACAAGATTAAATATAATATTGTTTTCCAAAGCCCCATGTCTGTGAAGCATCATGGAAGTGAACTGGTAAGTGTTAAAAAGAAGAAGAACAAGGAGGAGGAGGAGGAGAAAATAAGTAGAAGAAGAGGAGTGGGGAAAGAAGAAGAAGAAGAGAAAAAGAAAGAAGTGGAATCGGTGGATGAAGAGGAAGAATCAGAGGTAGTGGAGGAAGAACAAGAAGAAGAATGGATGAGGAAAAAGGAACATAGCAAAAGAGGATGAAGAAGAGGTGGAGCAGAAAGAAGAATTATAGGAAGAGAAGAGGAGCAAGAGGAGAACTACGTAAAGAAAAAGAAGAAGCAGCAGAAGAAGAAGTGGATGAGAAAGAAGAATTAGAGGTGGAGGAGGAAGAGAAAAGAAGTAGAAGAAGAGGAGGATCAGGAAAGGAGGAGAAAAAAGTAGAATAAAGAAAAAGAGGTAGATGGAGAAAAGACACAGAAGTAGAAAAGGAGAAGAGGAAGAAAATTATGAAAAGAAGAAGAGGTAAAGAAGAAGAAGAAGAAGAAGAAGAGAAGCCAAAACAGAAGCAAAGGCAATGGTGGATAAGGAAGAAAAAGAGAAAGAAAAAAAAGAAGAAGAAGAAGTGATGATGAGTGTTAAAACAATTCTGAGGAAGAAGAAGAAAGGTGCAGAAATGCTGCAGAGACTCTGGCAGTGCTGGAGTTTGAATGTTCCACTCACTAGCACAGAACATTAACCACTGAATCACTGGGTCCCTGGGCTACGACCTGAGAGCTAAAACCAGATAATACAGTGGTCTGTTATCTCTTTTTATTAGCACTGGTCTGGGTTTTACTTGTGTCTAATCGTGCTGTATAATAGCAGGTCATTTCCTCTTGAAGGGTCTAAAATCCAGTTACAATCCATTTAAAACATTTATACCAGCATCCATTGAAGGACAAAAAGCAATTTCCTTTAATATGAAATAATGTCTGGTATTCGTATTTTCCATTTCCTTAATTGGTAATGACAGCACTTATAGCGCAACATCACACCATTTCTATTCTGACACCACTTTATGTAATCAATAACAAGTAATAATTATTAGAGATAAGTGTGAATAATTCAGAGAGCGCCAGCAGCTTACGGGAGGGAGATGAGCTGTAATGTAGATCTTCTCTGTTCCTTCTGGACTCATATGAAGAAAAGGAGCTAGACATTTTTATCACAAATCTTACTCAGTGAGAGAAAGCAAGCACAAAGGGACTGAACCTTTTAGAGTGTCTATTTCATCATTTTGACTCTGCATTTGTGCCAGCTTTCTTTTTTCTCACCCTCTTTTACACTCTTTCATAAACGATCCAGTGCAAGGCGAGGACTCGGACTGCAGGAGGAGAAGACGTGTCAGAGGAGATGGGCTTCTTTTACAGGAGATTAAACACAACCTGGGGGAGGGGTCCGAGCTGGAGAGACAGAGATCTCATTAGTAGGCAAAGTACGCAGAGACTACAGCCCTTTATACAATGCCACGGCTTGATGTGGTGCCAAACGGCGAACTGAGAAAGCCATGATTTCCCCCTTTTTCTCTCCAGCTGATCCCAGTCAGGATCATATATCACTGATTCATGAACACTTACAGCTCATGTAGGCTTAAGAAGTGCTTTTCAGCATTATTCACTGTAATGTACGTGTGTGTTTCAGACGTTTTTTTTTTTTCTCACTGGGCCACAGAACAGCGTGAGCTATGAGACAAGCCGCAGGAGCTCCGCGCACTCAGACAGCTTGCTCCTGCACAATTAATGGAGGAAAAGAGAAATGAGAGCACTTCAGGGAGGATGGAGGATGGAGGGAGAGGGGGATGGGAAGTGGTGGGAATCAGTCAGGCCGTGAAATAGGGTTAAAGAGAAAGAACCATATATTTAAACAAATGATTGAAAAACGCAAGTGCAAATCATAAATATTTATCTACAAGTCTCAGTAAAGTCTGAGGAGACAGCGTAGTCGAGTTAAAATTCAACAGAGCCCAAATAAGTCCTTGAGTAAGACTCTAATCCAGTTGTTGTAAACTGGTGGGCTGCTTTCCAGATCCAGATCCAGCAAAGTATCTTATCGAATCGAGCCAAGCACTCAAAAAAAAAAAAAAACTATAGCAGAGCTCAAAAACATATGTAAAAACCTGTGCGTCATTCAGTGACTCTAGTTTTTTTTAAACATGAACCATCGCAGGTTCTGGAGCAGATCCTCTGTAGTGGCCAATCACGTGTATTTATGTAAATTATTTAGCTGAAGGCAGCACATGGAGAAAGGTTTTTACATATATATCTTTTTTTATTTCATTTACACTCTCTAGTCTGATTTGTACAGTGCAAAATACAGCATCAAACCAAAAATGCAAAAGCAGAATGAAAAACACATCAACATTAACTCAAAACAGAAACAGAAAGGGGAGGTCCTTACTGAACATCGTGCGCTTGTTGCTGATTGGACACAGTGTATGACTATCACAGTGAAAAAGAATTGCAGTTTTTCCATCAGTTCTTTAGTTAATCTAGCAAAAACAATTCAGTGCGAAGTTATTTATGAACAAAAGCATTGGTAGATTCATTTAGATGCAAAAATTCACTGATATTTCCTCTGTAGCCAATCAGCAACGAGCATGTGATGTTCAATAAAGAGCTACTCTTATTGTTTTGAGATCATGTTGATGTGTTTTTCATTTTGTTATGTTTTTGCTATAGTGTTTTTGTTTTTGTTGTGGGTTTTTTTTTTGCGTCTTTGGTTTTGTTGTGTTTTCGATTTTTTTTTTTGTTGCGTCTTTGGTTTTGTTGTGTATTTGGTTTGCCGTTGTTTTTTTGATTTGTTGCGTTTTTTTTATTTGTTGTATTATTGATTTGTTGGCCTATTTTTGATTTTGCTGATTCTGTTTTTGGTTTGTCTTTTGTGTAAAAACAGTTGGACAGTTGCATTTATTCTTCACTGTGGCACTGGTCAAAAATGGTAAAGTGAAGCGCCAGTCTGAAACAAAACATTAACAGCTATGAACTAGCCACTAATGTTTAAGCAGTAAAAGGTAACCTTTGCAAGCAAGGAATTTTATGTAGTTGGATCTTCACAAACATTTTAGCTGAATACCTCTGCCCTAAATCCCCTAAATGAATAAATATAATGTAAATGCTATGAGGAAAAACTGAAAATCGAGGATCTGTTAGACACCAGGCAGATTATCTTTAGTTGAAATCAGAGAAAAACTGCAGGTAGAGGAAAAGGAACTCTACTGCGCATGTGCCCACGCACTGATGACAGAAATAAATCTCACACTTTTTGAATCTCACTCTTTTTGAAAAAAAAAGTAATGTCCTTATCCCTCTGTGTGCACACTGCGTGTCTTGGAAAAGAGCCTTCCTGTTCATGTTCTACCTGTCTATCAAATCTGGGTGACAAAAAGGAGCTGTGAAATCGGCGATCAGAGTCAAGGCAGAGCTTAAAACCAAGCAGCAGCACAAAAGCTTGTGCTACCTGACCTGAGCCTCGAGCATCCAATGGCCTCTTTTTCTCTAACAAGCAAAGACTGGAAATCAATTAAACGAGTGGAACCATAGGAGGCTGAAACTGGCAATGCTGTGACTCAGGGACAGACGGTCTGTCTGAGACGCAATAACAGGGAGGACAGGAGACTGAGAAGGACAAAGACAGACAGAGGTGAGATAGGGAAAGAGACAGGGAGCTTCAAGCAAGGAAAGAGTGACAGACCAGGAGGCGATGAAGAGCTACAAGAAAGGTGGAAAGGTGAAAAGAAGACGACAGAAAAAGAGATTGAGGGATGGAATGGAGAAAGAGCAAGGGAATCAGGGGAGATAGGGACAGGCTGGTGTCTCTATCCGTCTTCCTTCGAAGCTTAATGACGTCCCAAGTGACAGGTGCTGGCTTTTTCTCCTGGCAGCTGCTAGATTCACCAAATCTATCTCCTCTCCTTCTAAAGGATGAAGGCACCAGATGTGACTCGATTCCGTCGGCTGGAAACAGGGTAACACGGACACAAGAGTGAATTCCCCAAAGCTGGAACTTTGCTATCCAGAGTGGTGCAAAATAGAGCACATTCGTCAAAGTTCCATCTAAAATGTAGAGGTTTTGTAACAAAGCATCAGGGATTCACTATGAAAATTACAACCGCTGCCAAGTCCACACTCTGAGCACAGGGCATACTGTACCATCTGCAGTGTGCTGGGAAATGTGGGAGGCCCGGAATTGAGACGGCAAATTAATTAATTCAGTCGTGTTTCTGTAAAGAGTTGATGACATGTTCTTTTGGGAAATGCAATCTTTTTTAAATTATATAATTCAAGCACTGAATATTACTGACAGCAAGTCTATGGTGTTATAGTCACCATGATAGCAGTTTAATTCTCAGGCACATTTAGGCCTTAAGCTAACCTGTTTTTGCGATAATTGCCATGCAGGAGGATTCATTTGGATGAAGAAAAAAAAACTTTCCTGAATCAGAATAAACGCCAGTAGATCTCCATAGAATGAGTAAAAGGGAAAGTCTATTTTTTGTGGGAGTTGATGGATCCATTAACGGGGGCAGTCGTGGCCTAATAGTCAGAGAATCGGACTTGTAACCCGAAGGTGAACCTGAAGGTCGTGGGTTCAAGTCTCAGGACCGGCAGGGATTGTAGGTGGGGGGAGTGAATGACCAGCGCTCTCTGCCACCCTCAATACCATGACTGAGGTGAGACCCTTGAGCAAAGCACCAAACCCCCGGGTGCCACAGCGAAAAAGGCTGCCCACTGCTCAGGGTGCGTGTGTGTGTGTGTGTGCGCACACGCGCGCGCTCTTGGATGGATTAAGTGCAGAGCACAAATTCCGAGTATGGGTCACCATACTTGGCCACAAGTCACTTCACTTCACTTCTATTTATCTAACTTTAGGCACTTATCTATTTTTTCAATAAATTAATTAATTAATTAATAAAATGAGCTTCTGTATGTTTAACATTACTAAATGTTATTCTCTAAGAGAAACAATAACAGAAAACAAATAAATAAGGGCAATTTATTGCATTTTATTGAATAATTGTATTTATACCACAGCATTGTTGAATTCTCAATTCTGATTGGTCACTGTAATGTATGTGTTGATTCATTTCCTATAACAGCACAGCTCTAACAGTAGTGTTGTCTATAATCCAAATGATAGGTTTATATTAATGTAGTCCTAAGATACTATAATTTCTTTAATAACAGCTAATTCACAAAGTAACAATAAACAGACTTAAAAACTGGCTGTTATGTATAATCTTTGATGTTTAATCATTCATTACATTTTCTGTAAAGAGATGTTTATTCAACATTTGAGGAAGGAGTCTCCAGTGCCAGTGCTTTGTAACATTTAGTAGGTTTTCTGCCAAAGGATAAAAAGTATGACATGATGTACAATATGTCATTATTTAATTAATAAAAATGTCATTCAAAATCCTTGGTAAACTGATGTGGTATAAGTCGAATAGCACTTAGCACTTCAGGATGTGCTGTTATTAGAAAATAATCAACTTCAGGGTGGTAACTGCAGTAACTCGGCTTTGCGTCGGGCCGCATCACACCACCATGTCATTGACTAGTTTCCTGTAACAGCACACCCCATTGGGATTTATTCCTTATTTCATATATAGTAAAATTTGTATTATTATTCAGTTACAGCTTTATTTATTCATAGTTCTTATATATTTCTCAATACTGTATTATAACAATGAGTATTTATTTCTAAACATAATCCTTATCTAATTGATCAACCTCCTGAATTAGCATGCCTTGTGCCAAGTTACAGTGAGAATTTTACTCTAGTGAGGGGATGGGTAATTAAAATTGAATTAAAATAGTAAGCTGTGCCAAAGCTTTGCCCTCCCCTGACCAGCAACCTAAAATTAGACTGCAGCTACATGCAGTGCCAGAAAACATACATGAAACCTCAAATCGCAACAGAGAGAGGGAGGGAGCGTGTGTATGGAAGAAAAAAAAAGGACTTGACACTCTGGGGACATGCAAGTGCATAAAGCTCAGTAAAGTAGAGCCATCTCTCCTCCTGTCAGCCCTCTGCAGCTGTTTAACGTGAAAATTGATTCATATCGAGACCTAAGTTGTTTTCATGGGATTTGCTCATGTGGCCAGGAGACGTCTAGAGTCAAGTGCTCCTGTTAATGAGACGCCCCCAGTTGCCATGCCAACAGTGAGGAGATGCGAGTAGTGTGTTTCTGAGAAGCGCAGATGACAGAATTGACCTCAAATGAATCTCAAGTTAAAACAGATTTGGTTATTTTGTTTTAACTGTGATGTATAGTGTCCACATTTATGAACTGTCAGTTTAAGGATGTTTTTAGGAAAATCTAAGATGTAAATCACCTCCAAAGCACTTAAGACCATTACTGTAAGATAACATTAACCGTTATCCTAATTTCTGTTGCTCTCTATAACATTTGTTATTCTCAGAGTCAGGTATATATACATATACATATATATACACACAGTCAGGTCCGGAAGTATTTGGACAATGACTGAGTTTTTGTGATTTTGCCTTTATACACCACCACAATGGATTTGAAATAAAACAATCAAGATGTGATTGAAGTGTAGACAACTTTATTTTAAGAGGTTCCACGAAAATATGGCATTTACCATTTAGGAATTACAGCCATTTTAAGCAAAGTACTTTTCAGGGGCTCAAAGGTATTTGGACAACTGACAGACTAGAAGTTAACTGACCAGGTGCGGTCCATTCCCTCGTTATTTCAAGACAAATGAAGCAGATAAAAGGTCTGGAGTTGATATCAGGTATTGAGTTGGCATTTGGCAGCTGTTCGACTCGAGCTACCAATATGAAGTCCAAGGAGATCTCAATGCAAGTGAAGGAGGGCATCATTAGGCTGAAAAAACAACATAAATCTATAACAGAGATAGCAAAAACCTTAGGTGTGGCCAAATCAACAGTTGGGTACATCCTTTAAAAGAAAGAAAGCACTGGTGAGCTCAACAACAACAACAAAAGGCCTGGAAGACCACGGAAGACAACTAAAGTGGATGATGGCAGAATCCTTTCCTTGGTGAAGAAAAACCCCTTCACAACATCAACAGAAGTCAAGAATACTCTGGAGAAGGTAGGCGTATCATTGTCAAAATCTACAATCAAGAGACGCCTTCATGAATGTAAATACAGAGGGTTTACAGCAAGGTGCAAACTACTGTTAACATTCAAGAGCAGGAAAGCCAGAGCAGACTTTGCCAGAAAACATCTAAAAAAGCCTCCCATATTCTGGAATAAGATTCTTTGGAATCATGAAACCAAGATTAACTCGTACCAGAATCATGTGAAGAGAAAAATATGGCGAAAGAAAGGAACAGCTCATGATCTAAAGTATACCACATCATGTGTCAAACATGGTGGAGGCAGTGTTATGGCATGGGCATGTATGGCTGCTAATGGAATGGGCTCACTGGTGTTTACTGATGATGTGACTGCTGACAGAAGTAGCAAGATGAATTCTGAGGTG
>CM041003.1:7042907-7111177 GCA_022985145.1 Pangasius djambal
AATTTTTTTTTTTTTTTTTTTTTTTTTTTTTTTTAAAGTATGTACAAGAAATTCGGATTTAGCTGCAGGATCCCTTTACATTAGAAAGAGATGACCCTTGTAGAGATTGTTGTCCCAATCCTTCTTAAACAGTTTGAGCATGCATTTTATATAACATGGTATTATATCTATGAAAATCGGACTTATTTTATCTCTTTGAACACAATTATCCAAACACAATTAATCATTTTACAGAAGAGATTTTGAAGAGCCATAACTTATTTTAACAAATTAAGGATTTGAGGACAGTCCATCTCAACAGTGTCTATTAGGGCTATATTTCAAAACTCTAAAATATCATGTAAAAAATATTGAAGCCTAAAGCTAATCGTACATCTTTTAAGACTATTTAAAACAAATAATCAATTGTCGTCAATGTCATTAAAGAGATTTTTCCTTTCCTTAATTAACGCTCCTTTACATTATGTTACATAATTGATTTGGTTTAATGGCTTTTTGATCTCCTAATATTGAGCAGAATTTTGAAATGTAGCCTACTGGGAATCTGCAACTCATCAACAAGTCAGGCTTTATCTCTTCAATTAAATATTTTACCAAAGCAATGAGAGGACAAAAAAAAGAAGAAAAAAAAAACTAACAATGCAAAAAAGCAGAGATTAAAGCAGAGAGAGATTAGGAGTATAAAACTGAAAATAAGAACAGGCTGTTTTTTTTTTTTTTTTAAATACCTAAACCCCCCTCAAACTGTCTTGAACTTTCGATTGAGTCCCGATGCGTTCAGTTGCTGATTTTTCAGGTTTCCTTTTTAAAAAATGTCCAGAGCAGAATTGCGAAACGGAAAGGCGGACAATTACTTTTGTCAGGTTGCTTAAAGAGCGAGCTGCCGTGGGAGACAGTCGTCATGATGGGACATTATGGGTGATGACGTTGTGCTTGTTGAGAGTTCAGTATCGTCCATACGGGTGTTCCCTGTACGCTCCCTTCGTTTGTCTCTGAGCAGCCGCTTTCCCGGCAGAAGCACGCTGCGTTCCATTCCAGTCATCTTGAGCTATGGAGGTAAACACACAAGCACAAGCACACACACACCAAATGAGGCCATACCTGAATATATGAAACCTTAATACTTTAATACAGCTCTAACTCAATCACCACCACTAACACTTAACCATATAGTGATTAATAATTATTAAAATAATTCCACTATAAAAGCACTCTAAATTAAAAGTGCTAAACAAAAGTGATACGCATGACGACTCCTAACACTGAAAATGAGAGGGGGGGAAAAAAAGAAAAAGAAAAAAAAAAAAAAAAAAAAAAAAAAAAAAAAAAAAAAAAAAAAAAAAAAAAAAAAAAAAAAAAAAAAAAAAAAAAAAAAACACACACACAAAACCACAACTAGGCTTTTTAATACTTACCATAATTCTCATATCCTTCCTGTGTCTCTCCATGTCCATAGTCATAATACTCTGGTTCTCTGCAAGAATTGATGCAAGTAAAAAAAAATAAATAAATAAAAAAAATTAGCAATCTTCAGAAGAAAACAGCTTTCAGTAGCCTTCTATCCTGAACTGAAACTGAATTGTGATGTGCCTAGAAAGTCCCATTGCTTCTGACTGACAATATGAAGAATTCTTAATTGTATGTTTTTAGCGCAAATTTCACACCAAGACTGTCCTTGAGCAGAACAGACGCAAAATATAATAAAATAAATAAAAGAAAGGAAGGCGACACAACACTGCAAATACATAACCGCCAGTGCGTAGTGAACAGTTATATAACTGTGCTGATGTCTGTAAGCGTTCCGTACCAAATTGTGTCCAAGTGGAAGTGCCACTGGAACAGTTACACTCTGTGCTCAAGTGTTCAACCTCACAGTGGAAAAGAAGCTTTTAAATGTTTTAACACCTAATCCAGTCCATCACGTAAGTATAAAGCTCTGCATTAGCTGAATCAGGTATATTACAGAAGGAAAACTGGCAACTAAGCAGGTCAGTGTCTATCCAGAGTACAGCTCAGAATCCCTGACCTAATCTCTCAACTACAGGGAGGTTTCCCCAAAGCCAATGCTGAACTAGGATGGCCTGGTGAGGTCATTAGGAATAACAGAATAAAGGTGCTTCAACTCACGCCTGCGGCTGACTGTAATAGCTGTCATAGGATTCATAGCCCGATTCTGTGTAGCTTTCGTCGTAGGACTGGGGAAACAGGGCGGGTAAAAAAAAAAAAAAAAAAAAGAAAGTGAGACATCCACCATGTAATTTATAAAGATAATAAATCATAAAACACACAAACTTGACTTTAAAGCATGTAATCAGAGTGCAATAGTGCAGTTTAAACTCACGTAGTCTTCGTAAGACTCCTGGGCAGGAGGGCGCGGCGGAGGAGGCATCCTCTGCGATCCAGGGGCAGGAGCCCGGGCTCTGTTGGCAGCGGCGCCTCTGCCAGGCTGAGCTGGCGGCCCTCCACGCCCTGCTGGAGCTCCTCTCACCGCTCCACCTCTGGCTGGACCACCACGCGGAACACCACCACGCATCGGTGCCATACCTCGTCCCCTGAACCATCAAACAAGATACAAGATAAATCCCCTGCATAATGACCAATATATTAGCAGCTATCTTTGGCCTTGGTGAATTTTTTTTTTGAACCGTTTTAACCAAGACAAAGGTGGTGGTTGAAAGACTATCCCTAACAAGGATTAAGTGCAATCTGTATCAACATAATTACGGGTTTTTGTGTGTGTAATAACTGCTTGTTTACACATTCCTGATGAAATGATGAAACTTAATTAGACGCGTTATATACCTGGGTGGCGGGGGTCCTCCACGCCCCCTGGCCATCGGGCCGCCTCTGCCTCGGGCCCCATGTTCATGGCTGCCATTCAGATATCCCATCTCCATGAACTGCTCCTGGCAAATTTCATCCATCATGTCCTAGAGAGCGAGGACAGACCAGAAGAGAGGGCCAACATTAACATTTCACTCTCAAATACAAGTGCAACAGTGCAATGTTTCCTCTTCATGTTGCCCAAATTCAGGCTGCATCCAGGAAATATGAGAACAGCTATTAACTGAAACGCTGAGGTGCCATTACATACACAGCAATCAATCCAGAAGACTGATTCGGCCATAATAACAATCCAAAAATCAAGTGAGAACAGTGCTGGACTTCTCACACTAAGCATTAATCTGCAGCCACAGGTAAAACAAGCCAAGCTCTAATTTAACACCATGAGTGGTTAATCAGTTTTGAACACTGGCCTATTTGGCTCTAATAAATGTTCCAACCGGTGGCTCTGGGAGAGATTTTTAATTGATACTTACAGGGAAGAGGAACTTCTTAACCTCCTCCATAGCATGGGCCATGCGCATGTACGCTTCTGGCGCTGGAGCAAACACTTCAATAAACACATGGAGTTCCATGGACAGGTGGGCGTATTTGGGCTCACCACTTTTCCTCAAGCTCTCCTCCTGAGAAACACACATTAAAACATTTTATAGGCCTTCTGTTTTGAAAAAGGCTACAAACTTCAACCAATTATCAACAGCAGGGAGCCGAGAGCTTCTAAATGCAAGGAGTATAGCATCTGCCTGCATACTTCTAAAACCCACCAAGAGATAAATAAAACATAAGCTCATAGGCTTCCCTCGGTTTTAGGGCAGGCGTAATGTCAGGCAGAGTTCTCAATTATTTTTTGTATCCTAGTTTATTGTGTTTACAATCACCCATATGAATTACCATGCATATTGTTCTGAGACTAATTTAATTAAACCAAACCCATTGGCCCAGCTGCTAAAGGATCAGATATACAGGAGCAGATCTCTTATTAGCTCTCATTTAAAAGTAAATCATACAGCCAAGCAGCAAAAATCAACAGTTCGTCATTCTGTTCTGCATCACAAATTAAGTTTTTAATAAACCTTTGAATACAGCAAAGAAAAACAGCTTTGATGGCCAAACAGTTCGTCACTGTAGATGGCCTATCAGAAAACTAAAGTGTTTTAGTTGAAAAAATGAAATTCCATGAAACCAAGTAGCAGTAGATGTTGCTTCGCTGCAATGTATCAAGCCAAAAGAAAACCCGATTAAAAGCACGCACATACATATTCACATAAGTATGGTTGTCAAGGTGTATTATTCGATGGTTACCTCACCGATGACTTTTCAAAGCACCGTCTATTACCACGTAGCTGTTACTTTTTTTTTTTAAACCAGATCAAGTTCCTTACTCCAGCGATTGTGGAGTATTTCGTGTCTGGCTGAAAGTCCCCGCAAAATATTTCTCAACCCCCTTGCTCTGCACTTGTCCTAAAATCATACTACAGCTACCTCTTTTTCTCAGCACAGGGGACGTGGAAGGCACTGAAAACCCTTTGGGTGTTCTCAGCTGTAAACATGTTAAACTGCTACCTCTGCTGCCGCTCCTTGCGTGTCCGTAACTTCAGTGTACAAAACAGTTATCAAATGCACAGAGCAACATGGCATTGCTGACGGAACTACACCAAATAACTATATTTTTGACTAAGCAACATTGCACACTGCCACATTAGTGAGACTTTTTTTTGCTCAGTAATAAAACCAACCCACCACCACACCTTCTCTGTAGTCATTGGGCCATTAACTTAATGACCACCAGTTCTGCCACCTAATCATTTTAATCAAAAACACCCAAATACAACAGATTTCCAAGCAGTAAATCATAAACATGGGAAGTAAAATCGAAATAGGTAGAAACACAATAAAGGCTGATTATGTATTAGTCATCAGGGTACAAGTCTTACTCATTGGATAGTTTGTGTCATTCCCTGCCCTGTCCAAACCCACATGACTGCTAATCCATCACCGGCCACTCAGGTACGGATAAAAACGGACCAAATTCCTGTGATCACTGTAAGGAATGACAGTAAACAACAGGTGTTGAGTGGAACAGCCAGGGCGCTTTAAACTGCTGCCAAGCACATGGACAGAGACGCTGATTCGAGCTGTGAATGCGGATCTGGAAATTCATTAATATTGCATCAGATTATTTAAGTCATTCATCAATTCTGTTTTAGCGGTGTGCCATTAGCACACAGTCGGCTTCAAAAGATGTGTGATGAGACGCAGCACAGGGTGAGATGCAAGCCAAAAAACAGCATAAAAGGTTGAATTTGTTACATAAACTCAACTGAAGTGGGTTTACTGATGTGAGAGCTATGAAATGCTTCTCCCAAACACAAGACTTACAGCTCTGGATGGCTTTATTCATATTTTAAAAAATAAATAAATAAATAAATAAAAAAAAAGCCCTAAACATTGAAAAGAAATTTAACAAGATGTCTCACATCTCACTTACTGAGGCAGGAGAAAACTTTGTAAGAGAGATCTGTTACCATGAGAACAGCAAAACTTACCAGTCAGAACGTTAAATTTCCATCTGTTCAGTTGTGATTTGTTCGCGATCGTTTGAAAGCTGATAAACAATATGCTGTTCTAAGCTTAATAAGCAACGGCCATCTGTATTCTATATGCTTTCTGGAGAATATCAGTGAATTTGTACATTTAAAAGTGTAGAATTTTCAATACAACACTAATAACGCTCATTAAAAAGTTTTCAATATGTTTCATAAGAATCATTCAGGCTGAAAACCATCACTCACTTTAATCTTGCATCGCACTTCACCTTAAAACAGATGACTAATAAACTCATTAGCACAATGAAAAAGCAATGCGAGTTTGCGTGGTGGGGGTGGTTAATGACTCAATTAGGCCCTAATCTAGTCAATTACAGGCCTTTATGCGCATGCAGCGCCTTGAGCTGAAGCTGAAACGTGTCACAATCAGGGAAATGGTTTGCATCGCTATGTCCTAATAAGGCCACAAACACGCAAATCAGAGCAGTAGTTTGCCTTCATACGTGATGTTTTAAGGGCAAGAGCTTTTCTTTTTTTAATCATGGCGATTTTCCCTTCCAAACCACAGCAGAATCTCATCTGTTTATCAGAAAACATGCCCAGGAATATTATGGTCCCCTGAATTAATCCAGACCTCAATAACTCAAAAACAAGCAGCCAGGAAGTAATGTCAGCTTGGACCTAATGTAATCTGTCAGTGGAAAGCTCAGGAAGAGAAAAGCTCCAAAACATAGCCAAAACATTATTTTAATTAATGAATTAAAAGTCAGTACTGAGCAGGTCAGTGGAATTTAGTTTACAGTTGAAGGAGTGCCTGGCTACAATAAGTATAAGATCTCTGCTCTAGATTCATTTACATGTCTTTCAAGGGATTTATTTTCATATGAACATGGATATTTATATAAAAAAAAGAAAAACACTGCACTGGTCTAGAGATTAATATGATGTTACAAAGTTTCACTGTATCATAGTATTAAATCAGCCATTTTTAAAGACACAAGCCTGTGGTGAAAACCAAAGGAAATGTTTATCAAGAAATCTTCATTCAAAAGTGTATTTGCACATTCTTGTGTGTGTATATAAATAACAAAACAAAACAAAAAAAAAAGAGGAAGCATTAAGATCAAATCCCCTAAATGTTCCTTTCTTTAAAAGATTTCTGAGAAGGACTTTTCCATAAAAATCTTACACTGTCAGTATTTATCATGTTATAGGCTGAAAAAGAGAGTAAGGAAAGGCAGCACGCATGCTGTGCCAAAAAAAAAAAAACCCACTAGAATAAAGAGGTTGCACATTTTAAAAGCCAACTGGGATGAGAACCACTGGAGTAAGGAACTTGCCCAGGTATTATATATATATATATATATATATATATATATATATATATATATAAATTCTAAAAATCCCATGTAGACAGTAATAGAAGGAAATGCATTTAGACACCGTAACTAACCGTGAAATCGCAGCAACCCTTGTGTCTGTGTCATTACCTTCGCTTTGTCTCTCATGGATCCCTTGCCCAGCACTGAGATCTTGGCACCTGTCTCCTCCTGCAGTCTCTTAATGGTGTTCCCTTGAGGCCCGAGAATCTTCCCAACAAAGTTAAACTGTGGAGAGAAAGCACAGGTGAGAATAAAACACTAAATTCGGGGCATGAAGGAGAGTTCAGTCTCAACCGGACTGGCTGAAATGGTTTCCAAAGGACTCGACATTCTATAATTTGAGATAGATTTGTGATCTACATGCCGATTACAGTCCAATGGGATAAACTCCAAAACACTCAACAGCTTTAAGAGAGTCAGAGTGAAGGGAAACGTGTATATAAGCAGCAGACACATTCAGCAGAGGTGCCGTGTGTGTAGCTCTCCCATCCAAAATCCCGTCCTGTTTCTCTTGTGATATTGATACATCACTTTAACCGCTTTGCAGAACAGGGCAGGATGTAATGGGAAATGTGACAATGTAAGCATTTTATAAAACTGCAGCACAGAAAGAGTAAACTAGGGCAGTAAAAGCAGATTAGTCTTGTGAGAACAGCAATAAAGGTTTCAATGTGACCTACTTCCATCATTATAAACTAAACAAGAACTATTCCAAGTGCACGACTAAAGGCTAAAAAGATTTGGGGCTGAAATTATTAAACACTGCGAATATGCCGAGGGTCAGCACAGAGCATTCTACATTAACATTCGACGTGCTAAAACAGAAAACAGCCAGAATAACGTCATCTGCTCATTAATAAGGCCTTCACCAGGTTAACATGGGCGTGTTAGAGCAGGAAAATAATATTCACTAATAATCAGATTATAAACAAGTAAGCAGTAAACAGATTATCTGATGGTTTATCATCAAAATATCAGCACGTGAACATCCTCCATAAAGCTGTAATTTACTGCTGATTGTATTTAATAAACACGAACAACTTTGTGCTCTGACACGAGTTAATTAACTTTATGCGACAGCTCGCTGATTTATCACTGGGCTTTCCAGCTCCAGAACACAACGGCTGCCTGATGGAGGAAAAGTATACCATATGTTGCTGGACGTGAAGATATAAAACTTATTTTAACATCCATGGATTTGCTAAAGAATCTTAATGCGTGGTCTTTTTCAGGTTTACGCAATAGATAACAATGGTAATATTTTTCCTTCTTGAATCAACGGTCTTTACAGAGAGATGATGTTATTATTTAAGCACCGTTGACACGAAGTTAAACAATTTCCCATTCAGTGATTACGCTCTCCATGTAGCGCAGGACTCACCTGCATTGTACAGCCTATGCAGTGCACGTCATTTGAGATTCAGGCACAGGAAAGAAAAAAAAAGGGGAAAAAAAAATGTGTGGTCGGGAAAAAAGCTGACCGTAACACAGGAAAGATTTAAAAAGTAATCCCTATCATTCTTACAGGCGCAATTTAAACGACTGAGTAACTGGAACAGAGATTGACATGGTTTAGAAAAAATTTGCGAACTTGGGGCATCTTTAAAACAATAATACAGATGATCCTCTGCTTAGCAGCACCGACTCATCTCTGTATAATCATCTCTGCTTGTTTGTGTTTTTTCCCCCCAGCATTTGACAATAGCATTTACCTTTTTTTTTTTTTCCAGTCTAATAGCTAACAGTAATGAGTTTAGCAGTGCCTGTGTGCATGTTTTAGCTCTGTGCTTTACTGGAGTCACATCACGATAATGAACACCTGAATAATCGTGCAGTCCTACATGTAACATAATGGGCGAGTGATCTAGCGCAAATGAACGATACACGTAAAGATGGTTTGCCGATTGTCAAAATACGAAACTGACCTTTGGGTACTGTTTGACTGGAATGAGGACTCTCTCCTTCAGTTTGATATTCTTCGCCGTGAACAGATCCAAGTAGGTTTCGCTGTCTTTTTCCGGCTCATCTTTCTGAACCCTCTCGATTTCTGGAGAAGAGAGAACAAAAAGAGAACAAGTCTCCGTTCAGCCACGCCAGTCAAGGTTATTTGCAATACAGCAGCACATTGTTCTTGCTTTGCATAGATGTGTGTGTGTGAGACACACAGACACAGAGAGAGAGAGAGAGAGAGAGAGAGAGAGAGAGAGAGAGAGAGAGAGAGACAAAATAACGACTGCAGGGAACAGAAAGCAGAGCCAAGGTTGAGGTTAACAATTCTGTGTGATCAATCAATCAGGAAGAGAATTACACCATGACCACTGCCACAGCTTTTTGAATTAACATGCTAATATATGATATAGTCACTGAAGAAAAGGAAAGCACAATTCGACATAAGGAGCAAAAAAACAGCGTTCAGACAAGAGGGCAAAGGTCAAGGAAGGGAGAATAATGCCGTCATTTATACACAAGAGAAACGCCAATGAATACAGCTGTGCTGCTATAGGGAACGCATGAAAATCTCCAGCTATGCCTTTTTACGCCAAACCAGAGGGGTTTAATAGCCGTGTATGCACTGAGCATCACTACATCTCATCTCAGTGTGACTGCACTGACCTTGGGTGATCTGAAAACTCAAGAGTGCTTCAAGAATCAAGAATCTTGTCTAGCATATAGGAATCAAATCGGAGAAAAAAAAATAGTAAACAGAAGTGCTTTGTTGTGTGGCCCAAGTAATTCTGTCTTTACGCTGATCAATGCTGTATTAGTCTGAGTATTTCCTAGCACTTGTTTCGCAATGTCATACAGGTTACTGAGCACAATCAGCTCGCTCGAGACCAGAGGCCTTGAGCTGGGAGTTCTCAGTCGGGTACGAAAAAGAAAAAAAAGAAAAGAAACAGACTGTTGACACTGGAACGTGTGTAACGTCTGAGCTTTCAGCGTGGAACTCCTAACACGCACATGTGATGAAACATAAGTTCATTAATAACGGCTTTCAGAAGATCCAGATGCAGAGCTGTACGCCTTCAAACATACAGTAACGCTCCCAACAGGCTGCTGATCTAAAACATCTGCTGTAGACAGTTGAGAGGAAAATAAAAAGAGAGAGAGACATTTCCTGTTGGAAAAATAAACCCTAGCTCAGATAATCCAACATTTCCCCTGTTATATGGATAACTCATGAAGTGCACTGCACTGAAAGGAAAAGTCAAGACTAAAGAAATTCGCTGAATTTATTCACTCAGTGAGCCAATCAAGGAGACAAGAGAAGGCAAAGTCTCTAATCACACTCCTCCTAAATCAAACTGAACTCCAGCTCCAGCCACGTTTTCTCATTTACAACTGAAACTTAAATACAGACTCAAACCGAAATCAATACCTATTGGATAAACGGTGCACTACATAGGGTGCACAGGCTTGTTATTTCACGCGCTAATGTAGTGCACCTATATAGGCAACGTCAAGCTGATTGGGACTGAGCCAGTCAACAGTTTCCGTCGGCGTTTTCTGATAAACAACGCCTCTTTTTAACACGCCGGTGCACTTTATCGCTCCAAGTATATCTATAATTGGCATTATAAGAAATTGGTTGTACTTTAAGGTATATAATTAACATAATTTAAGAACATTTATTCGACAACTGAGGCAAAACAGAAGCAACAGAAAGAAACAAGGCACTGCAAAACATTATCTCTGTCGTTATTTTTTTGTCATTTAAGCAAATGGAAAGCTCGTGTTTCACACAAACATAAGTCAAATTTACAACATTTTTAAAAATCGCTCCTGAGCTCGTTTGTTTTTAACATCTCTGCTCTCTCTGAACAGAAATGATGTCCATTCAGATAGTAATTATCCTGCTTAAGCAAGTTTTTACAGGACGCTTTGGGCTCCGTCCTAAAACATACACAAAGTGCGCCACGTAGGGCACAGAAGCTCATTATGTCGCACCCTGTGTAGTGCATTAACACAGGGAGCACGCAGCCATTTGAAACACGGCCACTGTTTCCCCTTCAGAGAGCGAATACTCAGGATATAAACGGATAGAACAACAATCTCTACACTCATAACTCTAAACAAATGTACATGTATATATTTTTTAAAAATGTAAACTATGTATTTACCTGCAGATAAAAGTTTCATGGCGTGTATGAAGGACGAGTCCAGGCTGTCTCTTTCCGCCAGCAGCTGCGGGAGGTACTTGTTCTCGTTCTCCATTTTGGGGAGTTCGTAAATAAAGTTAACAAAGCGATATAAAACCTCGAGCGGGGAGCAAACCTGTAAAATCCGGCGGTGAAACTACCGCAAATCCACTTTTTTTCCCCCCTCTCGAGCCGGATGGATTCGGTTGAGGTGAACAAACGACGACGACGCGGTTTGCAGGGAGACGCTCAGCAGCAGCAGCAGCAGCACGGCTAAAGAGCAGCGGTCCGGCGCGCGGCGTGCGGAAATGGAAGAACAATACAGCTCGCGAGCGACGAAAAGGCGCCCTGAGAACGGAAGTGATGTCACACAACGAACCCCCCGTCTTATAGCCCCGCCTTCTTTGGTATAAAAGTTTATTTTGAGGATATCAGACGGATGAAATGGAGTGTTATTATGTAATTCTGTAATAAAGACTTGATCAGAGTGTTCATATGATTGTTTATTGCAGTCGTATCCCTCTCTCAAATCATTTAAATTGCCATTTATGCTAAATAATCTGTGAATAGAAGAACAATCTGATCAGCCTCGTGTATTTGTATGAATTATAATATCGAAATTGCAGTCTGAATTTATATTCAAATCTTTCATCATGTAGGCAAATGTTAAGGTTGAGTGTCTGAGTGAACAGATGACAGAACAGATTGCTTTCATGAGTCTTTACAGAGTTGATTTGGGGAGAGGATATTCAAATAATGCACTGAGCGTAAAATAATGCTTTAACATAACAGGGGAAAAAAACAAAACGTTAATATCTACTGCCCCCCTGTGGATTTAACTAGCAACTGATCTCATGATCTGAGCATTGAGCCTAAAGGAAAGGTTTTGATCACCATCCCAAGTATAAAGAAGGAATAAAACATGGCGCAGCGTGCTGTTACAGGAAAATAATCAACAACAGGGTGGTGAGATGCAGCCTGAAGTGAAGCAGAGTTACAGTTCCCATCCCAAAGCTGATTATTTCCCAACAATATCATATCTGAAGTGTTTTGTTCCTCTTATACCACACGGGTTTGCCAACAATTACATTTATAGTAATTAAAGAATGTATTTTTTTTATCCATTTATAGTTACATGTAATCTTGTAGTTCCTGTTATCACTTACATTATAGCAGCTATAAACAGTCATTCCCTCATCAACCTCTCTTTTTTCTCTCTCTTGAAACAAAAATTGTTACAGAGAACCCGAAAATCAAAAACTCCTCTGTCTTGAAGACTGACACTGGAGACTCTTTCCATAAATATTAAACAACAGATCACCATATTAACAGTTATAACAGCATGTTTTTCAATCTGTTTATTATTATCCTTAGATTATTGTGGAATGTCTGCCTACAAGTCTCTGTGAATGAGTTTTTAGAACTATAGAAATCCATTCAGTAGAATTAATATAAACCTGTGATTTGCCTTGCAGCTGGCACTACCGTCAGAGCTGCTGTCACAGAAAATTAATCCACACCTTCTGACCAATCATAATCACAAATTAACCAACGTTAATAAGCATGCACAACACGGCATGGTGGACTTGTGCCTAACTCAACCTGAAACCGTGTACCAGTCTCATCCTATAAACTACAAAAATACGTCTACTTTTTTTTTTTCTAATTTCCTGCAGAGGTGCTATATTCTCTTTGAACACAGTTTCCCCCTCCTCACCGGTGGAGGTGTACGCTGGGGTCAGTGATGGGGTCAGCCACAGCTTAGCATTGCTCGGAGGCTTGAGAAACCTTTTTGTCCTGTGAAAGCTTTCACAGCTGTCACACCTGCTTAGCGCTTTACCTTCACACCTCTCTCTCCCTTTCTGTTTCTCTCTCTTTCTCTCTTCTTTTTGTAGCTTCAAGGTCAGCACAGACTACATGCCCATACCTAATCATTTTTAACTCGCTTCTTTCTTCCTTATATTCAGAATTTGCTTGCATTTTCCATCTATATATTTTATAATGATAGCCTGATAAGGGAAAAAAAAAAATAGCACCTTGGGGAGAGTAAACATTTTTATTCCAAACTTGCCAGGGGCTGTTTGACTTGCAGCAACCCAGGATTCTGAGTGTGTGTGTGTGTTTGTGGTGTGTACTTGAAACTAGAAGGACAAGATGTGCCAGAGTCAGAACGCATTACATAAGAACATTTCAAAAAATCCATTTTAGCAAAAAAACTTACTTCTGAGTTTTGCACTCATACTTTCTGCCCAAAATATATGTCTTGTATAACATTAAATCCTGGTTTGATAATACTGGTTTGATTGATTCTAGACTTATCATTCACTTTTACATACAGTAGGAACAAAAAGTCTGAGAGCACTAGTGAAAATGCTTCTATTTTGCATTCTTTTCTAATGTAATACAACAGTATGCATTACAAATTATATTACTGGCAACAGCTTGAATCTTTGAAATATTTATATGAATTTTAGAGTTTCTTAGTATTTGATACGTCCCCCTTTTTGCGTAAATGACAGTGTGCACTCGAGCTGGCATGGACTCCACAAGTTTGTGCAAAAACCTTATAATAAATTTTAGATTTGATCTATCAAATCAGAGTGTCGTCTGAGCACATGCTTCAGTAGAAGAGATTAGGCATGAGGAAACTCTGACCTTTTGTACAAAGCAGTTACCATGGCCAATATCACTCATTTAAACTTATATTTAAATAGGGACCTAGAATTAGTGCAGAATCTTGAATATTAAATATTCAATATATTTAATATTTACTTTCTTTGATTGAAATATTTCAAAATTCTAAAACCTTCTGTTTATTTCCAATTTTAAATGAAAAAATCCCAAATTTTCAATGTGGTCTCAGACTTTTCGACCCCACTGTACATGTTTGTTCTAAAACATTATAATGTTTATATATAGTCACAATTTATAGAGGGACTTGCATGGCAGACGCTCCACATGAACAGATTAAACCCATTTGTAATTGTTGATATGGGGAAGTTTTCTGTCAGGAGATGTTTATTTATTTATTTTACTTTTTGGAAGGAGTCTCCAGTGTTAGGGCTTAACGGTCAGAGAGATGTTTTCCGACACCAAAAAAAAATTTTAGTAATTTAATGACAAACTGCATTGTTTTGTATTATTATCTTATTAAGTACTTGATCTTTAATTTAAAAAAAAAAACAAAACTTATTTAATAGTAATTGTTGGCAAATTGCTGTGGTAGAAGAGGAATAAAAGACCTTTGGACATTCTGTTATTAAAAAATAGGCAACTTTGGGGTGGTAACAGTAAACCCACTTTTCATCACCCTGTTGTTGATTATTTTCCTATAACAGCACTCACTGTTGTCTTTTATTCCTTACCCAGAGCTATGGTAAGAGAGTATATATATGTGCATGCCTCTATGGTATAGAATGCTGAAGTTTTGGAGAGAACCAGGCAGCCGATTCTGGTCTCTGTGACTGCGTCGTGTTAGAAATGTTCTTGCCATGCGGCAACAGTGAAGAGGGCCATAGAAATCCGATCATTAATTTGTTCTAGGTTTGATTTCATTGCAGACCCACAGGCATCGTGTGTTCAGCAAGAAACAAAAACAATTACACAGACACACTAATGATGTGGGAATGATCACAAAGAGATGCCCACACATACTTTCACACACACATTCACACACACACTTACACACACTCCCTCAGTGAGAGCAAAGAAGTGAAACGCTGAGTGAAACCAGCTTCTCCGGCTACCTTTTTTGATCAGTGTTCATGCCTGGGGTCTACAGAGCTGCACCACTGGGCTCTGATTTCTGACTCAAACCTGTAATGATGGAGAGAAGGTGGGAAAGGTGGAACTGTGCACCACAGGCTCAGAGGACTTGAGATTGTCAGTCATTGTAATGATCTACAATAAAAAAAAAAATTTTAAAAAAAAGAATATCCACAGAAAATGACATGCCAAGGTATTACATCATTGTCAAATGCTAATAATGTTCATTAATGTTTTGTGTGTGTGTGTGTGTGTGTGTGTGTGTGCAACAGACCCAACATGCTGCAGGCCACTACACTGGAATTTGATTACAATATGGGATTGAAGGTTACATCACATACACGGGTTCCTCTAGGGTTCTTTGAAATGGTAAAGGATCTTGTAGATGCTGGATGGAACGTTTTTTTGTATCTTAGCCTTCGTACCTAAGCAACACTTTAACATATTTCTATAGTTATTTTATTTTAGTTATTCATACATTCATTCATCTTTAGGAATCACTTCATCCTGGTCATGGTGGTGGTGGATCCAGAGCCTGTCCCAGGAACACTGGGCATGAGAAAGAAGCACACCCTGAATGGGACGCCAGACCATGCACACACTCGTTCACATGTAGGGAGGATTTAATGTAGCCAATATACCTACCAGCATGTTTGTGGAAGGTGGGAGGAAACCAGAGAACCTGGAGGAAATCTGCATGGACACGCAAATGTGAAACTCCACACAGACAGGAACCCAACTCAGAATCAAGCCAGGCACCCTGGACCTGTGAGGTGGCAGTGCATAAGCAAGAAAAAATAAGTTGGACTAACTATATTCTTGGAAGGAAACGCATCCTCGAGCGTTCTGATAGTTAAATGTTCTTAGAAGCTTCAAGGGTTCCCACACAGGATTAAACTGAAAAATGAAAAACCCCTACGGGTTCGCTTTTTCCAGAGCGAATGCACACACAAGTTTTAAATTACAAGGGAATTTTTTTTTTAATCTAACCTTTATCTACCCCCATCTGTGGTGTATATGTGACACATTTCCATGTATACTCTTATAATGAAAATCTAATGGCAGTTACTGGGGCATCAATAATCCTTTAAAATATTAATTCCTTCACACCTAGAAGCAATTTAGAGTAGCTAGTCCACCTACCTGTGTGGAGGAGAACACGAGAAACTGTCCACACACAGTAACCCTAGCTCAGGATTGAACCAGGACCTGGAGCTGAGAGGCATTAAAATATGCGCATATATAACGCAAATTCAAAATTACACTTATCACATTCTAACAATAAATGTCTTAGGATTTGACACGTGAGAAAGTCTTACCAAATCTGCTCTAATGGAGTATTAGCCAACTTTTCAACACTCTAGCAGTACGTTAAAAAGTAAATCTGCTAAGTTAGACGTTTGTAAAGGGATTTTTTTTTTTTTTTTTTTTTTTTTGGTGTTTTGATTCACCGAGACAAAACCATAATTAGTTCTACTGAATGTCTTCTATCTCCGAAAGGAAAAGTTATACAGACTAAGTTCCATTCTGAACACATTTGAATGAATAATTCATGAATCCACAGCTCACTTGAATTCTCGAGTTGTGATTCAGAAGATGTTGATTAAGTGTCTATAACAGCAGACAGTAGTGCTGGCTGGAAGGCAAATCCAGCTCTAATACATATTCATTTCTAATAGTAACAACTGACACAGGAACTATATTTTAAAATTTATGTTTATTTCACATTTTCAGAAGGAGTCTCCAGTGTCAGTGTTTTATAACAGGCAAGATTTCTACCATGGGAAGGTCTTCAGGACAGAGGACCTTGTGTTTTACATTTTCTCTGTAATCTGTGTTTTTTTGTCTTATTAACTTCAGCAGTCACAAAGACCGAAGAATTTCCGTAACATAACAAGCTGCATTATTATCTCTGAATAACTTCAAGAGAGAGACAAAAAACAGACACTGATGAGGGAATGACTGTTTATATGTAGCTCGGTGATAACAGGGACTAATTTGTTTCGCAGATGCTCCACAACATTAAGTCTAGCTATGCATGGATAAAAAGTATGATGTGTCATTCTTTAATTAATAAAAATTGTTAGAGTGGGCAAATTGCTGTGGGATAAGAATAAACACTCTGGTACATGCTGTTTTGGGAGAGAAAAAAAAAAGTTTTAGTTTTAACAAATTTTAATTCAGTTTAATTAAAGTTTATTTTTAATTATTTTCCTAAAACGATTATTTACCCAAAACGATGTCACGTCGTTTCACCCATAGACTTCTGTTACACGTATGTTTTCTGTTTCTGTTCTTTTCTCACTACAGGAAAACATGTTATATTTCTAGTCAGCAGCAGTCACGTACTACAGATGGCAGTAGATAGAGATTAGATTGAAAAAATATCTTTGTATTCCTTTAATTCTTTTGAATTTCTCTTTTAAAGGCTTTGCAGCATGATGATGTTTTAGGATAATTAGTATCAGTTTCATTCCCTGCTGCATTAGCCAAATGTTCCTCGCCCCAGGATGCCTTCAGGAGGTCTTTTGACGTTTCTCCATGGTGCATCATTTTTCCAGTATGTGCCTTCATGGAATCTACCATTTGGGTCAAGGCTGAGAGTGACTGTCTCATATCATCAGTCATCTCTGACCTTTTCATTGCGGTGACTGCCTCTGGCTGAACCACAGTGTCACACTGCTGCTACTTTGAAACAAACATGCATGATGTAGACAAGCAGATTGACTGAGAATCTATTGCCTTAGCTATCCATTATCATGGCCATAATGAACAACTTGCTAAATGAGCTGATTTTCTTATTCTTGAATTTGCCTTGACTTTGAGCTTTCCTCTATGTGAGGTGATCGGCATTCGTGTCACTTACCCGGGTCCTTGACTGGGGAGCATGCCACTGCATTAAGAGCCTTTTTAATTACCCACGAATCAAGATTAGCTCTTTTTTTCATCCTCTGTAACTCCCAGTGATCTATCAATCAGTGCCGAGTAGACATTTAAGCAAGTCCAAGGTCAGTGACATTATAGTTCCACAGCCTCCCTAGGGAGGTCCTCGGTAGTTAGCGTGTTAAAGGTGCTAATTAGCACTGGCAAGCAGAGCGTGTTGTGCAAAAATCTGTAAATCCATACTGGCCTGGATATAAGGATAATTCAACTCAACAAGGCAAAGATTAGCAGAAAAATCAGATAGAGCAGAGCTACACCTTATTTCTGGCCAGTGCTTGATTGTAATTGTTTGTCAGCAAGAGATTTCAGGACTTGACAGCTTGACCTTGTGTGTGGTTATCACAGACAAACACTGCCTTGATGGCACACACACTTCAGAGGACAGGCGAGAATGTGAGGAAAGGAGAGAGACCTCCCACCAGACTGCAGAAATCCTGGATAAAAGATGAGCAAACTATAGTGTTGCATCCAAAAAGTTTTTCATAATGCATCCTGCTTTTTATAATGTACAAGTGCTTAGAAAGCCTGTATCTCCACAGTTATAGCATATAAAGGTGACAGTCTATACTATCCCGTCTTTCCTAGCTATTCCAGGTCATCTGTCGACTTTCAGCCATTAATCAAGCTCTCATTGGCTTAAAAAATGCAGCTGTAGGTGGCAGAGGAAACCTTTTAGAGCTACACACTCTGCTCTACATTGTAAATGAACAATGTCCTCTCCTAGAAGCTTTAGCGAGTTTTAAAAACAGTGACATAAATGAGCAAACGTTCTCGCAGGAGGCAAGGCTGAGAGTGATAATGCACCGTGACATAAAAAAAGAACACAACACCCAGGAGAGCCCAAGATGAGATCACACTGAAATAGTTCCAGCAGCAGTAATGGGACGGCGAGCTTGCTATGCACAGTAGATCATCACTCAGACATGGACTAAGTGCACGGGGTAGACACCATGCAGCTGAATCTTTACACACTGCTCCATTTTCCTTTTAACATTTTAAGGGATTCTGATCTGGGCATGGAGTCTATTTCATAAAAATTCTTATCTTGGACCTATAATTCATGTAATTTGTATATTTCAAAAGGCTCTTAAAATATTCCCTCAGGAAATTTCACTTTGCAAGAGAGACATTCCTAAGCTTATCAGCCCTAAAAGACGAGTTACAGGCTCTTTCACGAGTCCAATTTCACTCACACTTTTCTCTGACCCAAGATATTTCTTTTTATGACATTAGAGAGATTAAAGAAAAGAGGGGAGAGGGGAAATGCTGCCAAAAATGATCTTGACAAAAAGGGCTTTCATTACAGTTTAACCTCCAATGTTAAAATCTCCATTAATTTGTTTTCGGGAAGAAGAGCCTAGAACTACAGTACATTTAACCTTAACCATAAGGACTCCTATGGGAAAAAACACAACCCACGAAATGTAATGAGCTGTAACACAAACTATAGCTCATTCTAATGAGATGTTCAGTATTGCTTTAAGAACTTTTCCATACACTCCACTGAGTTAACCAGTCCTTCTTCCCTTTTTCCTTTTTTTTAGTGCCTGTCTTATGCAACATCTTAGCAAACTTGATCTAGAGATCCTCTACATGTGAGAAAATATAGCCATATACTGTAAGTTTCAGTGGATGTGGAAGCTCTTACCACAAAATACACAGCAGACCAAACAATTTTACAAAGTAGAGGAAAAAATTAACATATCTGATTAGTTGTAAATGGTGCATAAGGCAGATGTAGAACCAGCAGCGGCTCATGACCATAGATTTTGGTGCAATATACTGTATCTTACAATAGAGAAAGATTCATCACAGACATACTCCTTCTTGACAAAAAAAAAAAAAAAATGGGCCAAGCCCAAAATGGCAAATATTAAGGTTTTACTGGTCTTAACAACAAATCATTGGTCAGGTCATCAGTTGTGGCAGATAACCAAATGATGATTAATCTTTTAAGAAAAAAAATATATCCCAGAAGATATTTTTGGAAAATTTTGTACACCCAGACATGTGTTAGTCTGAACTGTACATCAAACATTTTAATCATTACAGACTTTATAAGTGAATTTCTCTGTTTCTAGCTTTTCCCCAAACAGTTCACTGCAGCAAAAGTAAATGAGCAAATGGTGGCACAGGAGGCCTCAGGAGTGCATTTGTTTAATTCTTGCTAATCATCTGACCAATGATTTATATAGTGGCTGCAGAGCACTTTATAAGCGAGCCCACCCTGGCAACCATGTCATTATCCATCCTGTGCACTGTTTCTCCCCATGGGGCAGAGGAATGGGGCAGAGGAATTCCTCCCCCAGTGGACCTCTGTTAGCGCTTATTGCAGTTCCCATTTTGGACCACTAGGTGCAATAATAACTCTGTGGATCTAAATGGGGCAGTGAGAGTGCTGCCCCACGATTACACAACATCTAGAAAGATGAGCAAATCAATGGAACACCTGCTTATATCTGTCAAACAGCATTTTTTTTAATCATTTGTCACTCAAAAGGGGTAATTAGCATTTAATTTAGTATTGCTTGATATGATACCAGGGAGGATGTAATAGAGGATGAGCCAGAACACTTTATCTTTGTTACTGTTACACATTAATATAAATTTGCTTTACAGCTGAACTGGAAAATGAATCAACACCTCCTGACCAATCAGATTTGAAAATTCAACAACGCTGTGGTATAAATAAAAACATACTATAGTTGCGTAAGGGATGTTAAAGGCATCAAATAAGCAGATCTTTTTGCTGCATAGTAAGTGTGAGTGCCAGCAAAGCAGCGGGTGTCATCCTATGATCTCCTGCTCATTCCTAATTGGGAGAATAATGCACAGGAGACGCATATCAGCAGTAAAAATAATTAGAAGTGGAAGTGAGTTGACAAAAATAGAGTCAGATAAAGAGTCACAGTGAGGAGTGTGAGACATGGTAGAGGTAGATAGACGAGGAGCAGTACAGTAGGACAGGAGAAGGGCACAACAAGACTGACAATGAATCGTTTTCTCCTTAAAATTCTACAGAAGGTGGCCTGCTAGTCTGTAGTGGGTTCTCTGGGTCTGGAAAAGATGGCGCTATTGTTATTTATAGTCTGCCTTACTCAGGACATCAGAAACATTGGTGCTGTGTCAGCCACTGTCAGATATTCGATTGGATTTTGTGGTTTATGTAACACTATGTATAGTGCATCTGTATTGTTGTATGTGTTCTGAGGACAAAAAGAGTCCATGTTCTATTACAAAACTTTTAGCTTACTGTAAGTCTATTGTATGAATTGTATGAATTCTGATGACCTATTTATGGTGTAATATCTCTGATCTCATATTTTAAGACTGAGCATACAGAAGTGGGTCTGAGACCAGTCTGACATATACCTAGTCATTTAAAACATCTCTAATCTGTTGTTATTTATAGCTCCGCAGTTAAGGGTCTGTGCTCAGGTCAGGTCAGGCTCCGTCTCTCTCTGGCATCTGACGGCCTGCTGAAGAGGAAAATAAACACAAATAGGCTGCTGTAAACCATGCACGAATGTAGACAATCACACATTACTCGCTCGTTCTCCACAACTGAGATAGTCCAGGGGGTGGAGCTGGATCTTATCCAACTAGTCCTATAAGCCTAACCCTAACCTCTAACTCTAACCCACACACAGCACACTTATCCAGCCTGACACAAAGTCCACCCCATGGACTTTTGGGTCAACTTTAGGGAGGAGGAGCTGGATCAGGTCAGACTCCACCCCATGGACTATTTGTTCCGCAGTGATAGGTGTCCTTGCAACAATTCGCTGGACCACGTCCCTGCTGCCACAGTGACTTGTTGAAGGCTCTGGGTTCAAATCCCACAACTGCCACTGCTGGGGCCTTGAGCACGACTCTGAACTCTCAACTGCTCATCCATGTGCTTGGATTTTATTTTTTTCTCACTACCTTGTCAATGTCTTAATGTCACAAATGAACTAGGCCATCTTTATAATCACCGAATACAGCGACAGTCGCAGTGAGGCCAAGTAATATCATTTGGAATTCAAAATATTCAAATATCACAGAAAATCACCTCCTTGTATTGATGGTTTTTATACCCTTTATCTGAGGAATATTCTTTTTTTCATTTGGACCCCATTTTGTCAGGATCCTAATTTCTCTCTCATTGTGCCTGGGGAACCATGAGCACAGAGCATATTGCTCCATTTAGCAATTATTTTCAGAAACACACCGATCCAGAACAATGTTCTGTTTATGTAATGTGAGAAACCATGTGAGTGATGTGAATTTTTGAGGCCACCCATTTTGAGCCATGGATAAATTATGATGAGGCACTGCTCTCTAGTGGTGATGGTGAAGAACAAACCGTGGCACAAATATGAATTTATGTTTATTCAGACATTAGTAGGTGACTGATGAGGAAGCCATGTGGAAGATTTATTAGGACAAAGATTTATTAGCACTTTATTAGCACATGTACCCAATATAACAGAAAATATGGGATTCTCTTATCTCTTACCTCTTATCTTATTGTTGCCTCTAGTGATGGTAATTTGCCAACACTAACATTTTTTTATTAATTACATAATGACATACTTTTTATCAATTTATAGTTGTATTTAATGTTGTGGAATGTCCACAACACATGTTAGTTTCTGTTATCTGTTACGTTGTAGCAGCTATTCCCTCTCTTTTCCCTCTCTCTTCAGGTTAATAAGACAGAAATTACAGCATGGCATTGCACTGAGAAATATCAAAGCGTAAAGTCCTCTGTCATGATGACTTTCCCATGGTGGAAAATATAGTCACAGGTTTGACTACTACAAAGTGCTGACACTGGAGACTCCTTCCAAAATTGCTAAATAAACATCTCCTCAGAGCAAACCTCACCCTATTAACAATTACATGTTTTTTATGTTTATGTGGATAGTCTTCCAAGCCTCTTTGTACATTGTTACTACAGAAATGATAACAAGTCCATTAAAACGAGTGAATTAATATACATAAACCTTGTAGCCGGAACTATTGTCAGAGCTGCTCTTATAGAAAATTAATCAACACTTTCTGACCAATCAAAATTTGGTCTTTGTTAGGGCTTTGTTTAAACTGTAATAAAACATATCAAAAGCATTCGACTGGCAGTATCTAGGCCTACAGTACTGTGCAAAAGTCTTAGGCACATGCAAAGAAATGCTGTAGAGAAAAGATGCCTTCAAAAATAATGAAATTAAATGTTTCTACATTAAAAAAAATATTATAAAGAGCAATAAACATTAATGAATGAAACAAAGTCAATATTTGGTGTGATGACATGACCCTTTGCTTTAAAAGAAAAATGAGGAGTCTCAGGTACAATGTGTGCATTTTTATAAGGAAATTAGCAGTAAGTTTTACTGAACATCTTGCAGAAGCAGCCACAGTCACACTCGCTTCTTATTTTTGCAGCAAAACCCAGCAGCCTTCATTATGTTTTTTGTCTGAAAAGTGATCACTTATGTAATATGCTGCTTAGTTTACTGACATACAAACATTTTCTGTGACACTTAATTTTGTGCTGGAAAACTAATGATTGGAAGTCTAAAATCTATAACAAAGTTTGTACTAAAAAACAAACAGGGTGCCTAAGACTTTTGCACAGTACTGTATGTCATTTAAGAGTTTGTTCAACCATGCAGCCTGCTACATATGTGATATAACCCCATACTGATGTTATATATAGCATCATAACATCAGCTATATATAACAGCTGTCCTGCACCGCAGAGATGCCTCTCACTGTGGATGCTTAGCAATGAGAGCAACTGGCAACGTCATACGAATAAAACTGACCAATCAGCTTACACATACGCGCCCTCCTCCAATCAGGGTGGCCATGTTGGTGGAAAACCCAAATCTGTGTAATGATGTCCTGGAGAGATTTGTTTGTTGTCATATACTGTATAATACAGTCAGTCATTATATACACAGCCTATGGCTACCATAGCATAAGGACTTTGAATATATAATGATATATTGTAAGAAATTAAAAAAACTACTGATCGCACCATGGTCCTGGTCATTAACACTGAAAAAACACTGCTAGGGTATTTTAACTTCAGACAGAATGTAGATCATTAATGTAACAGCACAACAGCAAAAATAAAGACAGAAGCTCTTAGGTTGTTTACCAGACACTGGTTTGTGTATATATAGTGTATAAATCACAAAACTGACCTAAATTTATGAACTATGTAGATTAAATCGAATGTGACCTCCCGTAGAAGTACTGAGAGCGTAGAGCTACATCCATAACACCATGTCGGTGGCTTTTTCATGAATTATAAATAGAAAAGGGAACTGTATTTTTTTTTTTTACCAAATGCTTAACATTAAACAATTCGTTATCTATTATCTTGATAGCTAGTATTTTCCAGTTTCTGTTCTGTGTGTGTGTGTGTGTGTGTGTGTGTGTGTGTGTGTGTGTGTGTGTGTGTGTGTGTGTGTGTGGTGCACATGCATTTATACAACAGTTCTACTAACAAGAAATTAATCTGGAGTAACTGACATTTCAGACATAATATGGCCAAATATGTTGCTTTATTTTCTCTCCATCAATGAAAATAGTTCCCAAAGACGCCGCAGTTGGATAGAGTATTGTGTGTTACCATGGCAACGCACAGACTGACTGCCAGCCCATACTAAGTGTAGGAGGAGTTTCAATGTCACAAACTATTGCTAGAGTTTGAATTTTATGTGGCGAACACACACAAGCGGAGTGATACAAACCATGAGGGGTCTCAGTGCTGTCAGGGCTCTTGGAACGCCGCTTATCCAGTCAAATTTGTGAACTGAAACGAACTATTGTATAAAATATATTGACGTCTGCACAACACATCACTGTTCTCAACATTCAGTTCCCCATTCCCATCTGCTCCTGAAGGGATTCTGAACAATCCCATGCACTTATTATATTTGCGAATCAGTGAATGTGTCCTTTATATTCCCACAAATTCATATTTAACCGCTTGCTCCTGAATGCACGAGAGTCAGAAGGACCACCAGCTTAAGAGACTTTTTTGTTGGTCACTATGGGACCCCAGTCCTGATGCACACCTCTAGTGTAGTTAACGGTATGTAATCTTGAAGAAACAATCATTTATATATACTAAATTTAGTCTAAGCAACAAGCCGCTAAAACACCAGCCCAGCTGATCAAACTGCAAGCAAACCAGCACTTACCATCCAGAGTTACTGTTACTAATGTGACATCATAGACATGTAATAATATAAATAGTAAAAATATAAATAGTAAGGCAATTAGTTTATGGATGAATTAAGTCAAGTAGTAAGCTGGTAAAGACAGTCTATGAGAAACTAGACAGTTTTACCAGTTAGGTCTTTTTCAGGCAGCGGGTATCTGGTGAGATCAAGCTGGATTTTTCGGCAGGGAAAATTAAATTCTGTAAATTATGTTAGTGATGACAGGAGGCTTAGTGCTTAGCACCTTTGCCTCGCACCTCCAGGGTTGGAGGTTTGATTCCCGCCTCTGCCCTGTGTGCGTGGGTTTTTTTTCAGGGTACTCTTGTTTTCTTCCGAGTCCAATGACATGCGTTGTAGGCTGATTGGCATTTCCAAATGGTGTGTGTGTGTGTGTGTGTGTGTGTGTGTGTGTGTGTGTCCTGCGATATGTTGGCACCCTGTCCAGCGTGACCCCTGCCTTGTTCCCCGAGTCCCCTGGGATAAGCTCCAGGCTCCCCGTGACCCTGTACAGGATAAGCAGTACAGAAAATGGATAGATGGATGTTACTGGTGTCCTAAAGTCTGTGTACTGTGTACTGGAGCTGTGTACTTTACTGCTAGAGAAGCGCATTTAACAATTATTAAAGTACAATTTTTTTCAACTAGCTGATCAACAAAACCTCAGTGAGCTGAATGTCCTGTTTTTGTGTTGCTGTGACCTATCAGGACTTGAGTTGCACACTCTAGGATTACTTCGAGGATCCTTTTTCGAGGATCTGGCAACCCTGGACATTCATCTGCTTGTACAGCATTTTGCAGTCGGCTGCGTTTTATTCATTCATCACCTGCTCTCCTGGCTGCAGCTCCCGGTTTTGCGTTTGTCTCGAGGTTTTGGGTTGTAATTGATGTAAGTGGGGTTAGGTGTTCAGGCTGTTTGGGGATTTTTGTGCTCAGTTTTGGGAGGAAATCATCGTCTGAGATGGGCTGCGCCGGATTCACCTGCTCCAAGAATTCCCTCTGCGCCCTCAACATCCTCTACGTGGTGAGTAGCTAACATACAGCAACCATATGGACACCTTTTCTCAGTGGTAAGGATTTATATTTACGTGTTTCAATGCATGTCGTGAACTTTTCATGCAGGAACATTGGTAAACAATATCCTGCTCTACAACCAACAGGGTTAATATGAATTATTCAGGATAATTTCCGATGCTAATCAGCGGTTTTTGGTTTCATGGTGCCTGTCTCCACTGGCACTGAGGGAAAAGAAATAAAAACAAAACAACTTTTTAACCCATTTACCTCTGAAATGACACTAAACTGTAGGAAATGTGTATTATTTCATTTGAACATGCTATTTAGTGTGCTGTTTTCCGGACGTAACCATGGCAACCAGCGGTATTCCTTTAACTATGTGCCTACTATCTAGTATGCTAGTACACAGTTTGGAACAAAGCCCATGTTTCCTTTCAGTTTCCTTCAGTCACGTGACCTGGGGCTGATTACATTCCTTTACACTTCTTAATTCTTAACTCTCAAACTCTGAGCTCTTCATAATAAAAAAAAAAAAATTATTTGTGTAGTTACATTTGTGTCGCACTGTTCCTTTGTGTCCTGTTGAACCCATTAGATCAGATTCTCTTGTTTATGGCAAGCTGCTTGTCACGTTTCAGAGCTTTTTATACCTGTCATTTAGTCTTATAGACACCAATACAATAATATGTCTTGGAGATATTCTCATTTTAATTTTATAGTTTGTCACTTCCAGGAAAACAATTACAGTTATTTTGATGAATCATCCTGTACTAGTCTTGTCTTCATCCAATCAAATGCTCTCAATAAAGTGTATGTCCCGCCCCCAGGTCATGTCTTGCTCTACAGTAGCAACATGGTATATCGGTGCATTTTTGGCTGTGCGTCTTCCCGCACAATATTTCCTTTTCCAAACATCCCTGCCGAAAAAAAATGATATAAACCATCGCAAAAATTCTAATGGTTTCCACTACAGATACTATTACAATCCATCAGCTAACCATTAAAACCATTACCATTACTGGTCCTTAATGGCATCCTCTAGACATAACATGCCACAAAGAGAAGGCAGCAAAGTTAGAGACCAGTAGAGACCCATGGGGACCATTACAGTTTCCATTAAAACCAATACAATTCTGGTTATGACCATTAAAACCGTTAGAAATTTGTGCACAATGGCGTTTATGTGAGAGGCACTTTTCAGGGGAGTGTTTTACCAACTTGAGGCTGTTCAGTGCAGGAATGTCGCAATTCCTTCTCCATACACTGTTAGGACTTTTCCATCAGTAGGAGTATATAATATCATTCTGTTTACTTATTTAAAATAAATTATAAGCCTACCATTTAGCCATGTCAGATGCCTTCCGGCGATGACCATGCGCCTCTCTGTCACCGTCAGTGCTGCTGACAGTCAACCAGAGCTTCAGCTCAAACATGTACGGCTTAACTTCAAAAACACAGCATCTTGTCATCTAGGATATCATCCTCATTAACGTGAACAGATGTGGCTGAAGGCAGAGGTGAGAAATCCTCCACTAATCCTCTACTGTTGAGCGTGATTATGTTCGGTGAGGTGTGGCGTATCTCGAGCGCTATAAGCTGTTAAGTAAATCAGTCAAGCACTTCATCATGACATCACTCCGTCTTCTTGTTTTTAAAAGGAAATACATCAACATGCAGAATCACATCATGACACTCAAACTATTTCATGGGGACTTTAAACATTACCCATTGAGCACACACACATTTAAAAGACGTGTTTATGGGATGTCTAGGTTTTGGTGTGCAGGGAGAACATTTTTAATACGTATTTTTTGAAGATAATTGTGGATATATACAAACTTTCCTTAATATAGACTAAAAAAGTAGACCAAGAGTAGACCAATAAGATCACATGGGTGGCAAGGCGGTGCAATTGGTAGCGTTTCCGCATTACAACTCCAGGTTATCCGGTCCGTTCCTGTGCACGGGGTACTGTCTGTGTATAGTTTTGCATGTTCTCCATGTTTGTGTGGGTTTCCTCCCACCTCCCGAAAACATGCCAGTTGGTGGATTGCTAAGATAACTTGCACCTAGGAGTGAACGAGTGTGAATGTGTGTGTGCATGGTGTCCTGTGATGGACTGGTGTTCCATTCAGGGTCTATTCCCGCTTTGCTCCCAGTGTTTTCAGGGATTGACTCCAGATCCACTGCAACCCTAATAATTGATAATGTTAAAAGTTAACTAAACTGGTTAAACTGTTATTACCAAAATGTGACCTTGATATCATCCTAGGAGCACTTCTGGCACTTCTGTTATCATGTTTTAACTGTTATGTTGGTGTTTTTATCCGCTCTGACTCACTCTCTGACTGCTGTCTCCCTCCTCCTGTCTGTCCTCCTGCAGATGGTGAGCATGTTGATGATCGGCATCGCTGCCTGGGGAAAGTGGTTTGGCCTGGTCTCGAGTTTCCAGGTGGTAGGGGGCATCATCGGCATTGGGGTCTTTCTGTTCCTCGTCGCTTTGGCTGGACTCATTGGCGCTATAAAGCACCACCAAGTTCTTCTCTTCTTTGTATCCTTTGCTGTGAAAGTCAGCAAGTCACTGGCGAACAGTTTGCCTATGAGATGTGTTAAAAGATATCTGAGTCTGTCTAGCATCATTTTGGGGGCAACTATGAATAAACAATAAAATAATAATAATAATAATACAAGCCCAGACATGAAACCTGCTTGGCTTGGGCACCTGGGATGATTTGTCCAACTCTGCTGTATGTGAGGGGATATTTATTTAGCATTTTGGAAGGAGTCTCCAGTGTCAGTGCTTTGTAACAGTCAGAGGTAAAGATGTGACTTGAAGTTTTCAAACACTGATTGCAGTTACGCGGTAACGTGACGAGCTGCAACTGTTAAGCAGTTGTTTATAGCTGCTCTAATGTAAGTGATAACAGGAACTAACTGGTCCACAATATTCAGTGTAGCTGTAAACGATTAAAAAGTGTCATTCTTTAAAAACTTAACTGTGATAACTGTAACTCGGCTTCACGTTGGCCACCCAATCATTGACTATTTACTTCTAACAGCATGCCCTGTTGCATTTTATTTCTTTACATATTGCTTGAAATTTTAATGTGAGTTACAACATTTTGTAACCATTAACACATCTCCATAAACATGCCTTAATGCATGAAAGTCATTTTTTCCTGAGATTTGGATTTTTTTTTTCAGAGGTGTGACTTTTATTCTCAAACACACTTTTTTTTAAAAAAGTCAACTTTGTAATCAAATGCACTTTCATTGTCTAAGGGATGTCAGGGCTTGACATTTATAGCCATTGTTTGTTCCCCTTCATTTTCCATGAGCATGCAATAAGATGCTCGGTGTCCATTTTCGCTTTGTAGTAAAGCCGTACACTGAACACTCCGCAGCGCAGAAATAAATACTTCATGAAAGTCGAATATTCATCATGCTGTGTTTATGCTGTGTTTATTCCTTTATCCTTCTTTAATGGTCGATTATTAGTACATGATTATCCTCTTCCTGGTGTTTGTGGTCCAGTTCTCGGTGTCCAGTGCATGCCTGGCCATTAACAAAGAGCAGCAGGTAAAGTTTGATTAGATCACAACACCCTTCATAAATCCAGAAAACAAATCGGCCTCAGTGGATCTCTTAAGCGTCATGCTAATTCATTTTGGAGTTTAATGGTGGTGAGATAATGAAGTGAAGCGCTGCTGTTTTTCTTGGCACTCACTGTAGCATGCTGATCAGTTATATATTACACTGTGTATTTTTAGAAAGCTCTTAGACTGATTCAGTGTTGTTGTTTTATCCTTGCCAGTCTTTCGCCTCCTGTTATTTGTGGTCTTGGTGTTATGTGTGAATGCACAAGCTTTTGTGCCTTAGCAAAATTTCTATGAAATGTTTTCATATATCTCGACGAGCTACATTATGTAAATACTAGCATTATTCTTTTGGTAGAGGCTAGGAATTCCACATTTTAGCATCAGAGAACGCTGCTATGCAAAAATATGCCAAATGTGCAGTCTTCTTTTTATTTATTGATGAGCCGATCGACATGTGAGTGTGGAATGATTGACAATTGCGCAGGTGTTTTGAACTCTCTGATATTAACTTACACCCACTGGAAGCTCCACCCATTCTCCCATGTCACATTAGTAATCTCTCATCTCATCTTGATTTTCTCACATGAAAGACATCTGTCAGGGTACACTATATGGCCAAATGTTTGTGGACACCTGACCATCACACCCATAAGTAGGTCTTTCCCAAGCATTACAATTTCTCTTCACTGGAACTAAGAGGCCCAAACCTGTTCCAGCATGATGATGCCCCTGTGCACAAAGCCAGCTCCATGAAGACATGGTTTGCCAAGGTCGAAGTGGAAGAACTTGAATGTTCTGACCTCACAGAGCCCTCATCTCAAACACCTTTGGGATAAACTGGAACACTGACTGCACCCCAGGCCTCCTCACCCAACATCAGCGCCTGTCCTCACTAATGTTCTTGTGGCTGATTGATCACAAATCCCCACAGCCACGCTCCAAAATCTAGTGGAAAGCCTTCCCAGAAGAGTGGAGCTTATTATAACAGCAAAGGGGGGATAAATCTTACAGTCAGCATTTCTTTAACATGACAGAAAAGTACAGAGACACCTAATGGAAATTAGATTTAAATTGTCGGTCCTATTTGTGTGTGTGTGTGTGTGTGTGTGTGTGTGTGTGTGTGTGTGTGTGTGCACGTGTAGAATGAGCTGTTGGAGGTGGGCTGGAACAACTCGCGGACCACACAAAGGGACGTGGAGAAGAGCCTGAACTGCTGCGGATTCTCTCATGTGGAAGTCAATGACACCTGTCCTGCTGTAATTCTCTCTCTCTCACACACTCATCTACACACACACACACACTTTTTTCTGTCTTTCTGGGGACCTTCTATTGACAAAATGATTACTGTAGTTAATTAAAGCTATGCCTACACCTTAACCCTTAAATACCTCAGTGACCAGAAGGAAATATTTTGGCTCTTTTTGTTTTTCAAATAAAACCTGTAAAAATGAACCAGATTTTTGTGAGGCATTTGACACTATCTTTGTAAGGACTTTTTTTTTTCTTCAGTCCTCACAGTAGGCTAAAAACGTGCACACAAAATGTGTACACACACCTATGCACACTGATTTATTTTACAGCTTTATGACTTGCACTAAATATCATAAATGTCCGTTCTGTGTGAGGAGATTTAGTTCCAGGGCCCTTAAAAACTTTATTTAACTTTTTTCCTAAATTGTCCATGTTGATCCCCAGAATAAAATACCTTTTTTGTGTTATTTAGCAAACCCAGGACATGTTGTTTTGTTTTAATTAAGCAGTAAGTGCAAGGTCAATGGCTGTCTAATCGTTAGAAGACCTTTGCGCTAGTTGTAGTGGAGATGATATTGCTGTTTATGAAAGTCAGAGATGTTTAGTCTTGTTTTATTCACTAACCTTCCCTGTACTGATAAATAGATTCTAAAAGGACAGAGACCCAGAGAATGACAGAGAAGTCTACATATGTACACATGGGTGACAGTTTAAAAGGAAATAGCAACATGAAGTGTGTTAGTAAGGTGCTGGACCACCTCAAGTCTCTGTACTGTACTGGAGGGATGAACACCTTTCTTTCTAATGATATTCCATCAGGGAATATTCAGATACTCAGGGCTGTGCTGTCGCCGAGATTATAGTGAAGCATGTCTCGTCTGACCAGATCGCTTTTTTTCTACATCTCTGTAGACTAGCGCATGTGTTTTGTTTTGGGTTTTTTTGCACTGCTGAACTCTCGAATGTGTCTTCATTTTTGTACTGTTTGCAGACTTGCTATAATCTCCCTCTCTGCGTAATCGATGATAGATCGTTCTCGCTCTTCTGTTTTCCCTACATATCGCACTAATGCACAAGCATTGCTGTTACTGAACCTACAGTCTAAGAACCCGCTCCAGGTCTATAGCTACTGTGGTTTATCAAAGGTTATGTTGTGATTTGTTTGGTTGCTCCTGCAGGCATGTTTCACTCATTCCACATGTGACACGTGTGCAGCGAAGATCCAGGAGCATGTTGGGGAGGTGCTGCGCATCGTCGGAGGGATCGGCCTCTTCTTCAGCTTCACTGAGGTAAGGCAGGACTTTTAATGTGGGTATAAAATGGTACAGATGTTTTTCAGGAATATAATTAGATAACATGGCTGCAGAAAATATTGTTTGCACAATATTTCCTTTAACAATATTGACATTTCAGAAGCTTGCGATATACAAAACCAAAATATTTTGCTGTGTTCTCTGAGCTTTTTTGTCTGCAAAATTTGGGGCATGGCCATGAAATGCAGGGCGGAACAAAGTTCAAATAGATGTTTTTCAGGAACTGCATATCCAATTGAGCTGAAATTTGTTGTACTGCATTGTTGTGCTAATCTATAAGTGGATTTTGATAACTGGGTTACTTTCAGCAGGTATTTTGCATGATTAACACTGAACACAGTTATCAGGAAGTTGATAAGCATGTTCATCTATGGTTTCTTTATTGTTCTATAAACTTATCAAGAACTGAACACTGGAGGCGATATTTGCAAAGAGTGCTTGGACCCCTACATTCGTCATTGTTAATTGTTTGTTTATTTATTGTCCTGTTCTTTGTCAAAGATGTGATGTTTTAAAGCCATTTCCAAAACTGATTAAACTGTAGTTTTATTGTGGGTTATTTATTTATTATGTTAGAATGTAATGTGTTTTAGATTTTGCACCCTTAAAAATCTATTTTAGTAGACTAAATGCTCGTTTTTTGCTTTCTGTGAAATGAGCACCCATTGAATACAAAATACACTTTTCGTGTTTGAGTATGGTGAAAACTCCTATATTTCCTTTTCCTCTCCTGTTTCCTGTTTTTAGATCCTGGGGGTGTGGCTGACCTACAGATACAGGAATCAGAAAGATCCACGGGCCAATCCTAGCGCCTTCCTGTAAACCCCAGCCTGGACATGGCAACTTCCTGTCCTTCATCCTTCAAACTCCTCTAACCACTGGACTTCTTACTAGAGCTCTGTACAACACCAGAAGTGTGTGTTTGCTTTCTCTGAAGCAGAGATCAGTGCTCGTTCTCGCTGCTACGTGTGTTGATCATTTTGAAAGAGTGCAGTGTACTGAGGCAAAAAAAAAATCATGTATATGTCATGGAGCTGATTTTTTTTGTTTGTTTTGAATGGAGCTACGGCTACACCAAATGAAACAGAATTTTTATGGAGGAAACACTTCTATAGTTAAGGGCTAAACGTAATTGTCATATTTACTGTCAAAAAAAAAAAAGACCAAATGTGGAGAAAAAAAAAACCTGTGGGCTAAGTGAGAGTAGTATACAAAAAACAGACTGAAGCTACTGATCATGAACGCAATAAAATGATCATGCTTTTTGGTTGATTGATATTCATTTTAATTACTCTTCAGCATGAAAAAAAAATGAAGTTAATTAATTGGGAAAAAAAATAACAGTGCATGGTTTTTATTCATGCAATATGAGTATGACAGCCTGTTAAGTTTAATGCTCTTGGTTTGACATAGTGTAGCTCGGGAATGGATCACAAAATGTACATCATACTTGTGTGTGCTATCAAACCAGTTAAGTCTGTGTGTATTTGTGTGTGGTTTTGGCTTTGTGCATGAACACTTCACTATAGTGTGCATCTATATTCTACGGTTCTGTGAACTATGCCTTCATCCATTGCAAAAACAATAAATATATTAAAAAAAACAGAATAAAGGGCAGATAATCCCACATTTCTGTTGTCCAGTTTTTGTTCAGCTTAATTGCAGGGTTTATAGAAAGGAAATAGTTTCACTTTTCCTTCCTGTTCTCAGGGAATTTCTTTTAGACTAATTGTTTCCTCCAGTGCTAAAACCAATCAGTTTGCAAAAAAAAAAAAAAGCAGGAATCGCTGAAGAATAAAACCTGCTTTCGTAACCAGGTAACTAGGCAACGGGGTTTCCTGGTCAACACTTCACCGGTTTCACACTCACCCCGCCTTAAAGGATATGAGCTGGGGGGCTTCCTTTAACTCTAGATTGAGGCAAACCAGTCAAGCATGCTGCAGTTCCTGGAGCTTAAATTCACTGCATTCATCCGTAACATTTTCCCTCAAACAGGTGCAAAATGGCGTCTCTGTTGAACTCTCTCTGACTTAGCAGACTTTTATCAAAAACAAAAAATCACCATTTCTATTTTTCTTGAATTTTTTTAATTATATACATTATTAAGATGCCAAGTTAATCAAAATCACCGTGTTTAAAAATTCTTTTGCTGTCATTTATAAGTGTAATTTGTAAGTGTCACTGAAGAGCTGGGTCCTATTCCAGAGACACTGGGTGAGAGACTGGAATACACCCCAGATGGGACACCAGGCCATCACAGGGTACCATTCACACACTCATTCACACCTAGGGACCAATTTAATAGAACCCTTTCGCCTACATGCACGTTTTGTTGGCCAGTGGGAGGAAACCGGAGAACCTGGAAAAACCCCATGCACACACTGAGAACACAAAACTCCACACAGTAACCTGAGCTCTGGATCAAACTGGGGACCCTGGAACTGTGAGGGGGCAACATAAAAACTGGATTTGTTCTGAATTAAACAAACTAGAATGCCAGTACAACCAAACAAAATGTTACAAAATAATCATGGTTTTGTAATGAAGAGTGCTATCATTTCACTCTTAGAAATTATTTGTTAATAGCTGTATCTTTATTTTTCTGAAATGAAACCTCTGCTGAAACCACCTAGGGTGCTAGACGAAACCCTTTTTCTAAGTGTACTTAATATTTCATAGGAAAACCTGCTGTATTTGGAATATTTTTATCCATTTATTTTTGTTTTGAATATATATAAAAAGCATTATTAAGCTACCTGACAAAAATCAGTCCCATCCACAAATAACAGCTCCCTATTTTATAATGTCCTTAGTAAAGCCAGAGTGTTTTATTCCTTACATATGTAAACCATGTCACTTGTTGGCCAGACTGTGAGATTGTCGTTTCTACACCGTGTCCATATAGACACATGCCAGGATGTCAGTTGTAGGATGTGAAGGGTCAAATCTATCTGTGGCTTATTCAAACCGGGACACTTTAGCTTGCAAAATCAGTCCCATAGGAAACCTGTGGGATCTGTTAAACAGTGAAATCTAGTTGAATTGTTCACCAAGTCAGTGGAAGAGGAAGTTAATCACATTTCTTTACTAATACTTGGTTAAGTGTCCCTCGCCTTAATTCTTGAAACAGTGTTTGGTATTCAGAGAATGTAGAAATGGAGATATAATCATATATATTATAAAATTAATGCATATTAATTATATTATAAAATTAATTATGTAATAATTATACAATAGTCGATTTTCTCTTTACTGAATCTATTTGCTCCTTTTTTGTTGCCTTACATACTTTTATAAGCTCTTATAAGGTTTGTTATGCATGTTTGTGGTTTTGAATAAAGAAGAATCATTATTTTCTAAATTCGACTTTGTTTTTTTTGTGTGTTCCAGTGTGTTGATATAGTATAGATACCAGACACTTGCATGGTAAACATTTTTGCAGGTTTTATGTATAGGACCAGACCCCAATGGGCGAGGTAAAAGTGAGTAAAACTTAATCCTGCCTATTTAAACACCCTAGTGAGGCCACTTATTTACTAGCAAGGAGGCCACAAATGTGAGCGTGGCGCTCATTTCTTTACTAATGAAGACACAAAAGCAGAGTTTAGCAGAATTTTCCTTTATTTATCCAAAACAAATGCATCCCTGATGCAGTACATTAGATGAAAAGCCGGTCTGTAAGGCTGACAGTAACAGAAACTCAAAACAAAATATATCCAAAAGATTTCCAGTGCGTGTTTTTACAGCATTATAACAGAATAAGAACTACAGTATAACTTCTAAAAGGGGGAGATAATCCACTCCAGGATGGAAGACATCATGAGGTTGCACTTTACAACTCTGTTTTCAGGAGCTTCTTGGCTCTGAGCATGTTGTTCTGCACTGTTGGAGTGAATAAAAATGTAATTTAGTGCTTAGAAGTAGTGCATTTTTGTAGAATGTTCGGGATCTCACTTATAATCAATATAATCAATCATCTCTAATGACTGTCATAAAATTGGAAGTATAACAAATTATTAGAATAAAACGAGTCCACTTACGGAGTTTCATGTCACTGGGCTCATAGGCGTACATGCGGTTGGAGTAGCGGCCGGTGATGTCAGCACGAACAGTCATTGAGGGATCTGGAAAAAAAAAGTAAAGTGGTATCTTTATTCACTTTGTCATTTGGTAGAAAAAAATTAAACAGAGTCATCTTTCAGGTATAACACACTCACCAACAAAGATGATTCTGGGAACGTACTGCCCATCAGGAGACAGGTGCTTATCTGTGGTTTCATACTGTAATATATAGATTCATAGATTCACATACTTTTCGCTTCATCCATAGAGAAATACATTAAATTTTAAAGATTAAAGACTCACCACCAGGTTCAGAAGGATGAAGTCCTCGTCGGCTAGTTTCTGGATCTCTTTATCCTCAGCGAAAGCCTTCTTCAGGGCTGGTGAAGGAACAAAACAAATATTTGCTCACCTAACATTTGGCAAAGACGTTGACCTAAATTGTTATGCGCAAATAATCACTTAAACATTAACGGATATGAAATTCCTCAGGAGCAGGATTATATAATTACCCTGGCTGTGTGGGCATTCTTCCAAGTGGAGGATGACCATCAGGGGCTTGTTCCTGTAGAAATAGCATTAGAGTTTTATCAAAAACATAGTTCACATAGAGTCACACTTGACAAGATGAAATACTGTGTAGCAATCATTCATAGCACTGTGTTTAATGGCTTCCGTGACCATTCGAGCAAATACTATGTCAATGTCCTTGTAAAAGATATTCCATCACCTCATTCTAGTCATTAGTAAAGAACTGGTTGATAAACACATCCTGGATATGCCATCAGTGCCTACAAACATTTCTAGATCAAGGAAATTAAACATTTCTTACTGTGAGCGTGCCAAGAAGAGTGCTTCCTCATAGGTCTGAGCCCAGATCAGTTGATCACCCCATCCTGAGAAGGAGAAACAGCAAAGTCACAAAGAGGCACAGAGCTTTCTCGCAATTTGAGTTCAGGTAATATGAGCTTCAATGAAAGGCGGCAATTGAAAAAGAATGAAGCAACTAAGAATTAAAAAAAAAAAAAAACATCCATAGAGCTCATTGAGTATTCTGAACAATGCATTATAATGAAGTATATGTCCACACTCACCTCTGGAGAGAGTCTGAGGGATTCGTTTCTCCTTCTTGACCACAGGCTTGTCAGGGCTTTTCTCTGGCTTTCCCATGGTGGAAGTCACGACCACCAGGACCAAGAGCACTGACAATAGTCCTTTAATCATCTTCACAGGCTGAACAAAGAGATCAATCCGGTGTTAGAAAAGGCTGAAAATCTTTTCTGGGTTTTTTTTTTAACAGAGTGAGTAAAATAGAAATGACAAGAGTAACTGAGTATCTAACAAAGAGAGGTCTCAGAGCATGAAAGCAGAGAGGGAAAAAGGAAAGTTTTGTCAATGCAAAAGGCTCTCACCTGTTCTCAGGTTTCCCTTTACCGTGTGCGTGTGTGTGTGTTCAGTCTCCCTGTCCTGCTGTGGTGTCTGACTCTCACCTGAGCTGCATTTATACACCTGTGCACCTGCACGTCCCGCCCCTTCTCTCTTCCTCTTCAGGAATGTCTGATTCTACACCATCCTAGAGTTCCTATTTACTTTTACATCCACTTTTAATATCCTTTAAATTCGGCACACAATGCTGTTCTGAATATCAACTGAATGAAAGTGAAAAGTATAATAAATTATTGCAGGCTTGGTATTTCTCTAAAAGCCCAAAATTGAGAAAATGTATTATTTTTGGTTAGGTTTGGCGCTGGTCCAAGGCCAGGTCAGCAGAATGTCATTAAAACGAGGCAAAGCCTTTAATGATTAGGCTTTTTATGATTGGCTCAGATCTTAAACGTGATGTCAGGCTTGAGTTAATCAGCTTTCACTACCACTGACAAAACCATGACGTGTTATTCAGAGCGAGAAAAACGTCCCTAGGAAAAGTAATGCATTTAATACATTTAGATATACCTAAATTTATAGCTAAAAAAATTTTAAAGGAAAGTTTTTTAAAAACTTTATATAGAAAAACGTCTTATAAACATATTTATGCATTAAATATAGGATGTAATTATCTTGTAATGGAGACGGCACGATTAAATTATTGAAAATATTTATATTTAAATTGAATAAATCTAAACATGTAACACAAGTATTGTTTAGTAATGAATCTTATATATGAAATGAAATATAAAATGTATATAAATATATCTTTAATTGCCGTTATGTAATTAAAATCAGTGTATATACGTGAAAAGTGTTTTATTTTTTTTAAACACATACAGATGCACCATAAGTAAGTAACTGTATACTATATAGCAGCTGTATTTTATATAGTAGTACAATCTTATTATAATTCTTCAAATTTTTTTATGTCTAAAAATCATCTAAAGAAGATGGAATAAATGACTGTAAAATGGCATTAAAGCGCTGTAATAAATGCTTTATTAAAAGGAAATATGTCATTTAAATATTATGCAATAATGATTTGTACTTTGAAAGGTACAATGCTTGTTCAATTTTAACAAATCTATAAATTATAGATTATAATCAGTTAAAATGTATTACTAAATAATTCATTATCTTTTAAAGACCTACACTAGTTATCACTTTTTAAAGGAAATGGAGATTGGAAACATTTTAGATTTTTAAAATCAGTATTATTTTTTAGATAGTCACTGGAGGTTGTGTTGTACCACTGGGCTTGTTTGACTGGGCAGAAACCCAAGCAGAGGAAGGAAGACTGTTCGCTGGATGTTGATCTTTTAGCACTTGTAATTCCACTGTAGCACGAGATCCACTTCCTGCTTTCTGCTTTCGTTTATTTCTCATTATTATTCTATGATTTTTATATAATCTAAATGACTCAAAAGCTTTGAAAAGAGAATGTAATAGGCTCTTTTAGGCCCTCCTAGTCCTAGAGTTGGGTGTGTTTTATGTACACATCTTTTAACATGCTCATGTCCGTGCTAACCAACTGGAATCCTCTATCGTGCCCTCGAGGAGGAAGCTGGCTGATTGTTAACACACTTAGGGAGCACTGACGTGTCCATAACGAATTGCAAATCCTCTAATGACACGTATGGTCACCACTGCTGTGTTATTTGCTATGTATACTCTTTACATTTGCATCGTCATCAATTCCAATAAGATGAAGTACAGCTACAGTCTGAGTCTAAAAGACTAAAATTCTGAGAGCACTAGTGAAAATTCTTCTATTTTACATTCTTTTCTAATTTAATACAATTTTCATTACAAATGATATTATAGACAACACCTTGAGTGAAAAGTAGAATCTTTGAAATATTTACCTGAATTTCAGAGTTTATTAGTATTTGGTGTGTCCCCCTTTTGCTTTAATGACAGTGTGCACTCGAGCTGGCATGGACTCCACAAGTTTGTGTTTAACCTTATGATCCATTTTAGATCAAATCCATCAGAGTGTCGTCTGAACACATGCTTCAGTAGAAGAGATTAGGCATGAGGAAAATTATGTACAAAGCAGTTAACAAAGCAGAATGGTGAATATTACACATTTCAATTTATATTTAAATAGGGACCTAGAAATAGTGCACAATCTTGAATATTAAATATTCAAGATATTGAACATTTACTTTCTTTGTTTTAAATATTTTAAAAAATTCTAAAACCTTCTGTTTATTTCCAATTCATGAAAAAAAAAAAGTCCCAGATTTTCAGTGTAGTCTCAAACTACTGGACCCCACTGTATGTTACTGTAACATGTAGAAACAAAGGTGACAGTTTCATAAAATAATAATAATCTCAGAGTGCATCCTGAGCATGGGTTTCTCTGTGTGTGGAGCTTCGCATGTTCTCCCCGTGTTCACCTGAGAACCCTCCAGGTTCTCCTGTTTCCTCCCACTTCCAAAAACATGCCTAAATTGTCCCTTGGTGTGAATTTGAGACTGTGTGTGGCGCTTTGTGATAGACTGGCATCCCATCCAGGGTGGATTCCTGCCTCACGCCCAGTGTTCCTGCGACAAGCTCTGGATCCACCGTGACCCTGACTGAAGATGAACGAATGAATCTCGGTTTCTAGTTAAAGAAAAATAATGCCATCCCCGTGGACATCCTCAGCAGTCGGCATCTTGAAGGGAACAATGCTGGGATTGAAGGCTGATTAAAAGCCTCTGGGATAGCGATCAATGCTGCCTTTGTTCAGAGCTCAGGCAGCACCAGCCGTCTTCTACAGCCATGTTCTCACAAACAAAACGTGCAATGAGTTCTTCATCCTTCAGGGGAAAAAAATATTTATGTTGCAAAACGATAAAAGGATAAAATGATAAAATGATAAAAATGTGTCGTTTTTATCACACTTGATAAATTGGAGGCCAGTTTCTTTTTGCTGAGCAAATGATCAAGGCCGTTTTTAGTGCAAGCAAATGTGGATGCAGGAAGGCTAAAGGATATCAGGTACAGAACTGTGAATGGGTGTGTGGATTTTCTATCAGTGAATTGCTGAGGTGTACTGAAACCCTCCTGCTCATGTCAATATTTGCCTCTAAGGGCGGAGTGTTGAGGCCACTCCTGTTCATACACACACACACACACCACTCCAGGCCCACCCTGAGAACACGGATGTGCCGGTTAGGAAGTCAAACGAATAAATAGATGCAACCAGATTCGGCCATAGCGACGGGCTAACAAGGTCTGGCTCACTAAGCAGAGAGCAAACGATCATTATACAAGAGTGAACTTTATAAACCGCTTAGTATTTATCAATGACTGCTAAATGGGCTGACGTCATAGAAGTATGTACACTAGGAGTAAGTAAGGAATAAAACACTGTGGAATGTGCTGGTAATTTCCTATCTGTTTTATTCCTCTTACACCACAGCCACCTGCCAGTGAGTTTTAAAATACGTCGTTCCATACTTTTTATCTATTTATAGTTACATTTAATGACGGAGAACATCCACAAAACAAGTTAGTTATAGCTATAAATAGACGTTTCCTCACCACGCTCTTTTATCTCTCTTGAAGGTAAAACAAAAAAATTAAACTTGTCATGTTACTGAGAAAACGGAAAGCGCAACTTATTAAAGACTTTCCTGTGTCAAAGAACTTGGGTACAGCTTTACCTCAGACTGTTACTGCACTAAGACTGGAGACTCCTTCCAAATAATGTTTATATAAATAATGTTATTTTATTATATAAAATATTTTATTTTATTTATTAATTTTATATAAGCATCTCCAAACAGAAAACTTCACAATTATACATTTAAAAAAAAAATCTGTTTATGTGGAGTGACCACTATACAAGTCCTTGTGTACACTGTTACTATAGAAACAACATATTAGAATTAGCACATTAATATAAATTGGTTGTATTATTATAGAAAATTAATCAATTATTATTTGACCAATCTGTAAAGAGCATTAAGAATACATTTTAGATTGCATCTCAATTTGTCTAAATTATGTTTATTGCTTTTTTTTTCATTACTTTTAGTCTTCGATTTGTTTATCTTAATAATCTTATGGGTTGTTTTAATTGTTCTTTTTATATTAATTTTAATCTTCTTCAGTTTAAATTTTGTTATAGAACATTTTTATCTCTCTAATTGTGAAGCACTTTGAGCTGCATTTTATTTTATAAAAGGTGCTATATAAATAAAGTATTTTGTTTATTACTCAACGCTAGAATTTATTTTTAGAACATTTATTAATACATGTAGAAAAACCCTTTACAGATTTTATATATGCTTATAAATGTGTCTTCGCGATATATTGTAACTCAGACACACATATCTCTATAACACAAACAAAACCTCACTCAGATAGAGGTTTAAAAAAAAAAAAAAAAGATTTTTACAAAAAAAAATAAAAACAGGAAAAAAGAAAGAAAAACAATGTAGTCCCACAAGAGACACAAAGGCCACTGTTTTCACAGAAAACACTAGCGTTGGCCCAGAGAGTGGTTCAGAGCCTCAGGCTCACTGGTGTATTAGGATTTATGTGACCGTGACTAGTCACAGCTTGAGCGTGTGACTGCATGGATACACACACAGACTGAATGAAATGACAACAAAGCATAACAGCCTAACTGTCCTGATTGTCATGTTTTTACACAAGTTTAGTTTAGAATATTCAAACATTAATAGCGATCCAGGGAACATTATTAGAAGCCATACACACTTTTCATGTGTGTGTGAATCCAGCTTTATATCAGCCAGGCAGCTGAGGGCACGGCTGTTCACCCAACAGACTTTGGAATAAAAATGGAGAGGTGCTAGAATGTGCCGTTATATACCACAGGTGATAACAGAGAGGCGCTGTCTGTAATGTGAACCTGCTTAAACGGAGAAACAGCACATTTTCCACCCATTCTACAATTATTATTTAAAAAAAAAAAAAAAAACACCTACAAACGGGAACACATTCACACTTCAACGGTTCTGTAGTGCTGAACCAAATTCATAGTCTCAAAGTAATAATTAAAAAAATAATAATAATAAATCATGGGTACCACCAAAGGAAGCACAACTCATAACAGTGTAAATCAAACGTAAGCTGCAATAGTGGTCATCAAAGAGTGGCACATTCTTCAGCAGTTTTACATCAGTGTCGTACATATGACCACAAAAATATATATAATATCTACACGAGTGATCTTAACACTGAGTTTCCGTATTTACACAGGAAGAGCCTATTTACACACAATCACCGCAGTCTTTAGTTTGTTCTTATGAATAAGTCATTAATAAGCTTTAATTTCCATTTTCCACAGAAACAGATGAGAGAAACCCGTGCCGAGGTCTGGCCAAACTGTTGGTGCATCTCGTTGTCTCTGATCAGGCAGCTGTAAACACTGAAGAGGGGAAGGAAAAAAAAAAAAAAAAAAGTCTTCAAAATGTGCTCTACTGCCCTCTAGTGAAAGTAAGTGGCAGGATCACAACCAGTGTAAGTGTTCGGGGTTGAAGAGAGTCTGATGAGGTCGGAGTTAATGCCCGTGCTGAGGGGGTAGAGGAGGACCGTTCACACCCGGGTGGTAGAAAGCGCAGTTGTTTTCGTATCTGCAGTTCCCTTTCATCATGAAATGCCGACACACAGGCCTTTTCGACATGTCTAATGAGAAAGAAGGCATGAATAAATTAAACACAAGCTCACGAGGACACCAATAATATGTTAAAAACCAGAAATTCAAAAGCATCAGATATGATCTTACCACCCATGTTGTTGTGTCCTCCGCGTGGTCCCCCTCGTCCTCCCCGTCCTCTGAATCCTTGGTCTCCTCCTCTTCCTCTCCCACGGTGGAAATGTCCGCCCCGGTGTGGTCCTCCCCGCATAGAGTCGTCTCCCCAGTAGTTTCCATTGTCCCCTCCTCTGCCCTGAGGTCCGGGTGGAGGGCCCATCATTCGAGGACCTCCTCCGCCGAACGGCGGTCCGTGCCCATGAGGAGGGGGCGGGTGACCGAAATGAGGCCCGCCAGGTGGCTTGTTTGGTGGGTAACCGCCGTTCATGGGCATTGGCATGTTCATGTTGTTGTTCACGTTCATGCCAGGACCGTGACCAAGCAGACCTGCATTCACTATGAACAGAAAATCACAATGCAAACGGTAAGTCTTTAATACTGACACTGTTTAACACTCCAGTGTGTTCTCTTTTTTGTTTGTATGTGCTCTTTACACACACAAACACACTAATAAGGACAGCTAATAAACATTTACACAAACATTTTTTTCCTACACAAAAGAAGGGAGGAATTTGTGATTGTGTGTCAAAATGTGTCAGCATTTAATCTGAATTGCTTACTAGGTGGAGCATTGCCCTGCTGGTTCTGGTTCTGGTTTTGGTTCTGCTGCAGAGAACCCAAAAGCTGTTTGATCTTGTCCGAGAAATCAGGCTGCTTAATGAGGTCCTCTGCTGACTGGTTAGACCCCTGAGCACCCTGAAAACACATCAAAGACAAACAATTTAGCCACCGGACACCAAAGACACTCATAAGAAAAGAAAGCAGCTGGGGGGACGCTGGGAAACGCACCATGATGGAGCTGAGGAGTTCTTGGACGTTCATAGCTGGATTGCTGGGAGGTGGTGCATTGCTCTGAGCTTGGGGGCTGCGGTTGCTGTTCAGGCTGACCATGAGATTAGCAAGGACAGGAGGCAGCTTGGAGCCCTCCTGGGCTGCAGGGGCAGGGCACGATGCAGCAGTATCGGCAGTTTCCATGTAGCTGTCCTCCATCATCGTACAGTCCTGGATCATCACAGAGACAGAAGGCATAACAGTTAAAGGATATAATCCATCACGAAGGACTTACGAATCAATATTTATATCCATCATGTCTGAAAATTAGCTAGCTAACAATATTTCCCTTGTGACATCAGAGAGGCACACAACTGCTGAGAAACTGGATGGCATCAATTGAATAATATGGCAGACTGCACGTGAGTGAAGGCATCAAGGTGCGTACCTCATCCAGAGGAATGAGACGTGGTGGCATTGGCTCATAAGGCTCTGGGTCTGGCTCATGTGGGCTGTCTGGGACACTAAATGGGAAGAGGAAGACAACTTTAGACCTACAGGGCATGATATTAAAATGTCCAAAACATATTTTTTAAAAAGCCATGAGAAGTTCTCAAGCGAACAGATGCTCACCTCTCCTTGTTGAGGAAGATCTCCTGGAGAATGCCCATCTCTCTGTCCCTCTGGGTCAGCTTCTCACTGCTGTTGGACCCCGGAGTGACCAGACAGCCTGACAGGGTCAAAGGTCGTGGGGGTGTCCAGGGCACCCGCTCTTCCATGGCATCATGTGAGAGTCGACGGGCCATCTCGAACGTGTGCCTGTCCATCATCAGCTCCCGCTTGGCCGCTTCACCGAAATCTTTAATCTTATTGACATTTACTGAGGAAGGCACAAATAATGCAAATTATTACCTGCAAAACTACCTTCCTTTGAACACATGTACAGAGTTGTGAGTGAGACGGTTCTGTCCTTACCTCTCTCGGTCTCATCCAGATCGAAGTAAAAATATTCTTTGAGCTGCTCTTCCTCAGCCCAGCGAACGCTCTTCTTTTTCTTGCCTTTCTTTGTCAGGCTCTCTTCCTCTCCACGTGGCTCTGAAAGTGCATTAGGCTTATCTGCACAAGAGAAAGAGGATATTTTTTTATTGAGTAAGTCACAAAACATATTCACAGTCATACTACAGGATTCCAGACACCTTCAATTTGTTCCACTATACATTTAATAACCTGTAGCATGCCTAATAGTCCTCTGTAAGGGGGGAGCGGGGGTTCAGTGAACTTACCAGTGTCCATAGCCTCAGGGTCCTCAGTGGGAACAGGTGTCCCTGGCTGTTCCAGGTCTTGGGGCTCGTGTGGAGGAGTGTGAGACGCAGGAGCCTCAGGGGAAGAAGGCTTGGTCTGCGTGCTTGAGTATGGCTGGGGTTTGCTTTCAAACGGACATGGCTGTGGAAAATTGGAAGAAAAAGTTAATTTTACTGTTTATTTATTCCTCTGGAAGAACAGCTAGAAAAGAAAAAAATAACTCCCAACCTACCTTGTTAGAGGTAGGAGAGACTGCCTTAGGTTTCTTCTTCTTGATCTTAATTCCAGGCACTGGAGCAGAATTAAGTGCATCCAGAAAGCCCAAGCTCTCCATAGCTAATGGAATGGACAGACAGACAAAACACACTTAAAACAGACTGGCAATTCAAATATAGGCAAAATAATCTTTTAATTATATTACATCAATATGTGTATAAAAACGCCAAAATGGTATGCTTACGTTGTGGAGGTATGAGCTTGACTTTGATTTCTTTGGCTGAGTTGGGGGTGGTGTTAAGAGGCTTGTACTTTTTCTCCACAGGCGGAGCATCGGATAGAGCAGAGCTGGAGGGAGCAACATGACCAAGCTTAAAGTTCAACCATATTACCAGCAGAGGGCAGCAAATACAACATGTTTACTTAATGGAAGGCGTGTAAAGCCAAGGCAGATTATTACTGGGTTATTATAAAATGTATCACTTACCTAGGTCTCTTAAGGACAGCAGGTTTGATGTTGTATTTGTCTCCAAGCTGGGGGACTGCAGGGGCCTTTTTCGTAGGGACGGGTGTTGGAGTCTCTACCTCCAAACCTGTTCAAATTATGATACACAAATTAATCAAAAGAGCAATGCTTATAAAAACATCCAATCAAACCTGAAACATCATTAAACCTACTAGCAATTAACATATTACATTATACTCTCTCACTGAACAGATCACAAAATCTAGCCTAATATATTAACATTTTAGAAGACTACCTACAAAATATAAACACATTGTAAATCAATGTGACATCATAACTCTGGGGACCAGACCTGTGGAGCGAATCTTCGCATGACTGGGTGCATGGGCCTTTGGCTTTTCTCTTTTCTTCTCCTCTTCTGTCCCTTTCTCCCCTGCCTTTACCTCAGGACGCACTTTAATGTCTTCTTTCTTTCGTTTCTTGTCTGAAAAACATTAAGAGCGTGACGAATATTGAAGCACCACATAAAAGAACATGAACTCAAAATTTTATTGTATTATGACAAATTATGTGGGTGAGAATGAAACACAAGAGGGTGATGAAATCCCTACAAGAATGAAATGAAAGAAAGAGAAAAATGCATTACCGTTAGGCGAGGCGCCACTGGAAACACTCTGAGAGCGGATGATGGCCATCCAACCATCCACGAGTACCAAGGCGAGCTTTCTCAACTCTGCAAAGAACAAATCCGATAGACACGACTGAGCAAACAGGAAGAAATTTCAAAAAAGTGTTAAGCCAGGCATGAGTGGATTGTCTATATGGAACAGGGTTCTTGTGATCGAGCACGATCAGCACAGTGCTTTGTTATTTATTAGAGGGCATCAGGAGACCTGCTCATCAACATGTTCCTCTTGAAGTTTTATCTACATGTATAAGTCAGTGTACACCATGACTGGACTCTCACCTTCCGTCTCCCCGCTCTTGCTCAGATGCTTAACCAACTTCGCTGTGTTGTTCTAGAATTACAAAGGGCCAAAAAAAAAAAAACAATGATTAGAAAATATTCAAAAATGCATTTATATAAACAGTAGTGGCAAGAGCTTGAAGTAAAGAGCTACCTGTTTGAGATGGTCTACTGTGAGAGGCAGTTTCTGCAGAGTGAGCAGAATGAGCTGCAGCATTGGGGTATTGGTGGTCGTCTTAGAATAAGTCAACCAAGAGTTCAGCAACTTGTAGCCACCAACACGGATAAATCTGTAAAGCAGAATAAATTTAGTTTGGGACAGACTCATGTAAAGCCTATAAAGCTGCACTCTGAGCGTATGTACCAGCATAGCCATATATATATATATATAGACACACACACACACACACATATATACATACACATATACACATACCGGTTAAGGATGTCATGTGACTTGGTCTGCAGTAAGATGTTCAGATACATGCACCTGCTGACCATTTTATGAGAGGCCTTCATGAGACTGCACAAAAAAAGAAAAAAGAAAAAAAAAAGAGTCAGAATAAATCAAGAGACCCAAATAATAATAAAATAAGGTTCACCAATTCTAAAAAAACAAAAAACAAAAAAAATCTGTATCTCCATGCACCTGTACAGTGTGTGTTTAACTCTCACCTGAATACCTTGGCAACGCCCTCCAGGCTTCGGAGCTCACCATCTTTCCCCAGTAGAGCCTCCACTCCTTTTAGCACCTCCCTGGGGTCCACTGGGCCCACTGCCATTACAGCCTACACACACAGACATGGCAGAGAGAGAGAGAGAGAGAGAGAGAGAGAGATAATAAGTGGCATTTATACACTGTCTAAGGCTACACAATGGTTGTTACTGTGGAGTATCTGTGCTGTAAGTGAATCACCATGGCTGTGGCTAACCCTGAAGATTAAAAAAAGGTTTGGTCAAAGTAGATTTAGAGAGCTCATTGGAACATAAAATACCACACACAGGGGCTGAAATCAACTCAGCACTATGCAAGCTTTACTGGGCTACAAACTAAGGCCACAAAAAAGCCAATATGATGATATCTATCAGGAAATTCCAGTCAGCTGTCGTCCTTATTCCATCATACCAACAATGCAAGTTTTGAATTTAGTCGATCTACACGAAGAGCTGTTGATTGAGCTTGACTGTACAATTGCATCACTTCAACAGACCTCAGGCCAAAGTCAATCATGATCCCAAATCTATCTGACACCACACCAAGGAAGCGCTGATGGGACAGGTTTGGTCATGTGGCATGAAATCAGCATGAGACTCTCCATGAGTATGTTCATGAACCTGGCTGAGCCTGCTCTAAAATAAAAGCACTGGCATTTGAACGTAAGAATGGCTTTCAAAGTACACACAAAGCTTCAGTGACACAAACCCTATGTTTGGACAATTCAAAAAATGGAATGATAAAATTGACCAGCTTATATGATATGAAAAAGGTATATGCATAATGAACATGACAGACAAAATGACTTTGCACTACAATATGATTTCCCTCTAGCTGATCCCTGGCATGTAACACCGCTGACATATTAACAGAATAAACTGCATGTAATTGAGTTTTAGGTGGGAGGTAATATCTGGAAGGAACAAAAATCCTTTATGTTAATTCTGTTCATAAGAGGCTTACAATATTCAGTGGTACAAACTTCACATGTTTATTATTACAACCTTCCTCCAACACATGACCCACCTGCTCTCCTTACCATGATGTGTATGTAAATATTTGAAAGGGACTATATACATGATTTCTGACATGGTCATTTTCCAAATCTAGTTGAAAAAAAAAAAAAACTTTCAGTGTACTTGATTATTATTTTTAACAGGTAGTCATGTGTGAATTTATTTAATTGCATTTTGGTTACAGAAGAGTTATTGTAAATTACATATATAAAAATGCGTACTGGAGGAGAATGAACAAAAAGCTAAACACTGAACAGCAATTTTATTATTATTCAGCTGTTTTACTACACCTGTGATCATTGTGATGCTCTGTGTGAGTCATTTCTATTGCACATCGAAAAATACTGAAATACTGATCTCTTTCAAGAAGCTTTGTGAATATTTATCACATCTGGATCAAAAATATTCCCACAAAAAAACAATTAAAAGAGAATTGATATGAAAACATGTATATTAGTCAGTACAACCCAGAATACACACCTCCTTTCCAGGTAGCAGTGAAAACTGCTTAAGGTAATCACCAAGCCACAGATGTAGCTCTCACCTGACAACAGGATTGTGTAATACTTTCTCTAAGACAAAAACACTAAGGCACACTCGTATTTGAAACCTGCATCCCTAACCACTAAGACTATATAAGTATATATATATCTTAATCAGATATACATTTATTACTAATATTCATGCAATGATTATATATCAACATACATATTTTTAAAAAGGTAAATCCTCCAGGGTTTTTAATGTAATAGCTGCACCATGTTGCTATTAACTGGTCAAAACTGGTAAAGTCAATTAAAAACTTGCTTTATGTACTTTGGTGCCATCAAGTAGTCAAAACTGTTAATCACTGCTGAATAATAAATCAAATGCAGGTTGTTTACAAATAGATGAAACAGAGAAATTATTGATTTTAATCCTTAAAATTATATGTATTTAAAAAAAAAAGAAAGAAAAAAAAGAACACCACCAAAATGTTACTACTCTGTAGACATGATACAGATCTAAAAAAAAAAAAAATAATAATAATAATAATTGAAAACATTGTTTATAAACCGTGTAGGTAAATGTGTGATTAGTAAATTATTTACAAAACTGAAAGGGGGGAAAAAACTGTCTACATGAGCAGTTCAAGTGGTTGGGTCCACTGAGTTGTAACCTTACAGCAGACCAGCCTATGAGGAAATCATGCTTTTCTTTTCTTTTTTTTTTTTTTTTTTGAAGCAGCACTCTTACTAAATAGGCGGAATGGTGGGCGGAGCTACCGACGCGCTCTCGCCCCGCCCACTCAGCGTCGTCGGGCTTTAAGAATCTCCTTCAGCCGCTCAGTGTAAAGCAGAACCCAGGGATCTCCGATCACACACACACACTTACTTTTGGTCTGTACAGTACCAAAAACTACATCCGGGCTTCATATTACACAACGACAAACGATTTTAATATCTAAAACTATGAGGTAAAGATGATCTTAAGCTTCAGCATGCAACTTGTATCTTGAAAAAAAAAAAATATATATATATATATATATGTGCTTGTATGCTAATTTTGACGAGTGGCGAGAATTGTAATTGGAATAAAAATGTAAATAAACTCACATTATGTCTGGTTACAAATGATATATATATGAGTCGTGTGAGGAAATCATGTTGTGTCTTACCCGTAAAAGTGTTGTTGAAGTTTTTTTTAGTCTCTGAATTCAGTATCGACCTCCGTTACACGGTACAATACACACTCCTGAAAATGTCACAACTGTTACACACGGTACACACAGTAAACACAGCTGGCAGTTACTCAGGGGACCCGAAGAAACACAAGTCAACGCGCCTGCCGGAAATATCACACAAGAAATATAGTGAATAATCTTCAGATCGAGAATAAACACCACATTTGACCTGCAGATTGAGTTATTCTCGGACTTGTAGAGCCCCTGTTTAAACCCTCACACAGGGATTATCTATAGTCTGGTACAAGATGCAACTCATGCCTTCTCTTTGTTTTTTTTTTTTTTAATACACAATGTTGTTGAAATAAATAACCCATTAATCACAATAAATCTGCATGACAAACCCGATGATTTGGTAATGCCCACGGCACGCTGTGTTAAACAGATGCGTTATATAAATGGGAGTTTACAGAAGCCCCGCTGCGGCTCTCGCCATCTGTCGGAGTTCCTGCGCGTGCGGCTCTACGTTCCCTGAAGCCCGCGCTAAGCCCCGCCCCCTTTTCCTTTAACCGCTTAGCGTTCGAGAAGAAGCCCGGGCGCCATCTTGAAATACACAAACAACCCCGAAAACTATTTACATTCATTTCACCCGATATTCATTTACACTCGCAAAAAAAAAAGAGAGAGAAGAGTCAAAAAATAGAATTCCGACCGACTCTGTTTAGAACAACATGAGACAACCGGAGCAAACAAGTACGAGCTGGTCTCAAAGCCAAAGCCACCATTGCCTTGCTCTCGGCAAAGGACAACCTGTCCGCCATTTTAAAAGCAAAACACTACTAGACAAACAGCCTCGACATTTCGCAGCTACAATTTCACTACAAGCTAACCGACTGCCATTTATACACTTTTTTTGAGGTTTATTTCACCCGTAGCTACAAAAGATAAGCCAATAATCAAACATTTCAGCCCCTGTAATATCCAGTCGTCATCGTGCAATCTTTATGGGCAGATTGCGTTGAATGTCCCAATGAGCTCTCCTTTCAAAAGCACAAGTTAATTACATCCTGCTTTATGCTGCGGCAATCTTTATGAACAGATTGCTTATGAGAAGCGATCGCTAGCTTATATTTAAATTTTTTTAATCATAAATTAATAGAATATGAATCCGTCTCACACACACAAAGAGAAACAGGGCGTTTGGCCACTGCTAACTTTGCGGTGTGAGCTCATACGCTAACTGGCTAGCTTTACTCGCTTTATCACAGCTTTCATCTGACTGTTTAAAGTAAGAATTTATCATTTTCAAGACAGGCAATTGATTAACCGTTAAATTTCGATTCAAATTGGTTTGAAAGTAAACACTTACTATTTATAACTCCTCTGCGTCTCGGGTACCTATAATATTTTGTGCTTAACAGCAACAATTTTCAGAACAGTTTTAGACAGCTTAAACTGTCATGACTCTATATCATTTTGACTGAAAATGACTTAATGGGCGGGAATGATGTGGCTAGAATGCTAGCTTTTCCTTCTTGAATAATCTGGAGCAAAAAAGTAGAAGTCAAATGTCCGTTACTCGAGTAGAAAAAACATTTTTGGGGGGATTTTGATCTTCATACAGTTGGAAAAATCCTCGACGCCAAGAGCTTCAGTGAGATTCAGTGAGATTGATACCTGGAACAAAGCAGATGAACAAACGTCGATTAAGAAAAAAAAAAAAACATGATGGATGTAACAACGGGGGGGATATCAAAAGTCGCTCATAATTCTCAATATTAAAGTTCAAACAAAACAAGGACCAAAAACAGGAATAAATAATAATTAAATAGCTTTTTGAAAAAAATTGTGGAAACCACCCCCACAGCAACACTTACCTCAGACAAATCCAGGAATGATCTAGAAGGGTGGGACCGGCTTTATATACCGATGACGAATTTTTCGTCATAGGGCTTTTCGAGCATGCGCAGTTCGGCCTGTGAGTTGCGGCGCACGCGCCCTCGCGCCAAACGACCTTTTGTTCGTCAAGGACAACAGCCCATCCCCCACCATGTCCCTTTTTTCTTTCTTTAAAAGCAAAACAATAGGGAATTATACAGAGAATAAGACTAGAGCACAGAAGAGCTATAAAACATTAGATAAGGACATTGCGAGCTGTGGTAGTTTTTGTTATATGAGAATTCAGTTGTCTTAAAATAATATTTGTAATCCATATTTTGAACATATCTACCTTTAATTCCATAGACAGGGTTCTTTTATCATTAAGGAACATTAAAAAAAAGAGAGTCTGAAATACTGACAAATCTCACCACAATGTGTTTTCAACAAATTTAAAGTTTTGAGGTTTAAGGATGATCTCATTTTTAAATCTTTGTAAATGTTTTCACAGAAGCAACCACATCCTATAGAAATCCCCTAGCATGTCCTCCCTCTTGCATGCTCTATCCCCCCACCGCCATGTATTTTCTTCACAAACCCTTAGCTAAATTTCCCCTTTTCTTTATTTAAATGCAAAACAACACAGAATTACACAAATAAGAAATGAGAGAAATACAGAGACTTGATTGTCTTAGCTGGGATAAAAGGTATATAGACATTAGATGTGCATATTGTACACTGCAAGCTTAAGTAGTTTTTGTTATATGCACAATTATATTGACATAAAATAATGTTTAAAATCTGACCTTTTGTACAAAGGAATAATCACATATTTGCTTTAAATGTATATAGTGACCTAGAAATTGTGCAACATCTTGAATATTTAATAGTCAAGATGTTGCAAATTTCCTTTTTCAGAATTCTAAAACTTTCTGTTTATTTCCAGTTTTAAAACAAAAATCTCAGTGTGATCTCAGACTTTTGGACCTTACAGTATATATGAGGAAACAAGCTTTTCAGGGATATATATAACACAATTACTACTCCCCTCTCATATTTAATTTACCTCTGAGCTAAGCTGTTGTTTACCTTTGTTTTAGATGTAAACTGTAACAATCTGTTTCAGTAAATTATCTTTCTGTGTTACAGGAATGGATGAACACTGTCATCGGACCTGCATTAAAGAATCTCACTACTCAAGTAAGTACAAAATTATGAAATTCTTTTATTAATGAGAAAAAAATTAAATAGAAAGTGTATAGGCAAAAACTAGATGAAAGGGAATTCACTGTTTGTAGTGGTGTCGCATGAAACAATGAACACCCCAATAAAAAGAGGTGTTCACCGGCTATGTGAAGTATTTCAAATACAAATCAATATGGATGTCAATCAAGTGTCTCAGTTTTCTTCTAGAATTCTACCAGGTGTAGCACAACACACCTTAATTGATTAATTTATATGACTCATATTCAGGTTAAAGGTCTATAACCCTCCATGGTCACTGAAAGTTATTTTTCAGACTTTTACAGGGTAACAGTAGTGCAAATAAGGCAAATAAAATAATTACTCAAACATTCAGATATCAAACATTAATAAAAACTAACCATTTGTGGGCCCACACACACACACAGGTTTGTGGAGCTCTCCCACTGTAAAGTATCCAACAAAGTTGACAAAAACAGTCAAATAATCATTTTAGTGCTACAGTTTCAGAGATGTTATCGTGCAATTTACCCAGGAAAAAAAAATGAATTACAAAAAGATAAATTAATATATAATGGCTCACTGCAAAAGTTACAGCTGCAGATGACATCATTTTTAAACCTGTTTTGTAAAGATACATTCATATATATATATACAACAGTGTTTATCCCAAACTGTAATAATTTTACGGTATTCGCAGGTTAAACCTATAAACTGAGTTGATAGATATCTTTACATCAGACACGAAAAGAGTTATCAACAGCTAGAAAATGAAATAAAATGAACACAATAAATACAACAATAAATACAACACAAAAACAGTAATACAATAAATATTTGAGCTCTCTCTGTGAGAGAAAGGGACAATGTGTGCAGTTGTATAAGGAAATGAGCTGTAAGTGTTACTGAGCATCTTGCAGAACCAGCCTCAGCTCTTCTGGAGACTTTGACTGTCGCACTTGCTTCTTATTTTTCAGCAAAACCCAGTGGTCTCTTAAGTAATATGCTGCTTTCTTTACTGACATACAAACATTTTTCCATAACATTTAATTTTGTGCTGGAAAACTAATGTTTGGAAATCTAAAATGTTTTTGTAATGAATCAATAATGCAGAAGTCATAAAATAAAAACCTGTAACAAAGTTTGTACTAGAAGTTTGCCGAAGACTTTTGCACAGTACTGTATATGTATGTATGTGTTTGAAATGGTGTTTGAAAGTTAATATATATATATATATATATATATATATATATATATATATATATATATATATATATATATATATAATACTTTGAAACCCTTTTCAAACATGAGAATACAAAACAAGAAACTTAAAAATTCTAAACCTTTTAAACCATGTAATTTGCCCAAACATTGATATTTCTTTTGTATTGCTGTTATTGTTACTTTCGTTCATTATTCGCATTCTCTGAACTGTTAACCAACGCAGCTGACTACTTTATGCTTTGTATTTGACTCTGTTACTGAATGAGGGACAGTAAAGGAAAAAAGACAGGGCGACTTCCTCTGTGCTCAACTTTAACCTCCTGCTCGTTTAAAGACAAAATGGCGGCGTCCTTACAGAGCATCGTGAGAGCGGCTTGTCGCGTCTCTCCTGCTGTTTTCCAAAGAACTCATCGGGCTCAGGTTTGTTTGTAGTTTTTTTTTAAATAAAAGCCTACAATACATGAATCAAGCTGCATGTAGCTGCGTTAATGTTAATGCGCGTATTGTAACTAATTAAATTGGGAAAGGAGTCAGCTAGCAAGCTAAAGAGGATACTGACAGCTGGGACTGATTAAAACAAGTGTTATTTTTTCTTCCAGACAGTACACAATGGAGTTAGGGTCCTGTTTGGTACTCCAGTCCTGAGACACTTTTTTAATTCTGCTAAACTGACATGTGATGGAGTTGCTGCTGGAGCAGCTGAGGCTTTAGAGTCACTTTCTCGTTACAAAGACAAACCATGGGAATACCTGGAAAGTGAAGGTACTGAGAAATCTGTTGTTGTTGTTGGTAATATATGTAAATTTTCAGTATAAATGCTTTTGTTTTGTTCTCTCTTCAGAGTACATTGAGCGCTATGGATCCAGACTTGTTTGGGCTGACTACAGAAGGAACCATAAAGGTGGTATCCCCCCTCAAAAGACCAGGAAGACCTGCATAGTATGTAACTGCATTAATACACTATTATCTCCAACACTGTTTTAACACACTCTTACACACTCGCTTGTGGGAATCCTCATAACCATCGTAAAGGAAAACTCCACACTAAAACGCACACAAATTTTTCTGATGTTCCGGGTGACTCTGGTGATTAGTAGTTATTAGATGCTGTAATTTTCATTATTCCTGTGAGAAGTTAGCAAAAGTTCATCTGCTGCGTTGACGCTACTGAGGAACAATGCTAGTGAGGTTACAATGGAAGGCAGTATGAGAAAATATGTCATTGATCTCAGACATAGTAGATAATGGTCAGATTCTCAGTCACCATTTTCCTCTATCATCTTAATGAGAAATCTAACGGAGAAGTCCCAGAATGCAAAGCAGCGATACGACGTAGTTGTGCCGTCTTCGAGCAGAGACTTGATTCGGCCATTGAGTAATCTACAAGATGAGTGCGATAGTGCTGACAGTGGTGTTAGCATAAAATTTGAAGATGATCTGTTAAAGCAGAGTGTACAGATGAGGAGGTGCAAAAGCTGGACAGACAAAAGGACTAAAGCGCTGCTGCATCGCTCTGTTCAGGTAGAGATGAAGCAAAGAATAATTGTCACTGGTGGCACTATTAGCAGGTATTCAGACAGCATTATGGGTAATTATGTTAACAGAGAAAACTCTTAACTAAAGTCAAACCATCACATTGAAGAAAAGTGTAAATTAAAAAAAAAAAGTCAACTCAGAATTTCAGTACAAAGTACACAATTGAAGAACACATGTAGATGATTGATATACAAGTCTTTCAGGGTGGGTATTTTTTCCTTTAAGGGAATTAGCTGCAGAAGTTTATTAAATGAGCCCATGGAAAGGTCAAATTTGACACGGTTGGAAAAATTTATTGTGTTACGGAATGGCCTCTCAGGCTTCAATACATGCTTTATTCATTGTCATTGCGGAATTCAATGAGGAATTCAGTCTTATCAGATATATATATTTTATTTATGTTGCAACAGCGAGGCGAGAAGATATGTGGGAACCCTTGTCCAATCTGCCGTGATCCAAATATAATCATCCACTACCAGGTTTGTACGTACATAAATATACTCAGTGTGTTTTTTTTCCCCTTTTTTGAGATTGTGTACATGGTCCACAGAATGGTTTAAAATCTAATCTTTGTCTTTTTAGAATGTTAACCTGTTGCAACAGTTCATAAGCCCTCACACAGGAATGTTGTATGATCCTACTCGGACTGGTAATCCCACACATTTTTCCCTCTTACGAGCTCAACTTTATAGTAAATTACATTTAGAGCCATCATCTGTGCTGTTTTTTTTTTATTCCCTTCAGGTGTATGCATGAAGCAACAGAAACTACTTAACAAGGCAATTGAATCCGCAAGAGACCATGGTGAGACACGTTGACATCTGACGCAATAGCATTTGCATTTAAGTGGCATTTAAAAGATCGTTTGTCTCTTTTAGGCTTGATTCCCACCCAGTTACCTACTGTAGACTATTCTGGAGAGGACTTCTCAAATTCCCATGGTGCAGTGGGGCGTACACCCATGCCAACTTCTTACACCCATGGCGAACTTTGGTATGCGTGGTACGGTGACATAGAGCCAGATGAACGGGAGCTGGCCCGAGTGAAGAAGATCTACAAACCTTACCTCAAGTAGAGACGTTTTCTTAACATTAAACGCCCAGTAGGTTTGCGGGGCACAGACTGAAGCTACTCATGGACTGAACAGTGATTTCTAGAGCACGGATATATAATGTGTTGACGAAACAGGCCCTAGCAGTAATATTTAAATTAAACAGTGATCTAGAATTGAGAGATATGGGACTTGGTACTAATAAAGTACCATAACTTTTCATTCCTTATACTGTAATATTTAATACATGATGAAACATTATACCCATGCTACAGACAATAGTACTAAAATTCTAGTGATGTATTAGGAAAAAAAATATGGTTTAGAAGAAAAGCAGAAATTATATTCCACCAGAATTTGGCAACTACAGCATTGAACTATGTATTTTGGACCTTATTCACCTGTAAATTGGTAAGGTTCCTCCAGAATAAAGAGACAAAGTACAAATGCCTACTGCAAAATTCATTTATTTTTGTATTCTATGTCAATACTCAGATGCATAATTAATATTCCATTATATTTAGTTGTTGCACTAATTTGTTTTCTACATACAAATCAGACCAGTACGGCTATACTGCAGATTAAGGCTGCACAATATATGTAATATTAATATTACAATATTGGCCTTTGCAATATTGTGAGTGCTAATACTGCAAAAACCCAAAGACTAACCTGTGTACTGGGAGCATTCTGATGAAGGTTCCAGATAAATGTTCTGGAGGGGTTTTGATATATTGTAGTGAAATGTGTCAAACTAATGCAGGGCAATCATAATGGCAATGTGCTATTTTTATCAATAGTGTGCAGCCCTACTGCAGGTCATTTAGAAAAACATTATGTAGGTTAAGCGCTGGTGAAGCTCAAGCTGTACTTCCTGAAAAAGCTGACAATCAGTCGAAACCAGGTTTTTAAGTCAGCCTGCACACCACTCATAGAAATCAGTTTGGTTAAAAAAAAAAAAAAAGTCCATAAACCAGTTTCACTGCATCACACTGGGGTGGTAATGATGAACTTTCATTGTAGGTTACGAGACTGAAGCACCTGGGTTTTTGCGAGTAAATTACGGCACTGAGATCAAAGCATCACACATCCCCTTATTGCACTTTCACTCTTTCTGCTTGTTAACCAGCGTTTCTCCGAGAGCCTCCAGCACTTCTCTCTTGTAGTCTTCGAAGTCTCCATCAATCTGGTTTATCGACCGGTCTTCCACCACCCACAGCTGGCACTGAGTCTCGGTAATCAACCGGGCGTCGTGGCTCACAATGATCACAGCTAGAAAAGACAAGTGGTGTATGTTTTCTACCAAGTTCCTATAATTATTGATTACACTGTTTTGATTATTTATCTGCAAATCAAACATTTGTCAGATTGTTAAGATATTACAAATTTACACCCACTTTGAGTTTGATCGTACAGATATGCCAAAGGCGAAATTAATTAACAAGGAAACTGTCTGTGGAATTTTTCTATCAGATGTAACTGTACACAATTTTGATGAATAAGAGCCAGTGTGAGTAATGTTAATTTCGTTAGAGCTCTGATACAGCTGAATGTCAGTTCCAGTGAATTTCAGAGAATTATATATCATTCCAAAATGAGTGTGTTGTGAAAACTTACCTCCTTTGTATTCATTGATTGCCTCTGATAAAGCATCAATTGACTCAATGTCCAGGTTGTTGGTAGGCTCATCCTTAAAAATGAAATAGGAATTAAAAGAAATGTAAACAGTTTATTTATATATATACACACACATACACACACCAGATTTAACTGATGTCCTCAGACATGCTGCCATTTAACCACTCACCAAAATCAGGACATCCGGTTGGCGACAAGAAAGTTCAGCAAATACTACTCTTGCTTTCTGGCCACCTAAAGTGAGAAAATGCAGCAGTCAATGAATATAGTAGTTCAAACAGACTGCGAAAAAACAGTAGAGCGAGTTAAGTGCTCACCAGAGAGTTTAGAAATCTGGATAGTGTGTGCATGGCTCTCTAGACCGAAGCGGCCGAGACACTTTCTGCTGTCCTGGTATGGAAGATTGAAATTCCTCTGCAGATACTCTGTGGGAGACTCCTCCATGTTCAGCTGATCAGCATACTGCTGGTTGAAGAAGCCCACTTTCTATGCACATAGAACATAAATCAATTCATTTCTAAAAACAAGACTGTTTTAAGATGATTAAGTTGATACAGTAAATTAAGTAAGGAATAAAGCATGACAGGATGCTCTGTTACAGGAAAATAATCAACAAAAGGGTTGTGTGATATGAGTTACTATTATTATTAATTTTCCTATAGCAAGTACCGAAGTGTTTTAATCTTCTTATACAACAGCAATTTGCAAATGATACTTTTGATCCATTTATAGTTGCACTGAATGTTGTGTAACGTCTGTGAAATAAGCTGGTCGTTCTCTCACCAGAATCTCTCCTTTTCCTCTCTATCGATGTTAATAATAAGACAAAAATGATACTTATGTTACTAAGAAACTGCAGAAATTCCTATGCCTTGAGGCGGAATGGCGGAAAACTTAAAGTTACAGCTTTACTGTTACAAAGCCTTGACACTGGAGACTCATTCCAAAAATGTTACATAAACATCTCTGTACAGAAAGCTACACCATATCGATGAATACACATTTTATTTCCAAAATCTGTTTACTATTAGTCTTACATTATATGGAGTATTCACCATACAAGTCCCTGTGAATTAAGCATTACTATGGAAACGATAATGTATTAGAAGAAGCGCATTAATGTAAACCTTCTGGCCAATCAGAATAGAGAATTTAACAGTATTGTGGTTTAACAACAGTTAAGTTTCTACTTACCAAGCGGTGATTCATCCTCATCTCACCTTTGGTCTGAAATATAAAGGTGGACATGCCATCGTTTACCATTGGCAGGGACTAATTTATTTATGCCTATGCGAGTTTGAGAACTGTAGCCACTTTTATACAGTTCTAGTTCTTTTTTTTTTTTTTTTTACTACATAGTGTACCACTGGGCTATGCATATGGCCACACATGTCAGTGTGATGCTACTTGTTACACAGCTAGTATGAAATGAAATGAAAGTTCCATTTTACAGAAGACCTGGACAAGAAAATAACACACAAGATGAGAATTTATAGAGCCGCACTTACAGGAGTCAACTTCCCTGTCAGCAGAAGTAGGAGTGTACTCTTTCCAACACCATTTGGTCCAACTATGCAAACTGGGGGGGAGGGGGATTCCCAACGTCACTTCTTTCATTAGACAACTAAAAATCTACTAAACTAAATCATCATACATGTCAATGGTCAATGATTTCTGATTAATGTAATAGCTATTGCTAGTGTACTATGTGATTTAAAAATGGTGCACAAAATTTTAACGTAACATACTTCGAGACTCCATATCAATACCAAAGTCAACATTTCTGAACAGGGGCTTCTGACCCTCGTAGCCAAATTCCACACCTGAGAAAAATGGAACAAAGTGAGTTTTATTTCTCCCAACAAGAAACAATCAAATGTACTGACTTTCAGACAGATAATATACAATATCATTCAAAGTGGACACATTCTGTAATATGCCTAATAACACGAACCATTCATAATGTTGTAATTTAATTTAATTTAAATTTAATTTAATCCCTAGAGATGCACTCACTGTGGAGGCCAAGAATGGGTGGAGAGAGAGGCGGTGGGTTTGGAAAAGTGAACTTCACAGTGTATTCTTTAGGTCTTTTCAGGAGCTCTGGGGCCTCATTACTTTCCTCTTCCTGTCCCTTCTTCTTGCCTTTCTGCTGTTTCCTAGTCAGCGCCTCCTTTGTTTGTTTCTCCTGTGAAGAGATGAACAGAGAGTGCGAGGGGCTGTCACAGACACACAATAAACAGTCTAAATATCAAGCAATTCAAATACATTATAAAACCTCACAGCTTGTTTAGTAGATTTGCCTCCTGCTTTCAGATCTTTCAGCTTTTTCTCTTGTTTCTCATACTGCTTCAGGAGCTCCTTTTGCTTCTGCACATACATCTTCTTAAACGTCACTACAAAACAGATTTTATATTTCAAAATCATTACTCATACAAGACCACACATTAATTCTTATTGGAAAGATTAACACATGTTCTGAAACTGGGTCACTCACAGTAGTTGCCCCTGTAGTAATAGAGTTTCTGGTTGTCCAAGTGAATGATATCTGTACAGACATCATCTAAGAAACTCTGGTCATGGGACACAATGAGAAGGGTCTTCTTCCAGCTTTGAAGGTAGCTTTAAAAAAAGAGGGGAACAAGATACGAGTTGGATACGAGATGGAGAGCTGTAAGTCAAGGGTTCAGGGTTGGACAAATGATAAATTTATTAGCTGGCCCACTGGGAAAGTGAAAGGTCCAACGCTGCTCAGTCCCATGTTTTCACCAGTTAAGCCTAAGCTAGATAATAAGTCAACTATCACTACCAGACAAAACAATGGAACAGAAAACAACAAACATCCAGTGAGCGGCAGGTGTGTGGGCAGAAACTCCTTGTTGATGAGAGATTGGCCAGTAAGTAACTCAAGTAACCACTTTTTACAACTGTGGTGAGCAGAAGAGCATCTCAGAAGGCACAACACATTAAACCCTTGCTGTGGAGGGATTTTTTTGTGTGAACACTAGAGACTGTTAAGCATGAACATCACAGGAAATCAGCAGTCTCCAAAATATTCAAACCAGCTCAATCAACCATTTTTCCCCATTCTGATATTTGATGTGAACATTAACTTAAGCTCTTGACCTGTATATGCATCACACTGTTGCCACATGATTGGCTGGTTGGATACTTTCATGGATTAGGAGGGGTACAGGTGTTCCTAATAAAGTGGCTGGTGAGTGTATACAGTAAATGAAGTCCACTGATTCTAGTTTTATAGATAACAGAAATCTTTACTTGATAGTTTTGTTGAAACTGCTGGTTGGAGTGTGATGCAGCAGTAAGTTTGCATCATGCTAAACAATGGCCATAAGTTTTCCATTACTGGTTAGCTAATTTGGCTGTCTTAGCTACAAGAGTAAAATTTGAATTTTTCCTAAATACATGTAGATAAACAGCTGTAGTTTGTACAGAGTTGCAGAGCTTTGCTCTCAAATCCTTTTTTTTTTTTTTAACCAAGAGCAAAAAGTGAGACATTACTTGTTGAGCCAGATGACAGCATTGAGGTCGAGGTGGTTCGTTGGCTCGTCCAGCATCAGCAGGGTCGGCTCCATGAACAGAGCTCTGTAAGGTGAAGGAAAGACAATCATGTCGTAATGTCATAAATAACAAGAAGTAACGATTCATTCTGTCAAACCTCAAACATCGATCACTACAGTTTTCCGCTTTGCTACCGACAGCTGATCTCTTTCATACCTGGCGAGTGATACTCTCATTCTCCAGCCACCTGAAAACTTCTTAGTGGGTCTGTTCTGCATTTCAGGCGTGAAGCCCAAACCAGCCAGGATCCTGCGAGCCTTGGCCTCTGCTGCCTCTGCTCCGATTGCCCTCAGCTCCTCATACACCTGGCAGAGATGATCAGAGGTTCACATCCATATTTTCTACACAGCACTCAATATAAATGACACATGTTTTTAACCTTGTGAAAAATGCAGCTGGTAGAAACTATATAGAGAAGTGTATTTTGGTCATTTTACAGCTCAAGCACTCAAAGAAATGAGTGGCATTAATTTCCAGGAGCTGAAAGTGACTTTATAAAGCCTGTTATGTTTGTGTAACACAGTCTATATCGTTTCTCTCACATCTTTGTTTTTTCAGGATGAGGTGATGGACCACTGCAATGAATATAAAAGTTAAAAGCTCACTGAAGAACTTTAGTTGATGTTGTGGTTGTAGGAGGTTTACGTGACACTCACTGATGAAGCACATCCAGGAAATCAAAAATAAACCCACAGAAAACTGAAAGCAAAATAAGAAGCAAATAAAACAGCCTCGGACCTTCTGTAGCCTCTCAGAGACACTGTCCTCGCCCTTCTCAAGCAAAGCCTGCAGCCTCTTCTCCTCCTCCAGCAACTTCAGACGCCGCGTGTCTGCCTTCAGCACAGCCTGCACAGCCGGCGTGCCATCAGCAACCACCTCTGAGAAACAGCACAGCTATTCAGTATAATGACAAATAAAAATAGATGGACATGAAGTGGGGCTTACGTCAGCCTGTTTTTACTGCACATATGAAAATCTGAATTAAACTCTGTACAAATTAGCAGAAAGATAAAGAGAAGATAAAGTATTTGAAAGAACGCATTGGTATAGACCTGTGGTTTGCCTTGCAGTCAGCCCTATTGTCAGAGCTGCTATTATAGAAATGAATTCAGCAGCGCTATTTTACAAGTAAGGAATCTGATATGGCGAAGAATTCAACAGCGCTGTGGTATAAAGAAAATTACTTAAAAACACCGTCTGACCAATTCTGAGAAGTTTCCTGTACCTTGTTCACAGAGCAGCACATCAATATTGGGAGGAATGCTGAGAGCTCTGTTGGCAATGTGCTTCAGTAATGTGGTCTTTCCTTTCCTAGAAAAAGCAGAGTGGAAGGCAGGTATTAAAGGCAGAGATCAAGGACTGTGACATTCCTTAGGTTTTTATTTTTGCTAACTACTAACCCGTTTGGTCCAACCAGACCATAGCGGCGACCAGCTACAATCAGAAGATCGGCGTTGACAAAAAGCTCCTTCCCGTGAGCTGAGATGCTGAATCTCTCCAGCTGTGGGACATTAGAACAAGCAGTAGCGTCAGGACTGTTCAAACCCACAGCCTACATGTCTCACCATTGTTAAAGCTCCATTATATTTAATATTCAATTATGCCCTTGTATAATATTGGGTTGATTCAGAAGATAGGCAGATGGATATTTGGGAGTAGTCTACGTATCAACAGGCTCATGATTAACTTGTGATTAACTACTAAGTTTGATAGTAACTTTTATAAGCAGGCTAAATACAAACTAGCATTCTCCTGAACAAATGAAGACTCATCAATCAACAAAATATGAAAATAGTTAATTTATCAATGAGTATTGATGCAGAATCACAATCAACACATTTGTGAGCTGCTGTTGTTATTAGTTCGGACAAGCATTAACTTGTTATTAAGTAAGCTAAATAACAGTATTGTGCTGCTGGCCCTTTAAATCACGGCATTGTTGAAGTAGCTCTAGGTTAGCTTGCTGCAAAAAATGAATACTGCAGTTCTCAGAATTCATGCTACTGATTCCATGAGCATAGAGAAGAGTAAATCACATAGGTTAAAAACCCTGAAATATAGTACACAAATGGTATTGCTTTTCATTAGCGACATAGAGAAAACGTACCACACTGAAAAGCAAAACCTTCACTTGCTTAATCTCTTTAATAATGAGCAAGCTACTCATTTTTAAGAATTAAGTGGTGAACTTGTGTGAAATGTGAATGTGATCCACCTTTAAAAGCAACCCATGCTCTTTTGTCTTACATTTTACTGTGTGATTCCGGTTAAGATAGTAAAGCAATCACAGCAGTGAAATACCATGAAACGCAATACACTCACTGTACTGCTTTTCTTTAGCGACTCACAGAAAACAATCCACACTGAAAAGAAAAACTTTCCTGCATTGCTCTTATGTTCACGTGGATCTCTTTAATGATAATGGGATTGCTTTTTAAGAATGAAATGCTGACTTCAGGTCAAGTCAGTGTAATTCCGTGTTGAACCGCATTCCGATTTCAGTGCGTTGCATTAGTGTTGCGCTGAAATGCAATCACTGTCCCCGTTTACAGTTTCCTAGTGGTTCATTGTGTTTTTTATTCCTGCTGCACTGATTGTTGAACCCTTAATTAAGCTTTTTAGAAATACCACTAAAACAGGATAAAAGTATTAATATGACTAAAATATAGCTCAAAGCAGGTCCTAGGAATTATGTATTCAAATCGTAACAGATTAGTGAGCCTACATTTTTTACATGCTCGTGTGTGTGAACCCTGAAAAGAAATGGAGAATACGGAGGCAGCTGAGTTCAACCAAGCTTGATTCAGATTCTGCAAATGAAAACAGTTGTTAAAGAACTGACCTTTATATCAGAGGCGTTCTCCAGCATGGCTTGCCTTGAAGACAGCTCAGCCTGAGAGACTGAGAAATCTCCCTCTGAGGCGTTCTGAGCACGGACACTAGCCACCTGCCGCTCATACTCCATCTGTGACGCAACAACAGCGCAGTTCAACTGGTCAGTAAAACATTATGCTAAATATTCATACAGACATGAAATAGCTCCCTAGGTTAATTCTGTCTATTCTCAGGACATGTACCATCTTCTTTTTCTTCTTCTTCTCCTTTTTACTCAGGTTGGCGTAGGGGTCTTCTTCCTGTTCTTTGCTCTGCTCCGCCACAAGAGCGTCCTCTGCACTCTACCATCAAAGGAAAAAAAAAAAAACAAGGATTGTAAACACAAAGAAAAATAGCAGGATTACAATGAATCAAGTTAAGCAGTGAGGGTACCCTCATGGTGTCATTGTCATCGCTTTTGTCTTCTTCTTCCTCATCCTCACCAAGAGGTTGGTGAGCAGGCTTGCCTTTCTGAAAGGGAACAGAAGGAAAGGAAAATGACAACTGCTTGGCATACCATGTCATACCAAATAAATACACGAGTCATACATACGAGCTGTTGTAATGCCAACATGCTAGTAACATTTTTAATACATGTGTTAAAGTGCCCTGACCTTTGGCTGTTCTTTCTTTCCGGCAGCCTTCTGAGGTTTTTCCTCTTTCTCCTCATCCTCCTCCTGCAAACATTCGTTCATTGTGTCTAAGTTACTCCATCCATCCATCTTCTGTACCTACACAGGGTCACGGGGAGTCTGGAGCCTATCCCAGGTAACTCGGGGCAGAAGGTGGGGGACACCGTGGACAGGGCGATAACCCATCACAGGGCACAATCGCACACACCCTCACACACCCATTCACACACCACTACGGACAATTTGGAAATGCCAATCAGCCTAAATTGCATGTCTTTGGACTGGGAGAGGAAACCAGAGTACATGGAGAAAACCCCCGAAGCATGGGGAGAACAGGCAAACTCCACGCACACAGGGCAGAAGCGGGATTTTACATTTTACTGCGACTTTACTGTATTTTACAGTTCAGGGTCACATAAATCATGAATTCATTAGCTAGCCCAATGAGCATATGAAAGCTCCAGTGTTTATGTCCCATCTTATGTTTGCCCAGAAGTTAAACTTAACGCAGAAATATTAATTATGTACATTAACACAGACTATGGAAAATAAGGTATTACTTGAATTCTTAGCAGGGGCAATGTTATGTAGGCATAGGTTTATCCTCTCAGAATCAGAATCACCTTTATTGACAAGTAATGTGGGTTTACATGTACAAGGAATTTGTATTGATGTATTGGTGCTTAGTAGAACAGTATCTCCTGATAACAGTCTCTGGAAGTATCATCACCATACATAACATTTTGGATAACATTTCACCTGTGAACTGTTATGTTCTCTTACTGCACATATAAACATTATTTGAGTCTGGCTAGTGTATTGTGTGTGTTGTACAAGCATTAGTGTTATATAACAGTTTTTGTGCTGCACCGTACTGTATTTTGCTCAGTTTCATAATCCTTTTGAATTCCTGATTCTGGAAATACTGTCTAGTATCCACTGAAGCTCATTAACAAGTAGCACATGCCAGAGGCACCACCATGAAATATATAAAGCACCTGGAGCATTTTCTGTTTAAACAAACCTATTCAAATAAATCATTTTCTTTGGGAAAGTCAATAGGAAGTAGAGGTTTTTCCTTCAGAGTATTTTTTTTTATTTTCCACTAAGCTACTGCTTTAACAGCCATATTTAGAAATAAATCTCATTGTTAATTTGCTAAATCGACAGTCATGTGTAAAAACTCTACAGTTGAGAAGCTAGCACGTGACCGAGAGTCAAGATTCGACAGCCAGTGAGTCACTGAACTGCTGAATTCCTCACCTTAGATGCTTTGCTGTCTGTTTTCTTGTTCTTCTTCACCCCCTTCTTCTCATTCTCATCCTTTTTCTCCAGCTCCTCATCAGGTTCATCATCAGATGCCTGTTAGGACATGAGCACAGAGAAATGAGAACAGAGAACCCCAAATTCACCTTTTTTTTTTTTTTTTTAAAAAGAACATCTTTAATACACTTTCTGTGACCTTTCAAATAAAGTGAATATAGTTTCCAGGAAGTGTCTGTACCAGATAAAAGAAAAGAGATTAAGAGGTTATGGAAAGATCTGTTAGTACATGGTATATTCACTGTTGTTGTTACATATACAGGCAAAATAAAAGATAAATGGTTAGGTCATAAAATAAAAAAAGTGAAAGAAACATTCCCATGTACCCACCTTAGATTTCTTAGTCTTAACCTTATCGTTTTTCTTTCCTCTGGGAACCTCCTGAATTACATACATACACATATTTTGGCACATATTAGATACAGCTGCAAGAACAGAAAGATTCCCAGATCCTGCTGCTCAGCTATGCTGTGAAGGTAAACAGATGTGTGGTAGTCTGGGAAAAGCCATGTGATGTCACTGGGACTGAATTCTGGCAAATGGTCAAAAAAGGCTTTAAAAAAAAAAAAAAAAAAAAAAAAAATACAATGAGAGTTTTCTGCCTATAATACACATTAACACCTCAACTTTAATTAACGATAAATACACTATATTACCAAAAGTATTCGGTCACCTGCCTTGACTCACATATGAACTTAAGTGCCATCCCATTCCTAACCCATAGGGTTCAATATAATGTCGGTCCACCTTTTGCAGCTATTACAGCTTCAGCTCTTCTGGGAAGGCTGTCCACAAGGTTGAGGAGTGTGTTTATAGGAATTTTTGACCATTCTTCCAAAAGCGCATTGGTGAGGTCACACACTGATGTTGGTCGAGAAGGCCTGGCTCTCAGTCTCCGCTCTAATTCATCCCAAAGGTGTTCTATCGGGTTCAG
>CM041003.1:7116749-7158850 GCA_022985145.1 Pangasius djambal
GTGTGGGCAGTTTTGGTTATGAGTGACTTTAGGGTGTGGGCAGTTTTGGTTATGACAGATTGAATGGACTACTTTAAGCTATGGTCGTCTTCAGGTGATATGCGACTCAGGGGTATGTCTGACTATAGCGCACTGCCAGAATTAGGTAGCTCTAGACTAACTCTAGACACAATATCCAGGACGAGTAACAGACTTTTTGTTTTGAAACCACGCTAACATACGTCATATCCGGTTTTTTACGTGCCACTGAGGCAGCGCCGCCTTTTCTAGAACAGGAGTTGACGCATGCGCAGTATTATTTCGGTGAAGGACACTGGAAGAGATGTGACATTAGTGTAACGTTATCAACCGATTCCGATGTTCCAGTATTTGCATTATAAAGCCGTTGACTGCATTTCGCTACACATTAACGTTTCCTCCTGATTCCATACTGACAGGTATGCGTTAAAGTGCTCACTTGGGGAAAAGCCGGGACTGTTAGCTGAGCGAGTTAGCGTCATTTGAATGTGTTAGCACGGGTGCTAATGCCTGATGCAGCTAGCGTTATTGCTAGCGTGCTGTATGTAATTGAGTTAGAAAGCTAACCGGCTGGGTTTCAGTCAAGTTCAGGCAGGACATAACTGCTCTCATGTAGCACTTAGATTCATCTAAAGTTAATACAGAAAGAGTTTCGTAAGTTAAAGTTTTCATCTCAATTTAGTATTTTTTTTTTTTTAACTTACCACAAACTTGGTGCTGTCACTCAGCCAGGGACAGGTCACATGACCTTTTAGTGACAGTGCAGGAATTTTGTAAATAAAAGTGTTGGGTTTTAGAAATTCACGAGCTACTTCTTGATTTATATAAGCTCTGATTGCATTCTAATATCTAAATAATTATTATTGGTAGATATAGTGTTTTTTTTGTGGAATTATACTGTATGAGTTAATAAGTCTGTCTGTTTTTTGCCCAAAGGCTTTTTGACTGCATTGCAGAGGTGCAGGGACGGAAAACTACAACTGTTCCTGTGATTTGCTCCACTATGTCACTTTGCTGGTAATCTAATGCTGTGAGGGTCCTGAGCAGCCTGTCCTGAATGGCTGTGTACAGAGGGGGTGTCTCGTTTTGGGTAGGTTGCATCAGGAGTCATGGCTGCCAGCCGCTGATAAAGAAGCAGAACTGGAATATATGGCAGGTGAGATGTATCTCATGATCTTTTTAGGCATGACTAGAGCAATCTGATATCGATTATTAGACACAGCACTGGCCTTAAACGCTATCTCGGTATTGGATTGGATTTGACATATTTTTCAGTCCCATCCACTGATGCTGTATGCTGTAAAATGTCTAATATTGACTGAAAAGACAGAGCTTGCATGTTAACACAGGACACACCTTGGCTTAAATCACACCACCGTCACACCCTGGGTCTCATTTAGCAAAACCTGTGTAAACCAAGTTTTGTTCCACCAGTATGCACTGGGAAATTTGCATTTTGCACACATGCGAACACACAGCTGTCCACAATCAACGGTAATAAATCCAGCGTGGTCTAAATTACTCTGCTTGTGCACGGCCACACACATTTAATGATAATAAAAAGTCTCAGAATCTCCATATATGGTAAACAGCTTCCTTTTAGAAGGTTGATTTTATGTCTATTTGTGTGCAATAGCAGTCTGTTGCCCCAGTTACATTTAGAAAATCTGTGTGAAAATGCCTCATCATTCTTGTCATTTCCACTGCCGCATTTGTAAATGTAATGCATTGCTGCATGACTGACATGAATGCATTAAGAGGAGTCATTATTCAGCTCATAGCTGATTGAGAAATGCCAGGCCTTTCTCCAAGTGTGCACTGGTGATGCTTTTGCTGCATTTTGTCCAAAAGTGGGGTGAGTTGCTGTCAAATCACTCAAAAATAAATCCATCTGGGCAAATGAAATTGACTGATCAGCTCTCAGCTTTCAGCAGAGAGGTTCCTGTGGTCCTTAAAAACATAAAGCAAGGTGTCTTTCCAGTCAGTCTTTAGATATGCCTTTTATATTTTACTCTACAGTTCGTCTGAGTCACCTGTCCGCACCTTGTTAACGTCCATTCAATTACTGTCAATTATGCTGACATGATGGCTGAGGGGGGAGAGCCTCAGGATCAGTTTGCCTGATGTTCATGAACATGATCAGTTTACAAATTTCTTTTATTTATATTTGTCTATTATGCCAAAACCTTGTGAACTGCTAAACAGTCTTTCATTGTTCATAACAATGACAATAAAAATCTATTCTATTCTCTTTTATTCTACCTGCGATTAAACCTTTTGACCACTAGGAGTTTCTGCATAACTTGATTAATCACACACTACGTGCAGAAATGTGTGTATGCAAGGTTTACGCACAAAACTACACATACGCTCGGTTGACGAATTGTGTTCCAGGTCATTCAGGAGCAGACATTTGCATAGAGTCACTCAGATACTAATGGAAAAGGTATGATTGTGTATAAAGTTGCTCATATCATTGCATTACAATGTTTTTTTTTTTTGCGCAGGTGGTGTTAAATGCCCCCTGTAGATCTCTGAGCAGTGGATCATGGGCCTTGGCTCCTCCAAACAGCCTACATTACCAGTCCGTCCAGAAACCGTCTCCGCCTAACCCATTCCATCATGTGTCCCAGCCGAGAGAGCAAACTCCAGAAGAAGACTGGGAGGAGACCCTTAGCGTGTGCGTCCTGCTCAAACCCAGGGAAGCAGTCGATCAGCGTACACTGGTGGAGGTTCCCCTGTTCGGACAAATCAAGCTGAGTGAGCTCCTAGCATTGGGAGCCAACCGGCCCTCTGACTTTTCTTTCCATTTAACCACTGTTGATGGAAGAAGAGAAGATGACATTAGTGTTATTGGAAAGTCAGGGACGGAGTTAAAACCGGATCGGGAGCAGAGCTCGTTTCGGAGTTTGTTCGAGGCTGAAGGATGCCCCGCGCCGTTCACGTTGGGATCACGCTTTTATTGCTTTCACTGTCCTGGAACAGAGCCTGTACCTGAGGCTGGAGATAAGCTGAGAATTGGACATGTCTACTTTCCACGCCCTTTTAGCTCTCTGTGCAGTTACGCAGAGACAGAAAGCATGGACAGAGGTTCCAGTGAGAAGGACAATGAGAATGAGGAGAAACTGGCATTGATGCATGAAAAGCTTAGGATTGAGGTAACACTTAAAAAGCATGTTATGCTCCTGATGATTTCGTGTCTCTGCTTGTAGACACAACTTTATCGTCACATAAATGTCATGAACTTGTGTACGTTGCATTTCAGCTCCCCAGGTTTTTTCTGAAGAATCATGACTACGGCATGTATTCAAACAATGTGGAGTTCATCAATGACCTTCTCAACATGAAAACCAGGTATTATATGGAATTCCTGAATCTGATTGGTCAGAAAGTGTTGATTAATTGTCTATAACAGCAGCTCTGAGAGGTTTGTATTAATGCGCTTGTTCTCAGTTTTCTACCACATGAAACACTGAAACATGAAACATTGAACATAACTATAAATGGATGACAATTATGACTTCATTCTTTAATAGACAAAAATTGCTGTGGTATAGGAGGAATAAAACACTTGTTATTGGAAAATGATCAACTTCAGGGTGGTGACAGTAACGCCGCTTCACATCACACCACTCTGTCGTTGATTATTTTCCTATAACAGCATGCACCTCATGTTTTATTTATTTTATTTGAATAAAACATGACTGGCTGTACGATGTGATTTATAATGTGATTTGATATTAGAACACTGCCTCTTTTCTTTCTCCTTAGAGGCCGTGCAGCGTATCAGCTGACCCTGGCGCTGTGGCGACTCCTGTGCCTGTGCTATTACGCAGATGCACGGATGGAGGTGCTGAAGCTGACCAAGCACCCAGAGGATGGCTCCATCAAAGCGCGCTGGAGGGTCAAGGGATTGCCGTTTCACACTCTTCTCCTCCGCTTCTACAAGAAAGATAAAAGCCAGTTTTACAGGTAGGACATAGTTACACAGGGTGTGATCTCATGACCTTAGAAGTTGACTGGTTCATTAACAGCTATATTGTTTGTTTGTTTGTTTGTATTTGTCAGGACCTTTGATGCATTCTCTACCTTCTATCTGGGCTCTGACGGACTCATACACTGTCATAAAGTTGAAAAGGTAAAAGCCTTTATCATTTGTGCTTAGCGTGTTTTTCAGTCATTAAAGGAGCAATCCACTATTTTTCAATCAAACTTCTATTTCCCATAAATGTAGAATATGTGCGGCTATCGTCTTTTTTTTGGCAGGTTTCCTGTATTGAAAAAAGACAGAATTGTTTTTTTTATAATGGAAGTCTAAGGGAAGTTGTTGGGGTAGTCAGTAAACATTTTATGTGAAACATATTGTATTTCTGTACATTTTCATGAAATCTTCAAAAATATTTTGTTTGTTTAAAGAGTTTGTCCTTTTAGCAATGGGACTACTTTCAAAGAGAAAAGAATGTGTTTAGGCGTTGCCAGTGAATAATTTGTGTGTTTAGTCATCAATGATACCACAATACACTTCGTGCAAGAAAAAACTCCAGCTCTGGTAAGACTTACTGTCATGTCTGTGAGGTTAAAGCTTATGCTTTTGTAGCTCTTTAACTTTGTCATAAAGCAGCTTTACAGAAATCCAGATTTACGTAGATTTATGACCCTAATGAACAAGGCAGAGGTGACAGCAGCCAGACTCAAAGGGTTTTAAAACAAAATTCAGCAATGTCCTGAGGAAATGTATCTGGATTCTTGTCATTTTAAATGCAGCAAACTTTCAAACAAGCTGCGGAGTCATGTTTTTTTTTTTTTTTCTCCCCTTTTCTCTTCTTTCTTTTTTTGTGCGCAGGTAATGCAGGCTCAACCACCTGTGCTGCCCAAAGTGACATCGCTGCTAGCAGGAGCTCTGGTGGCTCTCGGGCTTCAAGAGGACCGGCCAGCTCTTAATCTTCTCCCAATGTTGCTATCCTCCTTCAGACAGGCTCAAGATTAAAGAAAGCTGGACGGACATGGCACTGTACACAGATATGTAGGGGTAGAGAGAGGAATATACGTTTCTGTCGATGATGAGGACTAGAATCCAGTCTCGTGGAGAGAAATGAGATGTTCCTAATGAAGGAGAAGAATAGAGGTAACAAAATAGGAAAAAAACAGTCCTCATGTCCATACACTCTCTTAACTGTTGAATAGTAACTGATACTGTACCATATAACATCCCAAATTAAGTTGATGCAGGATTCGCTACACCATTTACTTCCATTCTGTTTACTGTACTGCTTAAAATCTACCATGGACTAAAGCATCTAGAATGGGGACTAGTTTCCAGAATAGTTCTGTAACAAATCCCTAAAAAAAAATCACATGAACAGAATCAGCAATCATAAACAAAGAGAAACAAAAGACACCCACCTGGGCCGTGTCATAAAAACTGTTTACATTTAGGACAACAACTGTCTTAAATAGTCATGTTGAGATTTCTAGCAGGAATTTGTCAAGAGTAGCGTATATTTCAAATACAGTCCAGTTTTTTTTTTTTGCACCTGCCTATTATGAGGAACTTGTCTGGTTGGTGGTAAGATGGAGGAGCAATTACCGTCGTGACCTCATGATTCATGACATATTCCACAAAGTGAAAGTTTTGTTTTGATGCACAATTAAAGCAAGTCAGCACAACTATGCTTGCTTAGGGGCAGGTACATAGATCTTAGTCAGTACACAAAGTTGCTTCTAATTGCCTGTTATACATAAGCTGAAGTAGTGTTTGTCTTTGCTGTAACACAGCATAAAGCACAGACCAATGTAAGGGTTCAGTCACAGTCAGTTAGGTATAACATTAGTGGAAGGATATAATTTATACCACAGCAATGTTGAATTCTTAGTTTCTGATGTACGGAAGAAGTCTCCACTGTCAGTGCTTTGAAACAGTAATTTTCCACAGTGGGAAAGTCTTCAGAACAGAGGACACTGCAGTTTGCAGTATCTCTGAAACATAAGTGATAGTAAGTGCTGTTTCACAGAAGTTCCATGTCATTAAATGCAACTATATATGGATAAAAATACAAGGTTTGGCTCTTTAATTAATAAAAAAAATGTAATTATTTGCAAATTGCTGTGGTATAAGAGGAATAAGACACTTCAGGACATGCTGTTAACAGTGTGTAACAGTAACTGTGCTTTGCATCAGACCTCAAGAGTTGATTGCTTAACAAATATATACTGATAGTTGTGATAATAGCATATCATAAAGTGTTTTATTCCCTTAGTAATGCCTTTGTAGGGCTTATTAACACTGTACCGTGTTTCATATATGTGCACTGCTAATTGAGTAATGGTGGCATAATCAGCTAATCCCCCAGTGTGGATAAAAAGTGGTTCTCTGTCGACTTTTGACTGATTTAGGCGTAATTAGCAGAGTAGTATGCAAAGCTTGCTAGATTGGCCTGGAAAATACCTAGTCCTAAGAACTCCCTGCAGTATACCCTCTTCTGTCTGAACGCGTTCCCTAGTTGGAGTCTTGTGCATAGACGCTGGCAGTTTATCAGGTACCATCACTGTATTTGCACATAGTAGGTGTCCAGTTATTGACTAGTGGAATGTTGATGTGTGTGTGGTGCTGGTGATGGTCACCTTGTTGGTAAGTGTACAGTTGGAGATGTTGACTTTTATCACAGGCACAGTTCATTTTAATTGTTTTCTCAGCATTGTGGTTGGCTGGATATCTTTGGTAAGAGGATCCAGAAGTGGCACTGAAGCGTTTAACCTCATGTCAGTGCAACTGCTCTGATCAGAACGGTCCACCACTCAGATCATCAGTGGTAGTCTTATGGTGGTCCCTTTCAAAAACTGTATACCTACAGAGTGCACTTATATGGTAGGTTAACCTGATAAAGTGGTAACATAGACGGTGTAGTAAAAATGACACTGTTGAAAAACACACAGCCCCTCTGCATTTTGCCTCGCTTGTAAACTGCTCTTTTAGTGAAACACAGTTCTGCCTCTACAGAAAACCAGTGACAGGCAATCGAAGGACAGGAAAGGGGGTGTACATAATTCTGAATAAAACACAGCCATGGCCTGTATTTATTTTCGCTTTTTATATCCTAATCAATACAAAATGAGTGATACTGTGCCGACTGATCGATTCATTTCCTGCCCTGTTTGCAAACCAAGCTCAGAAGTATAGACAAGATATACACTATATGGCCAAACGTTTGTGGACACCTGACCATCACACCTGTATGTGCCTGATGAACACCCCGTTCCAGCTTTATTCCCCCTTTACTGTTATAATAAGCTCCACTCTTCTGGGAAGGCTTTCCACTAGATTCTGGAGCGTGGGCTGTGGGGATTTGTGATCATTCAGCTACAAGAGCATTAGTGAGGTCAGTTACTGATGTTGGTGAGGAGGTCTGGGGTGCAGTCGGTGTTCCAGTTCATCCCAAAGGTGTTGAGTGGGGTTGAGGTCAGGGTTCTGTGCAGGACCTTAACACACCATGTCTTCATGGAGTTCGCTTTGTGCACAGGGGCATTGTCATGCTGGAACAGGTTTGGGCCTCTTAGTTCAAGTGAAGGGAAACTGTAATGCTACAGCATACAAACACATTCTATACAATTGTGTGCTTCCAACTTTGTGGCAACAGTTCGGGGAAGACACACATATGGCTGTGACGGTCAGGTTTCCACAAACTTCTGATACTTCAGGTCAAGTAAATCCACAACACAGCTGGTGTGAGTAAAACAGTGTTGCAATGTCTTCTGTATGAATGTGAATTTATTAGCCTGCGTTGCTTTATTGATCAGTGTTATATTCAGAGCCAAGTTTGTTTTCTTTGACAAGATTTTGAAAACAAGTGCAGATTTGATTTCCGTGGGAACCCTGTAATACATGCCCTACGTCCTACTACTTGCACTTTAAAATTTAGCTGATCCATTGTGCAGACAACTTAAACACAATAATCCCACAAAAATCAACATCAAAACAGAATAATTGGTCTGATGCTGTGATGTTTATTTATTTTGCTGTCAGTAACCCAAATTCTGGTATGAAAATGTGTGGATAATAAAGTGTACAGGCACTGTTTAACATCTGAGATCTTTTTTGTTGTGGTTTTTTTTTTTTTTTTTTTGGTCATCAGTACTTTTGAAAAGCAGCTTTCTAATTAGTAGCGGTTTTAGATAAGGGGGAAATTCTGGTGTTTCTGGTATTTTCAAGAACAACAACAAATGGTAAAATTAAACATGGATTTTATTACATCATGACTCAGACATGCCAAAGTATCGATTCTGAACACTGATTCTGTTACAGGTAGATTAAAATGTTGAGTTTAGGGATTCATTCTGCTGCAGAACAATCACGTTCACAATCAGTATGTATCTCAACAAATAAGAGTTCGGATTGGCTGGAGACTGAGTAAAGGATGAAGACACAGAGTGGTAAAGCTAATTACACGTGACTGCTCTGCTATCACTAAATACACATCTGAGTGAACGGATTTATAACAGCCTAATGTGTTTATGTTGAAAATGCATTCATATCATATACTTCATGTATACATGGTGTATGATAGCTGCTATTACTGCAACTATTAAAACAACAATAGTAATCTATTTTACATTACAAAGAAAGCCTGATGCTACGAGTTCACTTGCATTTTGTCGCGCTCCGCTAGCCACTGGTGGGCGTTTCTATGACCTACATGTATTAGACTAAGACTTCCTCTTTGTGAAGCCCTTGCCTTACTGATGCCTCAATGCAATGCATTCATGTGTATAAAGTTGAGCTTTTGCTGAATATTAGCAGTCGCAAGGCATGGCAAAGTTTACTGTAACTGTCACAAATGTGACAGATCCTCCCATGTTAATCAAAAGGTTATGGTGCAGTGAAGTTGGACATGAAGGACATACAGAAAAAATCCATTAAGAGAAAACATTATTGTGAGACATCGTGTCCAGGAGACATTTTATAACAATAAAGAGCCATCCATGGCTACTGCACACCGAGTGAAGTGTAAGCGTCGGCCCCTTTCACAGAAGAATCCAGCTCCTCTATTGACTGACTACAGAGCGTATAGTGACTAATTCATCTGAACTTGTAATAATGTGCAAAAATTGAACGATGACATTAGGAGTCTTCAGAGAAAGCCTTGTGTGTGTTTGGGAAACGCTGAGAATTGTAGTCTGGATCTTCCTTAATTCTTTTCCTTAGGTCCCTCTTGATCTGAGAGAGATGAAAACAAATGGAGAACTTCTCATGAATACAAAACTTCATTTATACTGATTAAATATGCAGTATCCAACTCTTGTGCTTTCTCTCTGTACATCAAAACTCCACTCAGGGGTAGACAAATCATAAATGTATTAGCGAGCACACCAGGCATGTCACAGTATGCTTGCCCTGTCTTGACCATGTTCTGGATTCCCAGAAATCTACTTAACTAGGCTAAAAATAGTAGCTAGTTAATGCATTAATGCCAACTAACGAAAATACATTGACATAATTCTAGCAAAATTGTCTGATAATTTTGAACTTACCTTGTCACCATGCTTTTGTCTATCGTAAGTTAATTTATTTACCTAGTATGTATATGCCTACCAATGACCAGAATGCATGCTTGGCTGATGTGTGTAGTGCTGCAGGAGCTGAACAGATAGTGTGTTGTTTAACCGTAAAACACGTAAACCAGCTGGAACGTGCTACATTTAACCATACATACAAAGCTAAAAATATCTTTGTGAGCAGTTTGTGTCAGTGTGTTTTGCTTTCTCCAGTTAGTGGACAGAAAAAGATGCTTGTAACCACTTTCCTAAAAGCCTACCATCTAGCTAATAAATAACAACTTCTAAAACTACTTGTTCTCCAAACAACTACAAATAAAAAACTAATACCCCGAACATGCAATCTGCTTGTCCTGGGCGCTGGGGCTCGTATGCAGCCAAGCAAAGTAGAGGCAAAACTAGTCATATTTTTTTGTCACCTGTTGTGTGTAAGCGTCCTGCAGCTCTGGTGTGTCCAGCTCCCCCTGCAGGTTGTCTGGAGTAGTGACGGGCCGTGCTCCTACTGCTCTGGCAGCAACAGTCACGGCCTCTGAGAGAGAAAGGTGTGGTCCCTCACCCTGAGCAGTCTATCAGACACAACACATACTAGTGTAAATATAAAACCTCTTCTGCTTCTGTAATATGCTGTATAAGAGAGATCATTTCCAGCAGCACTATAAAACAAAACATATTGTATTCATTGTCATTAGTGCACTCTTTGCTCTGGATACACATAACATAAGCAAAAACAACAAAATATCTTGCTTCTATATTATATCCGAAGTATGCTAAATATAAAAAAATAAAGCATTTGATTATATTTTTTTTAAATGAGCACCTACCTTCCTCCTCTTGGCTGGCATTCCCTGAAGGTAAGCATCAGACAGCGGAGGCTGAGCTTTTATTTTCCTTTGAGACAGCATGTCATGCCTAATGATGGGCACCCACTCCTGACAAACACAAACACACACACGTTTTACTCATTCAGCTTTTAGTGATTTAGGATAATCTCATTTAGAAGCATGTAAGGAAAAAAATCATCAGCCTAAGTCTTACAGGTGGCACGGCTGCTGCCCATGGCTCCGCCTCCACTCCTGACTCCTCCCTCCCGTTAGGTGCCATTCCAGCAGGTTCTCGTGTGCTCACTGAGGATGGCCTGTGAAGAGGAGTGAGATCTGGAGCTAGCTGTCTGGAGTCAGTTCTCTCTCCTGGAGGTGCCATGGCCTCTTCAGCAGTGGTGGCAGGTGCTGGAGACATCTATAATGATACATCACATGTTATTAGGACTCATTACTCATTAAAAAGTCCATTTAAATTCTATTTAAACATCATACTTTTGCATTAATCTATTGGTTTGACCACTGGTAGATCACAAATAGCACTACTGATCAGATGAGATCTCCAAATCGCATCCCGCATACTCTCACCTCCACATTCTGGCTCTCCGTCTGCTGGACTGCCTCAGTATTCGACTCTACTCTCACATCAGACTCAGGCTGGAGATGGAAAGATGAACAGACATATATTCAGAACCATATGTGTGCACAAATACACTTTTGAGTTCTGAGGCATGTATTTATGAGAACCTGACCTGTGTATAGAGAACGTAATGCTGGATTTGGTCCTCTGTAACTGGGTTATGGTCCAGGATCACATGCAGTCTCATGGACATCATACTGGTCAGCCAGTTCACTAGACTGGGATTTACTTCTGCGGACATCCTTCTCTGTGTACATACACACAAATCCATTTCAGGGAAATTAACCAAGCAGACTGCTAATGCTTATTGAGCATTCTTGTTTATAATTAATCATTTGCGTATAGATAAGAGTGGGGGTGAACTAACAATGCGATGGTTGATGACTGCGGTAAGCGCCCTCTGCTCTCCTCTTAAACAGTACAGGTTGAGAGCCAGACACTCAAACAGACCCTGAGTGCAAAGAAACAGCAAGCGAGGACCAAACATGTGATCTGGAAAGAAAAAAATCGGCATTCGTTAAAATGTAGATTCAAAATATTCTGTATCCTATTAAAGGTGCTATAGTCGATTTTGTGTATATATATATATATATATATATATATATATATATATATATATATATATATATATATATATACATACACACACACTATATTGGTTTAAGCCATGACCTCAAGCACAAGGGTACTGAGTGGCTGAGAAAACCCATTTGGAAAACTGCCTTTTGGTCTGGAATGTTTGTTTGTGTTTGCATGGGCCTCATGTCAGACATTCTATAGGCACCTGAGATCTTGGGGACAGAAATTTGTGAACATGGGACTGGGGAGTAGGCTCAAAGAGTCCAAAAAAAAAAAAAAAAAAAAAAATCATTCAACCGTCAAACCTACCTACATTAGTGTTAGAGACCTAATCTTGATTTAAAAAAGATTAATCTTACCTAATGCACCTTTAACGGTACTTTTACTACGTTTATAAAAATTACTGTTTGATTCAAGCTTATATTATTTATACTTGTTCTTTAGATATTGAGATTTAGATTAAACCCAAACAATTCAAGTCACCTGGAAACAGGGGTTATTACCAAACAATAACTTTATCAAATACAACAACTTTAAAAGTGTTTAACCATGATAACTACGACCACAACAGCATCATTAAAAACTTAAGAACCATGGGTTTAAATCATTGCGTTGTACTTGCTGTAGGTGTGAGTACCTGTACAGTGGAGTATGTGCGTTGCCATGCGGGTGAACTGCTGTCTGAGGAAAGACATGTTTGTCTGGATGATGTCCACTCCCTCTCGAACTGTGACTGTGGACTGAATCACATTAGCCAGAGAAAACATTAGCCACCTGTTGAAGTGAAACAGCTTGAAATGACAGCTCTTGTATGATTTAAATACAGACTTACAAAACTCTCAGCAATATACTCCTCCAGTCCATTGATGAGATCTTCAGCAGCAGTCTAAAGAGAAATGTTACAGTGTCATTTGGCTCAAGGACTTCTAGACACTTTAAGAAAGAAATGATCTATACATTTATGTGGAAAGGGGCCACATTGGGAAAATCCTAAAATGCAGCATTTTAGGCAGACTCTGGAGTCTGAAAAACAAACAAACAAACAAACAAACAAACAAACAAACGGAAAGAAAAAAAAAACAAATCTGTTCACTAAAATAAGAGAACTGTTGATATATCAGAATGACAAGTTCAGCTAACATTTACACCACAGCACTGTTGAATTCTTAATTATTATTTAATTAATTATTATGATTGGGCAGAAGATAATATTTTCTATAACAGCAGCTCTGTTCTAGTTGTAATTCATATCACAAGTTTATAATAATGTGCTTGTGCTAATAATTATTGTTTCTATAGCGACAAAGGGATTTGTATAGCTGGTGCTACAAATGAACAGATAATAACGAAGTTTTCTGTAAGGAGACGTTTATTTCAGTTTATTTAAGGAGTCTCCAATGTCAGTGCTTTGTAACAGTCAGTAGAACTGTTCCTTGAAGGTTTCAGACACGGGAACATCTTTAGCGCTGAGGACTTCGTGCTTTGTGGTTTTGAGTAACATGACAAGCTGCATTTTTTTAAAAAACGTAGAGAGTCTGGTGAAGGAATGACTGTTTATAGCACAGTTGTCCCACAACAGTAAACATAACTATAAAAGGATAAAGAATATGGCATGTCATTCCGTCATAAATAAAAAATGTTTGTTTTGGCAAATTGCTGTGGAATAAGACGAACAGAACGCTTTGAGGAAAATAATCCATTTCAGGGTGATATCGGTCCATCGCAAAGCAACACACCGCCCTGTCATTGATTATTTTCCTATGACAGCACACAGATTGTGTTTTATTCATTATAGCTTTACTGACACTGCTTACTGCTACATTACAACTGTACAGTACTGTAGGTTATTTCCGCATACAACTAGCCCACGAGAAAGTACAAATAATATGTACTTTGTCTTTATTCTGCTTAATAATTCTAGCTTGCTAATGGGTTTGTAAAGATGACTTCCCACGACAGAAACAGAGCAGGCAGCATATCCTAGTCTTACAGCAATATTGGCATCAGTAGGCTCTCGTCCATTGAGATAGTGCTCATTGAAGAAGGTAGCGAGTTCGGGCTGGATACGACTCAGAGGCTGAGGGTTGCCGTGCAGCAACACCACCATATCCACCATAGAGAAACTCTGACACACCAGAGACAGCAAGTCCCCAAAGAAACCTGCCACACAAAATAGGAATGACAGAGCAAATCCAAAATTTGAATAAAAAGCTCCTTATAATGGTGCAACAAATGTGGTAAATGATAGATGCTTCTCCTTAACCATGTTAGGAGACTACACATAGCAAGGAGAATGTCTAAACATTACAACCACTCACTCACCCACAGCATCTCCAGCTCCAGGAGTGAAGAGATTGCTGGTTTGAGAAAGTCTCTGAATGAATTGGGCAATGCTCTCACTGTTACCCTGACCAGCCCCCAGAGAACCCATCATGGTGGACAGCACACCCTGCACAATGCCTGTGAACAGCTCCGGGCTCAGCGTCTCCCCTCCTCTGCTGGGAGCATGAGGAGGGTTCAGAGAAGTTGCTGACGGGCCAGATGGAGCAGAGGAAGCAGGCGGAGGCTGCTGGCTCGGGGGAGGAGGAAACACAGGCTGATTTGCCTGGAAGGAAAACAGGAAGAACGTGCATTTTGTGTATATCTACAAATTAACGAAAATTAGTGTAGCTTTTGTAAACAATCTACAAAACAACCTGACTCTTCAATCTATGTAAAATGTATCTGATGAGGTTGTGAGGTAAAAGAGCAATAATTTATATATGTTAATATTTGTCAAAATTAATTGCCTTTACTAGCAAGTACTTATGCTCAGTTCTAATGTACATTTTCATTGAATCAACACTGACCTGGATAAACTCAGACATGCCCTGGATGAAGGTAGGCACACCAGGCATTGTCACAGTAATGGAAGGAGAGCCTCCAGAGACACTCCCACCTACTCCAGCAGCTCCACCCAAGAGAGAGCCCAGCAGGTGGGGCAAGTTCCCCTCCGGACCCTCGTTCTGTGACTGGCCCGTGGGGGCTGTGTTGGTAGTGTTAGAAGAGGTATGTGTAGATGTATTGGCTGATGAGGAAGGGGCAGTTGAGGAGGAGGAGGAGGAAGAGGAAGAGGTAGAGAAAGAGAACGAATGGGATGAAGAGCCAGTGGATGTTTGATCACCTGATGAGAAAACGTGACAGTTAGCGTTTTTTCTGAAGGGTGAGTGCCACTGTAGGTTTTCATTAGACCTGTTTAAACAATCAATCTTGACTTTTGATCGACTATCAGGTTTGACTGATTGGATAGATTACCCCAAACATCTGCCCCAAGTAATTTATCCAAGTGTGAGAAAGAAGGCTCAGCTAGATAACAGTGTCAACAATTGATCCATGCTGGTGCCTATAATGCTCTTTGAATCTTGAGAAGATTTAAAGATTTTGCATTTATGTGTTGAGGTTCTAAAGGAGTAGAAGCTGCCTTTAATGAGCATCTCACCTGTGTGCATCGGCATTAGCAGCTGCCCGACCAAACCACTCACCATCTGAGTGAGAGGAGAATTAGCCATAGGGCCCTAGTGAAGACATTGAAAAACGTTATTATAGCCTATTAGTGTTACAATACAAACAGACATATCTACAAATCCTGTCAAAGCTGAAGGAACAACATCTACAACAACTCCTCACCTGTGCAGGCTGTTGGCTGGTGGTGGGTGGCACCGATGCACGCAGATTAATGGTAGCTGCCCTGGTGCCAGCAGGCTGAGGAATCCGTGGGGTAAAGGCGGGTCGGGTGATGACGACTCTGGCTTGTGGAGGTGGAGGAACAGCTGGTGCTTCTCCATTTGGGGCGTTTGGTGCAGGAGTGCCTGACTGATGTCCGTGGTGGCCAGCTGAGGCTGCAGTGGCCATTGCAGCAGCCTGCTGGGAGATCTGATGCACGATGGCCTGCATGAACTCAGGAGGCAAGCCAGGGATGTGCATGGGTGGGGTGGAGCCTTTGGAGGAAGAAGGGGTGTTAAAAACAAAACTATGGATACCAGAGAGAGCTCTACGTGGGGTATGTAGCATTTTAAAGCTACTGCCAACATGGAGATGTTTGTTGCAAGTAAGTCATCACAAACTCATAGACCCCAGATAATGCTGCATTAAAGCCTGTTATTGTCGGCATGTCTGCATTTGGTGTTCACTATGAGGAGCAGTGGACACTGACCAGTCTGTCCAGCAGTGCTGGGATTCTGTTGGCCTGGTGCCTGAGCTCCACTGCCTGAATCTGTTGCACAAAAATGCACAGATCAGTGGCTAGTGTTAACACTAATGCCTCCCAGTCCAGGTCTGAGAGCAATCCCTTCTTTAGGGATTTGTATCAACTATACAAGATCAAATGAATCATGAACGACTGCCATGTTTTTATACTCCAGAATTAGTGACGTTTTAACAGTTTCAGACCAGGAATGGATGGCTAGACTAAAGTTGTATGATTCAAACACACACACACACACCAAGCTTAGGGCAAAAACACTTATCAGAGACTTACCATCCAGGTTCATCTGCATCATCACCACAGGCTCCATGGTTTGGTGGGTTATTCTGATCACACGAGGAGTCCCCTGACCAGGTGTCTGATTGGCTCCATTTGGTTGAGAGGATGGTGTCTGTGCCTGATCCTGCTCCTCTGGTTGGCCAGATGGTTGAGATGGCTGAGGCTGACCTTCACCTGCCTGTCTGCCATTAGAGGTCATTGTAACAGAGGTTCCGATGTTCATCTGTTGAAAACGATGTCAGTAATTGGAAGAACAATCAAAAGTGCATAGGTAAGTTGGTAACAATAGCTGGTGCAAAAGTAGCGTTAAAATACATCTTACATGAATCCTTGATGCATGTAGTAACTATTAAAATATAAAACAGCTCACTGGTATTGGTATATGGGGCAGACCACTCTGCAGCAGAACAGGTGATGTGTAGTGGGTTATGGGCCGAACCACGTGTAGGTGGCGGGGAGGCTGTGCAGCCAAGTTGCACCGAAGATCACTCAAAGCAACCAAGGTGTTGCCTAGAAGTCGAAGGGACTCGCCAACTACATTGAGGGTGCGCTGGTCTTCATCACGCTCTTGTGTCTTTCAGACAAAGGACAGGAAACATGTTTATACTGATTTTTTTTTTTTTTTTTACATATAAAATTCCTTGAATTCCTGAAAAGATTCAATGGAAATGAAACATAAGGCAAAATCTGAAACAGACAATGGGAATGTAGCACATACATTGTTGTTGTAATCAGCAGAACTGGCTGCTCCCAGGATGGAGTGAGTTCTCTCCATGAAGGGGCGGAGCCTTTCCTCCACCCTCCGCACTTCTGAGAGCACCTCCATCAGTTCTGATGGGCTTGGGTGACTGAGGAAACGGACAAAGGCAAAGAGTCAACGACATTGTTCTCACATTTATGGTTTATCCCCACAAAAGAACACAGCAGCTGGAATCTCAACTTGTTTCTTTGTACTTAGAAAAGAACTGAAAAAGTATATTTATTGTAAACTCACTTAAAATGGAAGTCTAATGGCAGTTGCTGGGGCAGTCAGTAAATACTTATGCAAAACATATTTTTTGTGCTAGTGAACAAAAACCCTACGCAGAAGATTACAGGAGTAAAATCTGTGCAAAGCAGCCACTGAGAGCGGAAAAAAATTCTAAACCCTATCAAGTGTGGGGGTCAGTGTATTTTTGTTGAAAGTGCCATGTTTCTGATAACAGCCACAGCCACATCCACTCACGGTCAAACCACATCCAAAACCAGTGCAGTACAGCAACAAGGTAGCTGCTGTCATATAATCATATATCTTAAACATTTATATGTAGAATTCAACAACTTCCCCTAAGCAGCTGTTATAAGTGACAGATTTCCTAAACAGGCTTTCCTTTCTTTCTCAGTAGAGTGAAGTGTGTTGAAATTCGCATAATCATGCATATAAAATACAGACAAAGTAAAAAGGGCTCAGGCTGATAAACACTGTAGTATTCCTTTAAATGTCTAACAGGGTAAGAGGTTTTCTTACTTTGGTCCCGAGTGAGGAGGGCCTTCTGTCTGCGTGGAGGTGGAGGAAGAGGAAGAAGAGACAGGAGGTGGAGGTGGGGAAGTGTCCATTGGTTGCGCTGATGAAGAGGAGGAATCTGCAGGCCCCTGCTGGGTGGATCCTTCACTCGCTTGACCCTAAAACAAGATAATTGTAACAAGATTAGCCTAACAGAAATACAAAGACTACATACACACCATTTTAATTACACTGTAGAAAAGGGGAAACACATTGTATGGTAAAAAAATATCAAGTAACCATTTCTAATGGTTGTTTCTCAGTGTAAGAAAAAGTACTCACCTCGAGTCTGTGAATTAAAGACTGAGTCTCTCGCAACAAGTTTTCCGCCAACTGGAGCCTTATCCTCGGTTCACTTTGAGCCGACTGGTCCAAGTTAATATGCACATCTACAGATCCATTGCTCTGAATGACATTTTAGTTAAAACTCTAATTATAAACAAGCTGAAGCTTTGCCAAGGCTACTGTACAGGCCATGCTCCAAATTTAATTATAAATCATTAGATGAAGACACGTGCATTATTTTACTTGCGACCCACTAGGTCTGGAATTCTGCACTTTATAGTAAACTTTGTTTGAGGCTTTCATAAAGAATTTCATCTGTGGTAAAAAGCGACATAAATAACACATAAATGCATGCATAAGTAGTGCAAAAAAAACACCAGTGGAAAACAATACATAAAATTTCCAAGGTGAAAAACATCGAATGAAAACTAGCATGAATCATGTAGTGTGCATGAGCAACAAAGCAGAGAGTAAATACAGACAGTGACTGTGTTTGTTCATATACAGACAATTGAAACCTTTTTTTTCCTGGGTGATGAACTACAGCTATTTTTTCCACTAGAGCAAAAAGTTATGATCAAGTGCTTTTCTGATGGTATTCTGGATATTGTCATTCCTTTTATAACATGCCCACTAAAATAGGTGAGCTCACGTTGTGAAGCAGTAGAGGGGTCACGGAGTACGAGCAGGTAGGGAGTGAGTGTCTACACCTTTGTGCAGTTAATGCAATACTATTTATATGCTCTGTGCAGCAGTGAGTCAAATAATTACAGAAATAAATAATAAACAACTAGCTAGCTAGCAAGCACCATTATTTCCTTGACACTTTGGTATATACTGAGATATATATTGTGCATTATCTTTATCTGTGTAATTTTCTTTACGTATCACGGCATGATATGTTGCCCTATCACCTACCTCTACGTACAACATGTTAAGATGGTAGATGCTTTGTAGACATGTTGCTTACCCCAGTGCTCGTGTTGACTCTGGCATTTCGCCCTCCATCCCCAACACCAGCCATCATCTGCTGCACAGACATCTAAATGCAGATACCACAGATACAGAATCTTTTTTTACATGTAGCTAGAGACTATGTTTTTTCATTTTTGATATGGTACAATATAAAAGCTCAGAGTATGGGCCTTAGTACATCGTTGTAGGTGTGTTCGCGGCATGCTTTAAAATCATGCATGTCCTATCTTCATGCCAAATATTTGATCTGTCTAGGATCCTACATGTTTATTGCATAAAATCTGTGAGTGGATCGAAAAAATGAAAAGATACACAGCGATTCTGATCTGATAAGAATCCGGAATTTCAAATGCATATCGATTTCTACCAAGTTCCTAAATTTATTTCCCATGTGACTACCTTAGCATGCGCACCATCACTCACTGATTCATCTGACGGTGTCTAAGACTACAAAGGTAGTAACCTGAATCTGCTGGGGGTCCAGGATGTTCACCGGGAGGTTAAAGGTGCCCAGCATGACGTAGCTGTTACCGTTGCGGTCATGCGGTGCTCCTTGGGAGGTGGAGGTAGTGGAGTGAGTCGAGCCAGATGATCCCTCTCCGCCTCCTCCTGATGAGCCAGACACAGCATCTCCTCCACCTCCGGACTGTGTGGTTTGAGGAGGAGCCCGCTCGACGAGATGAATGACCTTCCCATCAACATCTGAGAAAGAGAAAGAGGGTTAACATGAAAAAAAAAAAAGATCAGATGACAGTGTTGTTGTCTGTCTTATTTAGAATCTAGTATTCTTTCTGCCTAGAGTAGGGAATATTTTATATTCAATAATACATTAGTAAAAACTCTACATACTATCTGTAGTCTGTTTAGTTGCAATCACTAGCTTTTTAATGAGATTAGCTTTAATATTGAGGTGTGATGCTGAATAACACATCTAACTAGTAAATAATGTTACCTTAAAAATGTTATGATAACTAGCATGACTTTAAATATGGGAATGACTAATTACAAACATAAAGATAACCATTAAACAGATTTTTAGTTTCTTATATTTAGGTTCTACCATACAGTAACAAATATTGGCAATCCATTTAAAATTTAACATAGACAGCTCTGATACTGCTGAGCTTCAGCCGGATGCTATTTTTCAAAAATGATTTTTTTCTTCTTTTTTTAATGAACTTTTTGAATGAATTTTTGTGTAATTTTTTTGGTGTAATAAATCATAAGCTTCCACATGTGCCTGTTGGGTTGCATACAACTATTTTACTTACTTTTAACATTTACAAAATACACTTAATGTGACCAAAGTCGTATTATGATTCAGAGCTTCATAGAGTTTGAAGGATATAACCTTATATTTAAAACTGATTTAAAACAAAATAATAAAATAAAGTGCAAGAAATCTGTGTCTAACCTGGCTGAATAATCACAATAAATTATTATGGTTTAAAAACTAAGCAGGCATTTTCATTATCATCATGACTGACATTTTCGTGCAACCCTGAATATCAGCATAGTGTAGAACTGATTATCGTTAAATGCCTGGTTCAGAGATTCTCCTGAAGCATAATAGCAGATGAAATCTGCAGCTCAGGGAAGAGTTGCTACATGAGCAGGGACACTTACTGTATTCAGTCAGCGTCCTGTCATCCTGCAGCACCCTGCCCTGGTAGATCAGCCTCTGTTTATCCACCGGGATCTCAACCGAAGAGGCGATGTGCTCCTTAAACTCCTGCACCGTCCACTGAGAGGAGAGACATGATCAGGTCGTTAGTCAAAATATCATATATTGTAAACAGTGTTATTTCCTCATTAAAAAATGCATCTTTCTCTAATCGTCCTGATAGGTTGAGGTCTGAGCTTCTCAAAATCCAGACTTCAATCTTGACTAGAGGTTGAGAGTGAAATCATTATACAGGACAGGTTTGTGTGTTCTGCATGATTTTGACATGCAGTGGCGCCCTCTGGATTTGGTTGTCTTGTATGCACCAGCCACATCACTCACATTCACAAAGGCTGATGGGGCTTTCAGAAATCAGAAACAAATATTAATATGAACTAGACTATACAGAGCACTCTCAGGACATGACCTGCTCCATTACAGTGACTGGTTGGCTTTGTAGCTCAGAGCAAAAGGATTAACTGTTAGAGCATTTTACACCGTTTTCAATAGTGAGAACATGCATGTTATTTTCTTTCTTTTTTCCTGCCAATTTTCTCCCTAATTTAGTCTTGGCCGATTCACACCTACCAGCCAACTCTCCCTTATCATATGACAGCTACCAACAGAGGAGGGTGAAGGCTAACACATGCTTCCTCCAAGACATGTGAAGCCAGTCAACCGCATCTTTCTGCTCTTGTGCTGCATTACAGGGCGGCGTAACACACTAGGAAGAAAGCGCGATCCGTCCTCTTCCAAATACATGAGCTCAGAGACACCCACGACTGGCTAGTGCTACTGTGAATGACACGGGAGAGGGAATATTGCCACGGCCAATTTAGCTCTCTTGGACTCCCGGCTATGGATGGCTGTAGCACCGTCAGCCATTATTCTCTTTTCCTTAAAGTAAAACATAAAAGCATACACACACGTCACATTAACGTGACACATTGTCAGCAATGACAGTTAGTGACAGCTGTCATTATTATGTCTATTTATTACAGCCATAGATCTTTCTATTCCTCAACCTAACAGAACACATTAGGTTCAAGTTGGCATAATTTATAGACCTACATGCTTTTAAATGATTGAGGTGTGGATTAAACCTGTTCAGTTCAGGTGAGCAGTCAAATCAGCTATTTAAAAATATATAATAATTTATAATAATGGTGGCTTGTGATTTCTATCACTGTAAATTAAATAAAAACAAAATCACGGACCCCTGGACCCCACTCTGAGAACCACTGGTGTATTTTATGAGACTTATTTTCTTTAGAGTTAACGTGTGAACAAATTAACACCTTTTCTGTTTCTTACCATTATTTTGGGATCATGACTAGGCAAAGCATGATCACTCAGAGCAGTTATTATTATCATTATACAAAATCTACACCCATGTCTATCAGAATAATCGAAATTAAAGATCACCCCATCATTTGGATTGGTAAAGTGTTAATATTGACATGTTCACCTCTCCTCGGACTGTGTAGCTCCTGCTCTGAGAGTCCAGAGTTTTAACAGTCACATTAATATCTCCAGACTCCTCCATGGACCCCTGCACAGACAGAGACAGAGACAGACACACACAGACACACACAGACACACACAGACACACACAGACAGACACACACACACACACACACACACACACACACAGACAGACAGACAAACACCATGTGTGGAGTTAAAATAACACAATAACACAATGCTGGGATAATAGAAGAATTAGACATCCAGGGCTTAGCATTGCTTTCTATATGAAGTGTAATAATAAAGCACACAGCACATGAATTATACTCAGTTATATTATCTAATGTACCTTTAATGCACACAGCTACATAACACTTGGCTAACTGGCTGCCAACCGGCATTCATTGTGAGCTTGCTACCGAGTTAGTTTAGCTAACACCGCCGGTTTTAAATATCTATTTCGACGTAAATGTAAAAGAAAACAACAAGACAACATTTCCACATGGATAACATACCTTATTTCCTTCTATTGTTATAATAAAAGAGCAGAGTCAGCCTCCCAATCCCAGTGTTGTGATGCCGGCTAGCTCGCTAAAGCTAGCTAATCCCTCTAACAGTTCCGTACACTGTTCACTCCGGCCCACTTCCAAATGTTTCCTTGCTCCCTACATAGGTTCACTATGTTCAGTACATTATAATCGGTTCTGTCCCCTAAACAGTACACTTCTTCTTTAGAATTGAGCTATTTGTAGTTTAGCCGTAGGATCTGCTATAAAGCGTTGCCCTGAATCTCTGGACTACAGTGTAGAAATATAAAAATGTCTATATATGTATAAAAAAATGTAGTTAATTTATAAACAGTGTGTATTTATACAATATTTTTACATACCACATGTATATTTAGCTTTTTTATAATTTTATTTTTAAATAAAATTTGTTTCATTTTTCAGTTTCATCGTATTTCATATTTAAAATACTCACACTGTTACATTTAGAGCAACAAAAGATGCGAATATTATAAATAAATCTCATTATTTCCAATTAGTAATTATAATAAATTCTTACTTTAAAGTGCCCTGAAAGCAAAAAATGGGAGTTTCTGAGCTTTTTGTACCTGTTAGTGTTATGGACACCAAAATGATAGAAAAACAATTACAATCAATAGTTTTGGAGATCTTCTCAATTTAATTTTACACTTTCTGGAAAACCCTAAAACGTTTTGATGACTCATCCTGTACTAATCTTGTGTATGTCCAATTAAATGCTCTCTAGAACACATATATCCCGCCCCCAGGGGCGTGTCTTGCTCTATAGTAGCTGCTTCTTATCAGCAAACATGATTTAGTGGTGTGTTTTTGGCTGTGCATCTTCACACATTATTTAATCTGTTCAACAACCCATTTTGGTTAGATTTTACTAATTTTGATGGAATTTGTGTATGTTCGTACTTTTCACAGGAAGAGATGTTTTACCAAATTGGGGCTGTTCAATGTCAGAATATCTGCTACCACAGACTGATCGAGAACATGATTTCATCTTTATACACTCAGTAAGAGTACATAATATCATTTTATCTACCACTTAGATGTGTCAGGTGCCTGACCATCAGCACCTCTGTTTGATGAAATGTACGCCATAACTCCAAAATCACATGGCATCTAATCATCATTAAAGCTCATCGAGTCGTAGGTGAATGTGGCAGTGAGAAATCCTCCATGGTTGAAAAAACTCTTAACTCTTGTTAAACTCTTACTGTTCTTCGTATATTTCTAATTCACTAAGCTACTGTCAGGTTGGTTTATATTTGGGGGCGGGTGTGGCGTATCTCGAACGCTATTGGCTGTTGCGTAAATCAGTCAAGCACTTCAACGTGGCAATACATCAACATACAGAATCAAAGGCTGCCTTCAAGTGCTTCTGGGAAGTTTGTGAGTGTGAGTCCGGAGGTCATGATTACGACATGAGTTCACCTTGAAGTTGCTTCAGTCTAAAAAAAAGGACAGCTTGAGAAAAAATAGACACCTAGATAGAATGTATTTTGTTTTCATTTATTGTTTTGTATCATCATAGACAAGAAGTTTTTAAAATTTACACTTAAATCTTACCATCTGCTGTAGGTGCCATGTTATATTGGCGTCCACCATGACCTTTTGTTATTGACATTTTCCCAAATTGGAAAGTCAGAGCTCATGGAAATGCTGCCTTCAGGTCATGTCGGAAATATTGTAATTATGAGGTGAACACGCTTGAGCGCTGATATAATTATAACTCGGGAACTCATATTTTTCGATGAGTCATGACTTTCCAAGTTGAAGAAATCAATAACAAAACCAATATGATGCCTACAGCAGATGGTTAGATTTCAGAGGTAATTTTGCATGTGAACTCTGTGGTGGCTCAAGATTTAAGGCTCTTGCTTACTGATCAGAAAGTTGAGGGTTCAAGCCCCAAAACCACCCAGCTGCCACTGTTGGGCCCCTGAGCAAGGCCCTTAACCCTTTCTGCTCCAGAGCACTGTATCATAGCTGACTCTGTGATATAACCTCTGACCCCAACCTCCTGACAAACAGGGATATGTGAAGAAAACAGTTTCACTGTGCTGTAAAGTAAAAGTATATGTGTCAAATAAAAGCTTCTTCTTCTAAAGCTAAATATGGAAAATGCAAACCAAACTTTAAACATCTTTTAAAACTGAATTAAATATCCATGTTGACTCTCTAAAGTATCTTCAAGATAAAAAATAAAAAAAATCTGTCTACTATCACCTATTTGACAGAACTAAAATTGTTGAAAGAATGAAATGTTGTTACTTTTTAATGTAACTATATATTTCTGTATGTAAATATACTGTACATATATTTATGCAGTGTTTTCTCTATAACCTGGATGTCCTGTTTGTATAATTTAGCTGCTTTGTTCAACATCAATAAAATAATAATAATAAAAAAAAACAGCTGATGATACAAAAATAATAATAATAAAATAAATAATAATAATAATAAATAAGTTTTCGCACATCGTCCATTTCTTCACACCACAACCACTGAACTCGTACTCAAGTAAAAAAAAAAACAAACAAAAACGAGTTGTGGTTACGACATTGCTGTGGCATTCAGCTCGTAATTGCGATAATTACCAACTGAAGGCAGTAAAATCACAGCTCTCAGGCTATTTAATGGAGACTTTACATTTGAAATAACGCAAGGACTGTTTTTGTGTGTTGGCGGAACCTTGTAAACAAACAGCACGGTGTTCTACCCGGAATGTTATTCCGCTTACACCGAGTTGAACGAGCGCGCCATGTCCGGCAGCTTAATGGCTGACTTGCAGACGAGCTCCGCGGTATCAGACACGGAGGTGATGGCGGCTTTAGAGGAAACACGCTCCCGGCTCTGTGAGCAGTTTGTAACCGTCACCGGCTCGGACAGCGCCGTGGCTCAGTGTTACCTCGCTGAAAACCACTGGGACATGGAGGTTAGGCTCAAGTTAGGGTTCATCTCAAACAGCTCCCTCATCCCTACTTTAGTGTACTACAATAGTGCGCGAAGTAATGACTCCTGCACGCTAGTCAGTGCACTGATTTCCCAAGAGGAATCCATTTGAGATCAAACCTTGTGTTATTTTCAGCTTTTCCACTTATAACTACTACAGGCCTTGGTGAAATGTCATTTATTTTTCATTTATTATTATTGTTTTTTGTTAGAGAGCCTTGAATTCTTTCTTCGAAGCGGATATGGAGTCGGTTTTTGATGTCGAGGACACAGAGGAGGAAAATAAGAGACAACCGAGTAAGAGAAAGGAGACAGATACAGATGCTCCAGAGGCGAAAAGGAAGATGAACTCCAGAGCAGCAGATTGGTAAATATCTAGTCTGTTGATTTAGATCAGGAAAAGGAAAAGTCCAGCCTGAAACATTAATATTTCCACTGAAAAATTCCTGATGTGTTTAGCCATTCTTGTAACTGCTAACTTGTTGGTCAATGCTGTAGTTTCTGTATTCCTGTGAGAAGTTAGTGGTTGTGTGCCACTCTGACGTCACAGGGGGACATTGTTTTTGCTAGTGCAGTTACAGTGGCATCTCACGTTAAGGCTTCACAATCGTAATCATAATCATGATATCTAGCTTACAAGAATGTGAAGTAGTATTTTGTCCATTTAAATCCATTTATACCACAGCGCGGTTGAATTCTCGAATCCGATTGGTCAGAAGGTGTGGATTATTTGCGTGTAACAGCATGGCCCGGACAGTAGTTCCAGCTGTAACATGAAGATTAATATTAATGCACTTGTTTTAATGTTATTTTTATATTCAGATCATACACATGGTCTTGTACAGCAGATGCTCCTCATAATGTAAGACTAATAATAAATTAATTTAAAAAAAAAAAAACATGTCGTTTAACACGTGTGAGCACTTTGTAACAGTTTCCCTGGTCAGGAAAGTCTTCAGGACAGAGGATTTTACGCTTTCTGGTATCTTGGTAAAAATGACAGGCTGCATTTTGAGAGAGAGAGAGAGAGAGAGAGAGAGAGAGAGAGAGAGAGAGAATGACTGTTTATCACAGCTATAATGTAAGTGAGAACAGGAACTAACCTGTCTCTAAGACATTCCACAACCAAGTTAAATCTGACTATAAACCGTTAAAATGTGTGTCATATCATACATTAATAAATGAAACATTGTAATCGTTTGCCAGATCGCTGTTATATAAGAGGAATAACACACTCCAGATCATGATGTCGTGTATTATTCCTTATTTAAACATTTTTTTGGAAGGAATCTAACTCTCTATCTCTTTTGACACTCTAGTATCGACTTGACCGAGGACGAGCCTGCTTGCTCTAATTCCAAACGCGGTTCGGAGGACGAAGCTGACGGCAAGTTCTCGCTCATATCCTGGAACGTGGATGGCTTGGATACGCTGACCCTGGCGGAACGAGCCAGAGGCCTGTGCTCTTATCTGGCACTGTGAGTGCTCCTGAGGGAACCTCAAGCTTGCTACTAAGTGCATAGCGCTCATCAGTATATTATAGTGTGTTAAAGGAAAAATTCACCCTGAATGACTTGTATATCTGTATTTATAATCAGTACTTGATGGTCTGTGATGCAAAAGACTTCCGGAGTTGCCTTTTTAGTTTAAACTACTTTCATCGACATGTTGGTCTGTTTTCACTATGGTTAACTGTTTCCTATATTTCCCACAATGCCGTTTGACTGACTGCTGATAGTGTCACCAGTACGATTTAGCTCTCATTTCATCTCTAAAGAAAGCGATGCAGCAGCGCTTTAGTCCTTTAGTCTATCCAGCTTTCTCACCTCCTGTTCTGTAGTCTCTGCTCAGACAGATCAGCTTCCAAAGCTTCAAATTTCATCCTAATTCCACCATCAGCACCATGACACTCGACGTCTTGTAGATAACTGATAGCTTCTCACAGGAATAATGAACAAATAAGCACCAGAATCACTAAACGCATCAGAAATATTTCAGCATAAAAACAATGAATGTGTTTCAGGGTAGAATTTTATTTAAGAGAAACAGTTCAAGTGTGTAGATTTGTTTTGTACCTTTCATCACAGATACACACCAGACGTGGTATTCCTGCAAGAACTTATCCCTCAGTATATTCAGTATCTTAAGAAGCGGGTCGTCAGCTACCAGATTGTTGAAGGTAACTAATGCAGTACAGTTTCCTGATGTGAGACATTTGAAGTACTGTTCTAATCATTCATTTCATTCACATTAAAGGAAATGAAGATGGATACTTCACTGCCCTGATGCTGAAGAAAACGAGAGTAAAACTGCAGAGTAGTGAAATAATTCCTTACCCAACAACACAGATGATGAGAAATCTGTTGTGTGCAAAAGTTAGTGACTGACCACGGCATTTATATCCTAAACAGCTGGGCGTATGAAATGCATGAACTCACTTCTGTAACCCACAGGTAAGTTTTTTAGGTCAGGAGCTGTGTTTGATGACCTCACACTTGGAGAGTTGTAAAGATCAGGCTGCAGAGAGGATGAAGCAGCTGAAGGTGGTGTTGCAGACCATAACAGAGGAGCCAGATAACGTGACGGTCATTTTTGGAGGTGACACCAATCTTCGAGACTCTGAGGTAATTTCAGGAGGTAAAATTTGAGGTAAAATGGGAGTTAATGGACACATCCATTTATTGCTCTTATGAATGTTAATTTAATTCACATTTATTTAAGTAGTGTTTTTTGCGCAGTCTTTCAGCTAAAATTCCATCCTTAAAGAAAAAAACCTTTTGCAGCTAAAACTTCTGGGCCTCGAAAAAAACTAAACAAAGAGCCCCATCTCTCTCTCCTCCTCCTCAATTTCATGCATACTTAAAACAAGTGTGTACAAAAAAAGTGGAGAAAAAAAAAAGCTACAGAATAAGTCCTTGCATAACCAATCCATACTGCATCATTTTGCACACTTATTTATTTTCTAGTTTTTTTGCATAGTTTTTTAAAAAAAATTTTTTATTGTGCATACTTATTCATAACATTTTAAGTATGCAAGCTAAGTATTCTTATTTTTAAGTATGCATACTTATTTTTAAAGTATGCATACTAAAAGTAAGTGTGTGGGTGTATACTTGCATACTGTTTTTTTAAGTATGCATACCAAAAAAAAAAAGAAGTGTGCACAAAAGTATAGCAAAAATTAGGCTGTTTGAGGAATAGCTGCTAGAAGGCATGTGATGTTAGGCAGGGAATGAATGAATGAATTCATTCATTCATTCATTCATTATTTTTTATACACACCCAGAAGCAAACTCCTTTTGAAGTCATTTCTTTTGTGTTTTGGCATCATAGCACTCCATCGTTGATTATTTTCCCATAACAGCACATGCCAAAGTGTTATATTTCTTACATATAGTATAGCATTATTAAATAACTGTTTCAGATTTTCTTATCACAGTATAGATGTGTATGGTCTCCCATCTGATTATATAGTATATACTAAGTGTGTGTGTGTGTGTGTATAGGTAACACAAGTGGGTGGTCTGCCTCCTGGCGTGATTGATGTGTGGGAGGAGCTCGGCAAACAGGAGCACTGCAGATACACTTGGGACACTAAACTGAACAGCAACAAAGGCGTGTCATATATCAGCAGGTGTCGCTTTGACCGTATCTACCTGAGACCTGCCAAAACTGGGGCTAAAGTGAGTCCAGAGCACATGGCGCTGGTCGGAATGGAGAAGCTGGACTGTGGCCGCTACACCAGCGATCACTGGGGAATCTACTGCAGTTTTACCAGTTGAGTTTGGAGTGTATGATGTTATCCACTCGCAGTCTTGGAAGAAGCCTAGACATGCTTGAGTGATTTTAAGCAAGAAGACAGAATGGTTGGTTTTATGATGTTCCCCTCAGCTTGATCAGAGTATACAATCTTCATCACAATCTGGCTGCTTGATTTTACCTGTTATGTAGCGTTCTTAAAATTCACAGAGAAATTGCAAGTGAAATTAAGTGGTTTTAGAGCTGTTCAAAAGGAAAAACACATCCTGACCCATATCTGGGGGAAAAATGTGCACTCGCTCCAGTTTAGAGGTCACGCTACCTCTTTCATCTAGGTTGTTATTTACTGCACTTACTGCTATGCTTGCAGTTCGTTCTAAGCTTAATTACACACTGATGATCTAACTTTAATTGTTTTTGTCTAGAGGACAACAGTACTGTGCAAAAGTCTTAGGCACATGCAAAGAAATGCTGTAAAGATGCCTTCAAAAAATAATGAAATTATATGTTTCTACATTTAAAAAAAAAAACTATAAAAAGCAGTAATAAATGAAACAAAGTCAATATTTGGTGTGATGACCCTGTGCTTTAAAAAAAGTTATTGGTCTCCGTTGCAATATATGCAGTTTTATAAGTTAACTGATAGGTTTTACTGAGCATCTTGCAGAACCAGCCTCAGCTCTTCTGGAGACTTTGACTGTCGCACTTGCTTCTAATTTTTCAGCGAAATCCAGCAGCCTTCATTATGTTTTCTGTCTGAAAAGTGTCTCTTATGTAATCGGCTGCTTTCTTTACTGGCATACAAACATTTTTCTGTAACATTTAATTTTGTGCTGGAAAACTAATGTTAGGGAATCTAAAATGGTTTTTGTACTGACTCGATAATGTAGAAGTCATAAAATATAAATCTATAACAACATTTTTTACTAAAAAAGATAGGGTGCCTGAGACTTTTGCACAGTACTGTACGTTCACTGGGAACAGTGTATTCCATCCTTAACTGTTATAAATGTGCCTGTTTACTATTCTCATCTTTTTTATTCTTGTGTATATAATTGCATAAACACTTAATAAACTAAATGAATCTTTAACTTATTTAAGCCTTACTGAGACATTATTTTCATATACGCAGCTGTCCTTCCTTATACCACAGTGCTGGAAATGTTTTTAAATCTGATTGGTCAGGAGGTGTTAATTAATTTTCTCTAACTAGGAGTATATTAAGGTGCTCATTCTTTTCTATAGTAACAGCTTACACGGGGACTTGTATGGTGGATGCTCCAACATGAACAGAATTGAACAAAAAGCCTTGCGTAATTGTTGATCTGGTGGAATTTTCTGGACATTTATGGAAGGAGTCTCTAGTATCAGAGCTTTGTAGCAGTCAGAGGTAGAGCTGTAAGTATTCTGACACGGGGAAGTCTCCAGGACGGAGGGCTTTTTGGTTTGTTGGTAATGTAACAACAATTTGTAGGGGTGTTTTTTTTTTTTTTTTTTTTGTCTTATAAAGAGGGGGAAAAAAAGTGAGGCTGGTGAGGGAATTACTGATTTATAGCTGCTATAATGCAAGTGATAAAAGGAACTAACTTGTTTTGCAGATGTTCCACTTTAAGCATAACTAAAAAAGGATGATAAAAAGTATAAAGTGTTCTTTAATGAATACAATTTATAATCATTAGCAAACTGATGTGGTATAAGAGGAAAAAAACACTGTGGGATGTACTGTTATAGGAAAATAATCAGCGTAGGGGTGGTAGTAGTAATTCCACATCTTGTAGCTGTGTGTGTGTGTGTGAGTGTGAGAGAGAGAGAGAGAGAGAGGTAAACATAATGAACAGAAATATGAAAAGTTTTACTGAAAGTCAGCTCAGTGTTTCAGACTGTAGCCTCACTGAGGCAAGCCTTTGACCAAGTGAGAGTAACTGATGGTCAGCAAATTCAGCCTAATGTTGCACTCTCCCACCCCTATTTTTCGATTATTAAGGATAGGTTATATTGAGTGACACAGGACACTCAAACACAGGAAGAAATAACCCAGTTGTTGGTCCCGAAGAGCCGTCAGGAGCTGTTATTCCAGAGGGGCACTTAGGACAGGAAAAATCGCTGAACCGTTTCTACTGGCCGGGCATTCACAGCGATGTTCGCAGGTGGTGTGCGGCATGTCGCAAACGTCAGCTGGTGAATCCACCGGCCACCCCAAAAGCACCACTGCGCCCTCTTCCATAAATCGAGGTCCCCTTCGAAAGAATTGGGATGGACCTGTTTGGGTGGTCCATCTCTTTGTGTGGACTACTTATGCTGCTGCTTATCTGGAAGACATTATCATCTACAATAATGATTGGCAGCGGTACATGCAGCATCTGAGGGCTGTTCTGAGATCGCTGAGCCAAGCAGGACTCACGGCGAACCCAGGGAAGTGTGCAATTGGGCGGGTGGAAGTACAGAATCTGAATTTCCACTTGGGCCATGGGTAGGTGCTCAAGCACTGGTTTGTGAATGGAGGGCGGAGCCGGAGAAGGTGAGTGGTAAGGATTGCACACCTGCAGGGGATTGGACTAATGAATGTCCTGTGTTGCAGTGGCTGCGTCCGAAATCGCGTACTATGACAGTATCTACTGCATTCCATTCAGTAGCTACTGCTCGGCCGTTGATACAGTACGTACTGCTCAGTATATGTGTGTAGTATGAATACAATCCGGACATACTACATCCGCCATGTTGACATTATCGTGTGACCTACGACGTCACAGTAACCGCAAAAACTTAAAGTCCCAGCCAGATTAGAGCAACTGTTTTTTTCTTGTGTAAGCAAACTTCAACAAGTTAACAATTTACTCATGTGTTGTTAAACAAGTACGGTTTAACCACAAGGAACAAGGAACAACGTTTAAAACCTATAGCACTTAAAAAGAGCCAACACGCTGCCTTCCGCCATTTTGATTCTGACAGCTCTTCTGCACCAGTCCCGTTGCCTTATGGGATAGCGCTTCCATACTACAGAATCCCAGCAGAGGCAGTAGGTCATCCGGGTATTTCTCACCTACTGTTTTATGAACACTGAGAATTTGGACACACTACTCCTTTGGCATACTGCTTTTTGGCATACTGCTTTACTGTATAGTAGGGTAGTAAGGATATTTGGAAGCAACTTTCTTTTTCTTACTTTCTCATGTGGACATAAGAGTATAACCACTACCCGAGCAGTCATTTCATTAATCAGCTGCTTAACCTGTACACACTCCTAGTATGAAATAGTCTGTTGCAAAAGCTTAAATTCTTCACTGGGAGAATGCATACTTATAATACACTTAATAAGCCAGTGCGTAAAAAAAAAAAAAAAAAGTATGCATACTAAAAAAATAAATATGAAAAAGATCTGGCTTAATTCTTTTATACTTATTGCATACTTTCATGCCCACCTTTTTTTTAGTATGCATACTAAGAATTCTTTATTTTTTAGTATGCATACTTTTTTTAAAAAAAAAAGTATGCATACTAAGAATACTTATTTTTTTAGTATGCATATTTATTATGCATGCTGTTTTTAGAATTTGTAAGGTAAGTATGCAAAATTCGTCCTTGTGTAATCCTTGCATACTTTCATGCACACTTTATATATTTATATAAGGTTTGTTTTGATTTTATGACATTTTTGATCAATTCTATTGTTATTTTATAGTTTTGAATTCTTCACTATTAAGAGACTCCAACAACATTTCCCTTAAACCAGAACTGAAGCAAAAGCAAAATGGAGCAGTCTGTGGATCAGATACACAATTTAACCGATTCGGTTTTTGTTAAATGGTTTAAACTGTGAAACTGTATATAAGAAATCATGCCTAGTATTTGCAAAACGTTATTCCCCGAACGCTGTAATATAAATGGTCTGTGAAATTTAAGCAGCTGTGCAAGGCCAAGGCCAGAGATAAGAATCACAGCCCAGGCTGTTAAGTCTTTGACACCACTCTGTCAGGTTTTAATCATGAAAACAAATAGTTTGCAACATTACAACTTATTTTTTTTTTTTTTTTACTATTTCTTCTATAACTGTACAGATCCTGGATTCAGTGCCTTACCAGTGATCATGTGTAAGAGCATGACTTCTTTCCTTGTATGTTAATAGCTAACGGATTACTATTTGAATGTACTTTGGAATAAACAACTCGGACAAGAGCCATTTAGCTGGCAGTGGGTTATGACTCCGACTAGCAGTACTGTACTCACTTGGTTTTGCTTGGCAGTTTCAGATTTGGAAATGTTTTCTTGCACCTACTTCTGCTATAAAAGTCTTGGTGGTTGAAGAAAATGGCTTGGTCCCAAAATGCACTTTAAATTAGCTTTTGACCAAATTATAGCTCCATTCAGCCAGACAGATGTGTGACCTCAGGTAACCCTGAGCATTGCCAAGGTTTATCAGCCTCTGAAGAGGCCAAATGTGTAAACATTATATCTAAATTAAACCTTGTTGACTCTTAAACTCGTTCACTTAGATTATTGTCCAAAGACTCAGTTTTAAAACATATGATTTAATTTAATGCTCTTTTTTTCAACCTCTACCATCTGGAAAGAGGTACTGTTACATCCAGTCTACCTCTTCCCTTTGACCTACATTTACTGTTCATTGTACATATCTTGTATTCACTGTCTGTGCACCTATTGTCTTTGTCTATTGCACCAGAGAAGTAGCCTGGTAGTGTTTTGTTATACTGTGCAACCCTTTTTATTAGTATAATGAAAATAAAGTTGAATTGAAGGCTTGGATTGCATTCTGCCTGAAATTTCAGCCCACTGACAGAAAGCACTGCCAATAAGCTTGGGCAATTAGATGATATATTATTGCTATTGTGATAAGACACTATCTTGAGGTATCATGGAAATTGTCAGTATTTTTTTTTTTAATAACAATGAACTCTTCTAACTCTGATTACAAGCATATTACAATCTTGTACTAAATCCGTTGAAATTTCAGTGTTACAATTTTGTACAGAATTGATTTTCTCTTCCTTTTCAATGTTGAATTTCATTTTGTAGACATTAAATAAAAGTATTATTAACCCCCTTTTTAAAAAAAACAAAACAAGAAAAAAAAAACAAAGCATTATTATTTATTTTTTTTCAAAACTACAGTAAAATTCATTGATACATATTGTGTATCACAGAAATGTCTTCATGACATTTCATGATATATTTTTTGTCATATTCTCCAACCCTACCTGCCAAATGTATTATAAATGTAAATGTGAAGAACAAGCGAAGGGCACAATGTTCCATCACGCACTGCAATCATTTCACTCCTATTAAAGTGTGGAATAGGGGTTGTCCAACTTTTTGCAGCCAAGGACGCATTTAACTGCAAAATAAACTCCATGGGACATAACCCAACTGCTCAAATATTAGGATTGGCTATTTATTGGAGAGCGAGAGCTTTTTATTCCTCATCCATGTTGACATTATTTATAAGCTACTTGTTTTTCAGTTAGTAGGTTTGGATTAAAACCATTCAAGTTAAGTCACATAGGCTAATAATTATACAAATTTAATAATAAACATGGTAACACTGATAATGGCAGGTTATTTCCACCAATGTAACAAAATAATAAAAATCACAGACTCCCTAGTGACCCCCAGATCCTGTTTTGACATCCACTACTCGAGACATGCAGTATACTATAAAAATATACAAATATATAAATGGCCAACCACCTATTGTATTGGACATCTTTATTCACTGTGTATGTCATTTGGTGTCTGGTTGCTCTGACTCTTTGATAAGCATGCCACGGTGAGCAAGACAATCAAGGTCGATTAAAGGTCGTCTTGTGGAAATACTGCTCCCATGCCTAGCAATATAATAAGCAACAGTAAGCAGATTGCAGTATGGTATCTTCTCCTGCATATCACTGTCCCGGTTTTACCTTTGCTGAAGATGGTGAGCAGGTACACAGTGAACGTTCGAAACCTAATGTAATCAGACAGCCTGTTAATCAGTAACTAAATGGATTGGTCAGATTCTACTTACTTGCTTTCTTTCCACGGAAGGTAGAGACTAAATGTAAATAGGGTAGAATGGTATGAAATCCCATATAATACATCGCAATGTCTGCTTATAGTTTAGCATATTCAAGTAGTACATAAGAAAACACTTGGCAAGCTTTTAAATGATTAGAATTGCGTTTAGCCAAAGCAGTGTAGAAATACAATTTACACAATAAGGGAAAAAATTAAACATTCAAAATTACAAATTAAAAACTCTAGATTTGTTTTAGAAAAGTATTCAACAAAGCAGAGGGTTGTTACCAGCCCCAAGTTGACTATTTTCTAAAAACAGCACGTCCTGAGGTACTTTATTCCTCTTATGCCACAGCAATGATATTTTTTTACTTACTAATGAATAGCACATCATGCTTTTTTATCTGTTTATAGTTATATTTAATGTTGTGGAACGTCCATGAAAGACGTTGGTTCCTGTTATCACTTACATTATAGCAATTCTAAACATTTGTTCCCTCACCAGCCTATTTTTTCTCTTTTTGTGAGGTTAATAAGACAACAAACGCAGCTTGTCCGGCAAATACAAAGTGCTCTGCCCATGAAGGAAAACTTACTGACTATTACAAAGCACTGACACTGGAGACTCCTTCCATGAATGTTAAGTAAACCAGAAAGCTTCACCATATCAAATATTATACTTTAAAAAAAAAAAAAAATCCATTTATTATTAGCCTTAGATTACATGGAGCATCTGCCATCCGAGCCCCTGTGAATGGGTTGTTACTCTAGATGTGATAACGTATTATAATGGGGGCATTAATATAAACCTGTAATGTGCCTTCTAGTGAACTACTGTCAGAGCTGCTGTTATAGAAAATGAATCGGTACCTTCTGACCAAGAGAATTCAACAGCGCTGTGGTATAAACACCTTGAACTAATCTTACATTTCCTCCCCCCTGTATCTCTGTTTAAGGTCATTTTCATCACAGTATACCATCATACCCTAATGTTAATATTAATCAGCCTTAGACCAACTGAGTTATATCAGACCTTTTTATTTCATAAATAAACACAGAACAAGCGTGATACAGCGATAAATATCTGTTTACACACTGTCAGAATCTGTATTAAAAAATACAGCGGAATTGATAAATGCACTTGATTCATGGGGCAGAGGTTTCGTAACGGTCCCTGATTTGTATTTATCTGAAATCACATGTGCACTGGGTTTCTGATGTGCTGTAGCTGTGTGTGCAATCTCAGATAAAGCCTCGCCAAGAACCATGTCATTTCATCCCCATGTCAGATTTATAGAGTTCCTCTGTTGCATAATTATGTCAGAAATATCGATTAAACAAACAAAAAAAAATACTATGTGTAAAACCCATTTAACCATTAAATAGTTTGTAATTTCTTTTCCTTTTTTGCATTCGACATCTTGTATCTTTTTTTTTTTTTGTTGAATATTCATTTCCATGAACTTGGTGTATGATCATGCCACAGGCTAGTGTCATGTCCTGTCATAGGCAGCAAGAGGTACAAGGCAGGCTGACATCATAACACAAGACCAGGAATGTTGCATTTCTCTACCTAACTCAAGGACATTTCTGCTTCCAGTTATTGCTAAATTTAACAAACAGAGGGGACATTCCTACTTCAAACTGATCTGGACAGAAATATCAGCAAGGAATGTCCGTTTTTGTGTGCCATTTCATACAACATGCAAGTGTGAAAACTGATGTACCAAACTGTTATAAAAGTTCATAGGCTAATTTATAGCCATTTATATTTATATGAGCCTGTAAAGAGAAGTGTAGAAGTTGATGTGTAAATATTCGAGCCCTTATCAGCACTTCACTCAGACCCTGGGGTCTAAGCAGCAGCAACAACATTGGAATTAGGATGTCCCAAAAAAAAAAAAAAAAACAAAAAACAAAAGAGGACATGTGGCACGGATTTCAAAATGACTAACCTTTCACACACTGTCGATTGTCAGGTTAGAAGTAGAGTCCACGAAATTAAGGATGATTCCAGATACATAGTTTGTGAACACTAAAAAGTCAAAAACTAAAGGTCAAAAAAAAAAATCTTGCATTGTAACAAATGTAACAACAGTTACAGCAGATAATAGCTAAAAGCTTTTCAGGGGTGGACAAATCAGTAACCAGGTGCCTGGGACAAGTAGATTTTGCCACCGCGATATTAGTTTTTATTCGTAGTTGCATGCCGTACAAGTAGATTCAGCAATCGGGGGAAAAAAAAATATTTCCTAAGGACTTTTGCAAAACATCTTCATCTGATGCGTGTGTTTATGTAAACATAATGCGGCTTATTGTGACGCGACGCACCTCGTTACTGTAACTACAATCGAGCTAATCGTTCCGAATCCCACTGCCTGCAGCACTACACACATCTCCTGAGGAGAGTGACGTAGTTGTCAGTAGAATAATCTTTTCAGAACATGCATATGGAAACAGTGAAGCCCAGTGCAAAGCTGTTGTATATAAACATGTCAAGAGAAAGAAAGAAAGAAACACGCTGGCCAGACTCGGACAATATTTTTACTTGCGGTTTGAGGACCAAACCAAATGTTCGCCAATGACTTTCCGAGAGCACAAACACAACGTGCTACATTAAAACCTTGTTATATAAGGAAAAGTATCATATACTCGTTTGTCTCGCTTAGTCTTTATTTATGCCCTTTACTAATTAAGTAGCATGAAATATGTTATCATCATACATTACGTTAGCCTAGTCAGGTTTCCGGACAACCAAAACATAGACTTGCTCAGTGGACTGCTAATGAATTTATGATTTGTCCATCCCTGGGTATATATAAATATACAGAACTTAAACCTACTCATCTCTGTTGCATAAACATTTTAAAGGTAAGCTAAATCATACTCGTTTTTTCCCCCCTAACTTTAAGTCATTCATTAGTGGCTTGCTGCTGGTCATATGGCTTTCAAGGTCATCAGAAGACAGAAAAAGAGAGAGGCATTGCCATCTTTCCAACTAAAGGAACTGCCATGTAATAGTGTTGTTGCTAGGAATTAGTGACATTTAAAGACTGCAAAAGTTTTAAAAAAAAACAAGTCATCGTCAAACCAGGGCACTAGCACATAAATCTTTCCCCTGAACACCGAGACTGTGTCTAATCTCAAATTGATTCGTGCGTTTCCACAGGAAAATAACAGCCTCGTGGTTGTTCGTGTTGTGGGAACATAGACTCCAAGGACTAATCGACCCAGGAGATCTCTGGGGTAGGAGAAACAACGTGCTCAGAGCACTAAGCTCATTAAGACAAAACCGAGGGCTAGTTTAAACAGCTCAGATTAATTCAGGGAACATTCTGGAGGCATTTGTGTCTAAAAATCTACAAGTCTTCTTCCATGTCTGGGCAACTTATAGGCAACAGTTTTGATAAGGTTAGCCACTCGTTCGTGGTGGTCTTGGGGAGAAGAGTGGATACTGTGGAAGATTTGTGCAGACGTTTCACTGATATATTCATGAACAAAATTAGAATTAACCCTATGTTCACATTAGCAAATGACAAGTCAGTTGTATCGCTTGTAGTTTGTCTCATGTGTGTGTATGTGTGTGTGTGTGTGTGTGTGTGTGTGTGTGTGTGTGAAGCAAACACTACCGATATTGTTTGTGGGCGTGTTACTGTCCAGCGTTTATGTCTGATGAGAAAGAGGGCAGCCAAAATGTACAGCCGACATCTTACTATACGAGGTATACATCACTGATCTGTTCCTTCCTTCCAAGCTTTGTTTTTCCTTCATGTCATGTCTCTATACACATTTAATGAGAGGTCATACGTGACAGGATAAGATGAAACCACACTTCTAATTTTAGTGAGCCAAACAGTTAACAGGAACTAACTGCTCTCAAGCTAAAGTTGAGAGTGGGGGAACTGAAGAAACGTCAGACCACACACACACACACACACACACCATAGGATTGGTCTGAGGAATCATTCGAGCCAACTGTTTTATTGCTGTATCGAATGTGCGTAGATGTACGTAGAAAATGAATGGATGCCTGTTGCTTGGTCACTTGCGAGTGTGAACGCAGGGTTAGGTTTAAAGTGCCACTTAACCTCACCAATAAATAATTCCTACATTTCTAATATTTTACCCCATGAATTGATTATAGTAATTTCAATAATAATATTAATTAACCATCCAACTTAAATAAGCAAAATATGTGAATACGAATATTCCTTCCCTTTTTTTTGATGTTTATAATTTACCTGAAATATTAACAGTGACAGCCTAACACACGTATTGCACACGATAAATAATGTAATGGAAAGCAGTTCCAAATTAAAAGGCAAACTTGATAAAAACGGGTTTACAGCAGCCCTATAACACATTTGGTTAAATAAGATAATAAAGAAAGGCCCACCGTCCTGTCCAAGCAACATTATGAGAGACTGAACACGGATACGATCCTGCTGTTCTGTTTCATCACGCTGCACTTGGCGGATCTTGGCAGGACACTGTTAAATACCCTGCTGGGAAATTTGCCTTCCTTTCCATCTGTTCCTAGCAGAAGTGAAGAACTGCAAATGTGATCCCGGTTTGGCATAAAGCAACCGTTTTCTAGCCAGGTGGTATGTCTTCTCTAATAATAATAATAATAGCAATAATAGTAATAATAATAATAATAATAATAATAACAACAACAAACATTATGATCTGGAAAAGTACCAAAAGCAAATGTAAAATGTATTACTAAAAGCATATGACAATATATAGCATTTACATCAGCAGCTGTCTCTTTACTGCACAATACTGTAGTGTTCTCTCTAAATCACATGCTCGACACCTGCTCTAGATATATAAAAATTCTAATGTAAATCCATACTCTATAAAAAATAATCGTTTCAAAACAAAAAGTCCCAAAAGAAACTATTAGGCTCTATTCAAACTTTGTCTTGCAGTACAAAATACTGGCCTCCTGTAGCACTTCGGAGAGAATTTCCAAAACCAGCGCCGTCTACTCAGATCACACACCAGCACTGAACCTGAACGGGCATTCCTCTGGCCTCAGACGCCATCTTTAGCCTGATCGCCTTCCATCAGTACCGCGCCGCTGTATAAAGGGCGTGTTAATACACTTCGAACCAGCATAAATGTCACTGTTAAGTGTCAGACGATGTTAATCCCCCCGCATGCCGAGGTCCGCTTGCTGCAGTATGTGGAGCTGCCGTGGTTTGACATGTTGCCGTTCATATGCGATGTTTTCATTTCCATTTGGCAGGCGGCGATGGCGGCGTTCAGTTCCACCTGCGCTCGGTGCACGACGTAAAACATCAGCCCTATGCTGATAAAGATCTGAGGAAGATAAAGAGATGAGAACATCTGTTTAAGTACGGTGTTCTTGTTTTTTTCTAATCAATGTAAAAAATTTGCATTGAGACACAGGATACAGTGGTGCTTGAAAGTTTGTGAACTTTAGAATTTTCTATATATCTGCATAAATATGACCTAAAACATCATTAGAATTTCACACAAGTCCTAAAAGTAGACAAAGAGAACCCAAATATTACCTTGGTCATTTACTTACTGTGGAAAATGATCCAATATTACATATCTGTGCGGAGCAGAAGTATGTGAACCAACAAAGATCACTCCAAGAGCAAGACGTGTAATAGTCCGCGAGGTCGCAAAGGAACCCAGAGTAACTTCTCAGCAACTAAAGGCCTCTCTCACATTGGTTATTGTTAATGTTCATGAGTCCACCATCAGGAGAACACTGAACAACAATGGTGTGCATGGGAGGGTTGCAAAGAGAAAGCCACTGCTCTCCAAAAGCTTTTTTTGCTAAAGATCACATGGACAAGCTTGAAGGCTACTGGAAAAATGTTTTGTGGACAGATGAGATCAAATTGAACTTTTTGGCTTAAATGTGAAGCCATGTTTGTGTTTGGACAAAAAACAAAACACTGTATTCCAGCATAAGAACCTTATCCCATCTGTGAAACATTGTGGTGGTAGCATCATGGTTTGGGCTTGCTTTCCTGCATCTGGGTCAGGACGGCTTGCCATCATTGATGGAACAATGGATTCTGAATTATACCAGCGAATTCAAAGGAAAATGTCAGGACATCCGTCCATGAACTGAATTTCAGTAGGAAGTGAGTCATGCAGCAAGACAACAACCCTAAGCACACAAATCGTTCTACCAAAGAACGATTATAGAAGAATAAAGTTAATGATTTGGAATGGCCAAGTCGAAGTCCTGACTTTAATCCAATAGAAATGCTGTGGAAGGACCTGAAGCAAGCAGTTCATGTGAGGAAACCCAACAACATCCCAGAGTTGAAGCTGTTCTGTACTGAGGAATGGGCTAAAATTCCTCCTGATCAACTGGAAACGTTTAGTTGCATTTCTTGCTGCACAAGGGGGTTACACCAGACACTGAAAGCAAAGGTTTACATACTTTGCCATACTTTGTAATATTGGATTATTCTGAATTCACAAACTTTCAAGTACCACAGTACATTGTAATATCGCAATTAAGCAGGTGCAGATTAATGGTTATACAACATTCTGTATTAACCCACAGCACTGTTAAATTCTCGACTCTGGTTGGTCAGAAGGTTGATTAATTGTCTAACAGCAGCTCTGAAAGTAGTGCTGGCTCCAATTCAAATCACAGGTTTATATTAATGCACTCATTCAAATACATTATCGTTTCTATAGTAACAACTCATTCAGAGGGACTTATATGGCTTATATGCTTCCCAAAAAAAAAAAAAAAAAAAAAAAAAAAAAAAAAAAAAAAAA
>CM041003.1:7161277-7213267 GCA_022985145.1 Pangasius djambal
AAAAAAAGGCAGTATGCAGTGTACATCGTGTTGGGTTACCCACATAATGCAGTGTATTGCGTTTCAGTAGAAAACGCGCGACACGCTGAAATGTAGACATCAACAAAAAGTGCTTAGTGAGGAGCAGACGCAACACAACTCCAGCATGAGCTCGCTGGATATGCTATCATACACAAGGTTGTTGGTTTCTTTCTACATAAAAACGGAGAAGTAATACAAATCCTGAAGGACCTTTAAGGTTAATAAGCTCCGTGCTTCAAAAATGTTTTCTAAATGCCATTGTCAGATTCCAGTCATAACTCAGAAGTGTGTATATTGAGCTGATTTTTCAATTCGAACGTATGAAGACAAAGAGGTTGAAGCGAGTTCTTTTGTGCTTTTCTTCCTTTCAACTCTGTAACATCATACTGGCTTGCTAGCCACGATATCGGGCTGATGATCTTCGTTGCTAACGAGCCATTAGAATATAGTAAAACCAGTTGTCTTGTACAGATGAAGTAGCTAACATTACAAACAAAATCAGATATTTAAATCAGTGGTTCTTAAAGTGGGATCCATGACACATAACCATAAGTCTGTTATTTTTCTTACGTTACACTGGCAGAAATCACAACTCACCATTATCAAAGCTGTTATATTTATTAGAGTTATCAGCTGATCTGAATGGTCACTTAAATTTAACTTGTTTAAACCAAACCTCAATAACAATAATAACCTGAAAATCAAGAAGCCTATAAATAATGCGTAATTGGAAAGTTCAGGAATGAAAAGCTCTATGACTTACATACTCAGTATTTTATTCCTCCAATGTACATTTACAAACAGCTAAAATCTGAGTTTTTTTTCCCCAGTTTTGAAAAGAAATTGGAGTCAGGTCACAGTGCCTTCTGGGAAATCGTTGCTCCTGAAGTCTACAGTCATGCTGACACAACCCGTTAGCCCTCCGAGGGGTCATCTAACAAAAGCCACGTGTGCTAATAAAGTATTGAAACAAGCCTGAAGAAGGCGACTGCAAGAAGATAGTGTTACACAGAGCAGGATTACAGCCAACATCAGAGCTTAATACAAAACCTATACATACAAACCTATTAAGTAGGTCAAATTCGATCAAAATCAGAAACTAGACTGAAGGAACACACACACACACACACACACACACACACACACACACACATACACACATACACACATACACACATACACACATACACACACACATACACACACACATACACACACACATACATACACACACACACACACATACAACTGAGCAAGTTTTTGCACATGTTCATGCTGCTACAATACTCATATTATACTGTGCATAGGCTGCTACTCTTATGTTTACACTATTTCAGCTAGTTGTATTGTACTCTTGTACTATTTGCACTATTGTCACTTGGTTCACTTTTAAACAGAACTGTGTACTGGTCAGCGCTGCACTGGGACTTACTGTGCCCATTGTCTGTCCCAGTAGTCACTGTACTGTCTTGTGCTGTCTGCACATGTTTGCACTTGTGCACTTTATGTATAAATTATGTAGTCCCTTGTAGTTCTGTGTTGTTCTGTGTCGTCTTATGTAGCACCTTAGTCCTGGAGAAACGTTGTTTCGTTTCACTACGTACTTGTATATGGCTGAAATGACAATAAACTCCACTGAACTGAAATGAACTGATCACAAAATCTAACACTATTCATGTCTAAGCATAACTAAGTAAAAGATCATAAAAGAATAAAGAAAAAACAGCTGTCAAATGCAGAACAGCCTCAAGGATCAAGATATTTTGGGGGGCTGACAAACGAACAAAAACCCTGCAGACTCTTAAATTCTTTGTATGTCACAAGTTACTGGCAACTTACATAATCATCATTCCAACATGGCTGTCACACCCCAAAAACCTGTAATGTCAGTGTGAGGGTGGGCCAAATTTCTTCAAAATGTAAGAAATATAGAATATATTGAAAAGGGCATTACTAAGTAGCCTGTGATTTCATGAATGCAGTAAGGATATACAGTCAGGTCCAGAAGTATTTTGCCACCCTACTTCATCAGTCACCTTTTCCCCCCCCCCATTTAAATTTTCATCTGTAAATGTGCACTATATATACACTGTTAAGTCTTGTGACATGTTACACTGTGCGTCTCACTGACTCTGGTGAGTGTGTCTTTTTCTGTCTTTCTCCCTTTAACTGGCTATCAGCAACTCACTGGTGCCTCATTAATGTTATGCAGAGTGATTTCCACAGTGTGAGAGAGAAGAGTACAAAAGAACAGCAGTGATGATGGTTTATACACTGATAGCCAGGTGTTTCTGAATACCCGAGTAGTGTATTTTCATGATAGTTTAATTACTATTAGTGCCACAGACAAAACAAAAATTTTGTGATTTTGCCTTTATACTCCACCAAAATGGATTTGAAATAAAACAATTAAGATGTGATCGAAGTGTAGACTTTCAGCTTTATTTTAAGAGGTTCCACAAAAATATGGCATTTACCCTATAGGAATTACAGCCATTTTAAGCAAAGTACTTCCGAGCACTAACCATATCAGGGTCAAAGTCACTTCAATAAACAAAGAAAAAAAAAATCATCAGTATATGATTTTATCAAATATTTTGATGCTTAGAATTAAAAAAAAAAAATTGTTCATACACAATGATTTTCTTGTACCAGATATTTAGCTACCAAAACACAAACAAACAAAAACAAACAAATAAATCAATCCTGGGTCTGCTGCTGGAACATGGCCCACCAGTTGATGACCCCTGACCTATGGTATAACTATACAGGTCAAGTCAAGTCAAGTGGAGTTTATTGTCACTTCAGACATATACAAGCACGTAGTGAAACGAAACAACGTTTCTCCAGGACCAGGGTGCTACATAAGGCGAACACAGAACAACACAGAACTACAGGGACTACATAAATTATACGTAAAGTGCACAAGTGCAAACATGTGCAGACAGAACAAGACAGTACAATGACTACAACGCCGACCAGTACGCAGTTCTGTTTAAAAGTGACCTAGTGACAATAGTGCAAATATTGCAGAGTTCGATATAAATAGCTGAAGTAGTGTAAACAGTGTAAACATAATAGTAGCAGCAGCATAAAACATGTGCAAAACATGTGCATAGAGGATGGAGGATGCTCAGCTGTGTGCGCGTATATATATGTGTGTGTGTGTGTGTGTGTGTGTGTTCCTTCAGTCCAGTTTCTAGGTATTGAAACTAATAATTACACAATTTGAATAGTTCAAAAAGTTCACTTGACAGCCTATTGTAGTGCGCAGGAGTTAGTGAGTTAATGTTAGCTTAGTTCTGAAAATTAGCTAGCCAGTAGCATGCTCAGTGAAGCGAGGAGCATCTTGAAAATCAAAATGAATTGACATCATATTTGAAATGGGTTTTGTAACCAGCTGCTGTTCTAAACCTGAACAGCAACGTGCTGATTTATTATGTGATGTCATGAAACACAGAGCTAACTCATCCTGCAATTCACCACTAAACTGCTGAAACTGAATAGGTATAGATGTCGAATTTTTCAGTTCTCATTATAGTCAAAAAAAAAAAAAAAGAAAAGAATTTTACAAATTAGCTTTTTAACTTTCAGTTGAACTACCGAACAAAAAATTAATTTAGCCAGTGTGTACAAATTCTCCTGGGCTTCTTTCTGTTTTTCTGTTCCTTCAGTGATACCATGTTTATGAAAAAGCTCAGGAAAATTAATGTATCCCTGTAGAGTTATCCTCATTAGTGAGTTGAAGAGAGAAGGAGAGAAATAAATGATTGGAAGCTGAACTATTTTTAGATTCAATTTTCCGTTATAGACACAACCAGTGTTCAAATCACCAATGTAAATGTGTTTTAAATTCTTAACAGTGGCCCAATTTTTATTTTAAGTATAGTGCACTTCAAAAGTGGTGGGTGGCTTCAAATACACCAATTCTTGATCTGACCCTTACCAAACTTGCCAAATACTGTAGATATAGGATGTACCAAGCTTGAGCGATTTTAGCTAGCGGGGGCGCTAGAGTTGACCAACAGAACAGCTGAAAATGTAGGCAATCTTAATTGCATCCTCATCCAACTTATCAGTCACGTGCAATGTTACTGCGAATTAAAGGCCTACACGCAGAAGAATCCAGGAAGTTAATGCAGTGAACTTCAGTAACAACAGTGAATGTAGTAAAATGAAATGTAGCACACAAATGGGAAAAATCTCCGTGACTTTGACCATGGCATGGGTGTTGACACACTGGTTGGAGTATTTCAGAAACTGCTGATGTCTTGTGTCAGAGTGGTGTGAAAAACAAAAAACATCCAGTGAGTGGCATGTCTGAGGGTTGAAAACACCGCGTTGATGAGAGAGGTCAGAGGAGAATGGCCAGACTGGTTTGAGCTGACAGGAAGTCTACGGTAACTCAAATAACTATTCTTTACAACCGTGGTGAGCAGAAAAGCATCTCAAACATGTCGAATCTTGAGGCAGCTGGGCTCAAAAGACCACATCAGGTTCCAATCCTGTCAGGTAAGAACAGGAATCTGAGGCTACAGTGGGCACAGACTCACTGAAACTGGACAGCTGAAGATTGAGAAAAGACCAGATGATGTTTTACCAGTCTTCAATTGTTTCAGTTTCAGTGAACCTGTGTCAATAGTACGTTTTCTTAGGACTATTACTTGAACAATCTGATTCTTTTCTGCTTGCTGTGTGCTCGTTTTGCTAGTCAAATGTGTTGGTGGCATCTCTGCGTTTGATTTTTAGCCCAATCCTCCTGTCTGTTGTTCAAATGTTACGTTTCCTCAACAAATTTACTGAACAAATGATTAAAAACAAACATTCAGCGAAACCCTACATCACCAATTTTATGTTTAATATATGTATATATTTTTTTTACATTTTTAAAATGACTGCTGTGTTTAAGATGCTATGCTACTATGATGTCGTGGTGCTCGTGAAAAGCATTTGACTGCTACTTTCTCTCGACTGATCAGCAGAGCATTGCACTGGTTTCAAAATTATTTTAAAATAAGCTTTACTGTGAAGACCAGGCACTTTCTTTATCAACGGTACTTAAGAACCACTTTTTCCTTGGACTCACTCTCACGTGTGTAATTACAATGGTGGAGAATAATAATGTATTTATGATGAGTAACAAACATGAAGTGAAAGATTATTGCATGTACTGAAATTTTTTAATATAAACACTGATAAGGTAAGCAATATCAGACCTTCGTTTTATGCTTTCTACCTCTCTAGGTTATACCATAATAGGCTCGTACTCCTTACAGTGTGTATTACATACAGTGCACACAAGGTGATATTCAACAACACATTCACTGCACATAACATGCACGTTTAGCATTTTTAGCATTTAGCAGTCTGTTTACTCAAAACCTGAAACACTTGCTCCTCAGCTGTCATCATTTCAGAGTAGGTTGCATCACCACAAGATTAAAAAAAAACCCACTTAGCGTCACCTTATTTGACCTCTCGACAAGACAGCCAACAGCCTGACCCGACAAAACAGCCAACCCTGACCCCCTCCTTTTGTGTACCATGTGCAACAGTAAGAAAACAGTGACTCAAAAAAAATGTTGTGAATGCTACTCAATAAGCAGTTCACCCACATAAAGTTAGGACGAATTGTAAAACGTAAAAGTAAAAGTAAAAGCAAAATTAACTGCTACCAGAAGCAAATGTGTCTACATACGATGTCTGAATTTTTTGTTTTTGGTCTGACTGCTGCTTTAGTGCAAAAAAGTGTAGTTTTCAGGTGTCTTCCATATCACCATAACATCAAAAAATCATAAATGCTACGGCTAAACTGTAGATGTTGGTATCTTTGCTATCATTTACCTCACACAGCTCACAAACCATTTGAAACTGGTTAGTTTCATGTCAGTTCATATGCAGAAGTAAGACAGAACCATAACCAAACAAAGAACGTCATATCTGAACCACAATCTGAATCTACAACGCCTGTACTTGCAGTCTGACCATTTTTACACTTGGCCACAACGCTCCATATATGCCTCAAAGCCACTTCCTGCCAAGACCAGATTACTAAACAAGCTTGACTGAATCCCTGCTTGCCTGTATAAATATTCTATATAATTTCTTATGAATGTATACATCGCCCACCACAGAAACCCAAAATAGTCTTTCAATCTTTCAAACATGCAATCTGCACTTATATCCACGCAGGCACAGGCCTTCCAGCTTTCCTATACACATCTTCAACACATAATTTAAAAAGTTTTAAAGACATCCCTGTCACAAAGATGTTAAAGTAAGGAATAATCCACGGCGGGGTGCTGCGATGCGGCCTGATGCAATGCGGCCTGATGCAAAGCCGAGTCACTCTTACCACCACTAGGGTGATTATTTTCCTATAACAGCATGTCCTGATGTGTTTAAATCCACTTATACTTATATACTTATAATCCACTTATACGGTCACGTTTAATGTTAGAGAATGTCCGAGAGACTAGTTCTAGTTCTTGCTGTGGTGTACGTTATAGCTGCTATAAAGACTTGTTCTCTCACCAACATCTCTTTTTCGCTCTCGTGAAGTTAAACATTAACACAGCTTACCATGTAAAAAAACAAAAAACAAACAAACAACAGACTCCTCTGTCCTGAAGACTTTCCTATGGTGGAAAACGTACGAAACTTACAACATGCACCTGAGACTCTTTCCATAAATATGAAAAAGGTCCGTCTACCAGAAAACTTAATGATTAGACATATTTATGTATTAAGTAACAAAACATGTTTTATTATGATATCCACCAAACAAGTGTACACCTGTGAACAAGTTGTTACTATAGAAACGATAACTTTTCAGTTTACATTAATGTACTCACTTTATCATTCGAACTACAGCCAGAACGACTGTCAGAGCTGCTGTTAAAGAAAATTAAATCAATCAACGCCACCTGACCAATCAGATCCGAGAGTCATGATGAAAACGAATAATACAAAGACTGCTTACTAAAGTCTGCTTGTTGTTCTGCATGATGCTAACAATTTTGATTTACAAAACCAATAAATTGCAGTGCAACAATTGACTTTAATTTAATTTAATTTTTTTAATATATATAAGAGAACACTACAGGGCTGCAATTTGTATTGTGCTTGTTCACTGACTGTACAAAAAATAAACATTAGAGCATGATGTGCAAACATTAAGGTGACCTACAGCACCACTGAAATATTCCCCACACCTTATGTCAATATGTTGAGTCTACACTATTACTATCTAGTCATTACATATAAACATCGAGCCAAAGAAGTGTGATTATCACACGTGCAAACATAAATAGAAATGTTCATCATGTAGTGAATATTCCTTTAAGGATTGTTCCTCGTATCCTGTTCAGCACAGTCGAGCAGCTAACGCGTGAGCGCACATCTCTGCACTTTTTCGACCTTGCTAAGCCTAACTAGTGCTTCTTGGTGTCTCATGTGTCAGTTAATCAAAAATTAATAATGCAGATTACACATCACTCCAGGGAGTAAAATTACTACAACCAACAGCCCATAGCCTGCATCCTATGTCTAGAACAATCACGCCTAACTTAATGAGTTTAATGAGATCACGCCTAAGCTGGATTAAGTCACCTGAATATCCCTTAAAGAGCAACAGTGTTTAACTCTAATTAAATAGAAATGTGAACTGACTTCCTATAAAATATTTAAACTTGTGATTTTAGAAAGGCTTTAAAAGTCCACAAACATCATCAGCTGATACTGAACATGTTACTTCTGTCCTTGCTCTGATGTACCTGATCCAATTAATCAGCTAATTAATAGGCTATTAAACTGGGTGTGTGCTAGAGCAGCATTTCTCAAACCAGTCTTCGGTCTGTCCCATTCCTACACACCTACACCAAGACAACAAGGATACTAATAATCGGGTTTCAGGTATGGGTGGAGCAGGGACACCCAAAGACCAGGTTGGGAAGCATTAAATAACCTGTTAACTTCCAGTGGCATCACATGGGGGAAAAAAACTGTATAATAAGCAGCAGGCTGCATGTGTTATTTATGTTTTTATTTTTATAAAGTTAAATGGTTTACTCTTGTAATAAATCTAAAAGTCATTTTAACTTGCTTCTCCAGAGACCTTAAAATGTGAAACATTTGCATCATTTGGCAGATGCTTTTATCCAAAGTGACTCACAATTGAAATGAGCAGAGGATCTTGCTCAAGGACCTAACAGTGGCAGCTTGGCAGGATTGAGATTCAAACTCCTAACCTTCTGATCAACAGCCCAGAGCCTAACTGCTGATCCACCATGGACACTACTGTCGTTGGTGCTTTGTTTCTTTCCCAACTTGTTAACAATTTCAGCAAAACAAAATACCATGAAGCATGCTATTTAAAAAATGTTTTGTTGTATCACTCACACCCATGAATCAGACATTCAGAATCACAAACATCTAAAGAGTAGGCCACATATGGAAACTATGATAACTCATGGTGACATAGTATGCAAAGGAATAAAACACTTGGGAGGCGTAACGTTAAAGGAAAATAATCAAATTTGGCAAAGTTACTGTTAGCACCCTGAAATTTGATTACTTTAGGCCTCTTATGCCACAGCCCCTTGCCGACAATTAAAATCTAAAAACTTATTAAAGAATGAAATTATGTACATTTTATCCATTTATAGTTACATTCAATGTTGTGGAGCATCTGTGAAACAAGTTATCACTTATGATATAGCAACTACAAACAGCTATTCCCTCTCTTGCTCTTTCTCAAGACCGAGAATTTCCAGTTTGTTACTGAGAAACCGGAAAAAGCACAAAACCCCTCCATGCTGAAGACTTTCCAGTGGTGGAAAACCTAAAGGAACAGCTTTACCTCTAACTGATACACAGCGCCGACACGTTTTCTTTGTTAAATAACGATAACATTGTTAATCTGTTTTTTATTATTAGGCTTTGATTATGTGGAGTGTCCCTCATTAAAGTCCCTGTGAATGAGCTGTTACTATAGAAACGATATCATATTAGAAGGATGACACATATGTCATATCTGAATGACAATTGGTACCAATGTCAGAGCTGCTGTTTATAGGAAATTAGTCAACACTTTCAACCAATCAGAATGGAGAATTCAACAGTGCTGTGGTAGTATTTAGTAGAGAAGTTTGTGGTTTGGGACACGGCCTGTGACTCTCCAGTGTCGGTCAACAAAGAGACCACGTTATGTGGAGATATGTTTTGTGCATTGTGGAACATGTCCTTAAATATCATGATTATTATTATATTATATTATTATTGCCCCATAATTCAGACTCACTGCAGTACCAAGTCATACTAATGTTTTAAGTCAGAAAAGTATGCTTCCAATAGCAGCTTGTGGTGGAGTACTATTTTGACACACCACAGAGCAGTATGTGGAGATTGGAATATAGTCAGACACTCTCCAAAGACATGCTTGCAAAGACTGTATCTGTGATCTGTACTCTGTAAAATAGTGTCTTCCATGGTTGTGATTATTGTTTTCTTGTCATTTGGAGAGGGAGTTAATTTCCTATCTAAAGTAATTGAATATGAATGCAATGGTGAAGATGTAATTTTATGAATGACACAAACCCATAGTAAACTCTGCAAATCTGTAAGAAGTTTCACTTCTCCTTTGGCATGTGTAAATAAATTATTATTAGCAGCTGTGGGTGTACAACAGCCCCTTTTCGTTCCTTGAGCTCTGAAAGTAGTTGCCATCAAAACACTCGAGCTGTATTTGGTTGCTTTGGCAGTGTAACTAATGCTTTGCAAATATAGCATGAAAGCTTCAGGTACACAACATGTAAATTCAGAGTGAAGCTTTGCATTTGAAGGTGTAATATGTGGACTGTACTAATGAAGCTGAGGTTAAACTCGCAGGCAAAGGTTTCAAACATGATCACTGCATTACATTCTTAAAAGTCGTTTTAATTCTTAAACTTACTTTAAGAATGTACAATAATAATTATGTACAGTAACTTTGGACAGGAAAATAACTCCTTTTACACCTCAGCGCTGCTGAATTCTGAAACATCGGATTGGTCAGAAAGTGTTGTTTGATAAAGTTTTGTTTCTATAACAGCAACTCTGAAAGAAATGCAGGCTGTAAAGCAAGTCACAGGTTTATATTAATGCACTTGTCCTAATACATTATTGTTCTATAGTAACAATTTACACATTGACTTTATATGGCAGGCACTCTATATAATATAAGAATAATAATCCATCCATCCATTCATCCATTCTCTGTACCGCTTATCCTACACAGGGGCGCGGGGAGCCTGGAGCCTATCCGAGGGGGACTCGGGGCGCATGTCGGGGGACACCCTGGACAGGGTGCCAACCCATTGCAGGGCACAATCACACACACTTATGCACTACGGACAATCTGTAAATGCCAATCAGCCTACAACCAGAGGTGCGAGGCAACAGTGCTAACCACTAAGCCACCATGCCCCACAATAACAACAACAACAACAACAACAATAATAATAATAATATTAATACAATGATAGAAAAAAGTTGTTATTTAACAAAGACGTATAAATCACTCATAGTTTTCTGTAGAGAGACATTTATTTAACATTTATGGAAGGAGTCTCCAGTGTGAGAGCTTTGTGACAATAAGTTCTGCACCAAATGAAAGACGTCAGGACAGAGGACTTTGCACTTTGCGGGTTCTCTCTAACATGCCAAGCTGCGTTTTTTCTTCTTAAATTCAAGAGAGAGAAAACAGAGGCTGGTGAAGGAATGACTGTTTGTAGCCTTATTGGAAAATAATTAACTTCTGGGTGGTAACAGTAACTCCGCTGTGTGTCAGGCTACAGTACACCAGCCTGTCGCTGATTATTTTTCTATAATAGCATGCCCTGTTGTGTTTTATTTTTTACAGAGTCATAATGGTTAGCCTAGGTTGCCCTATTGATTTGCGGCTGTTCCATAACAATAAACGTAACTATAAAAAGAGGTTAAGGCATGGAGTTACAGAGCAGCAGGCCATGGGTTCAAATCCCAGCACTGCCAAATTTCTATGTCTGGGTTCTTCAGCCAGACCCTTAACTTTCAGCTCAGTTGCCTCCTGCATCAGATGAAAGCATGGAAGCAAATGAGCAAATGTACTGTATTGTGTGTTATTTCTTACTATGTAAAATATTACAGCACCTTACTGTAAATGTTTTACACTTGTTTACTGTAAATTTTACAGTACCTTATTGTCCTGCTGCCAGTGAATTACTGTAAAACTTTTTTTTTTTTTTTTTTTTTTAAAGCAGTGCAGGTCTCATGACATCACTCACCGAAAACACAGCATTCTGGAGGCCGAATGGGATGGGGGTTAGTCTGGCCAGCGCCACCACCTTGAGCCCGCTGCCTCCCTCCACCACCCGGATGACAGCACTGAGTTGCTCGTTGTTCCCCACGCGGTTCATCACCCAGCCGGAGAGCAGCCGCCTGCACGCCACATGCGCCACCGAGGTACCGATCAGCACTCCCACCATCACCAGGCCCACTCCGGGCACGAAGCCGTACAGGTAACCCGCGGCCACGTTCAGGACCATGTAGCCCCAGCCACAGGGGAACGACACTGTGATGAGGCACACGATGAACAGCATCGCGCCCATGAGGCCGTCCAAGCTCTCCACCCAGAGCAGCGCGTCCTTCAGGTACCGGCGCACGAGCGTGACCGAGAAGAAGCACGCGGCGGTAAGGACACATGCCAGCAGCGCGCTCTTGAAGCAACAGGTCGCGATGCAGCACGGATTCCTCAAGTCTGCTGAAGTGAAGGGCACCGCGGGCTCTCCGGTGCCCCCCGCCTCCATGTCCGCCCTGCCCGCGCCGCCTCGCTCCTCAAACGCGCTGCACATCAGCAGCTCCATCTTCTCGCAGTCCACAGAGTCCGGCGGCCGCTGCAGCCACCGGTTCAGCTGCAAGTGTCCTTTCCCCGCGGCGTGCTTCACCGATTTGAGCAGAAGCTGCAGCGCTGCCGTGGCTAGACTCCACATGATCGCAGTGCTCAGAAAAGTCAACCTTCAGCGCGGCTTCAGCTCAGAAATAAACGATAACACTAACACTACTACTAATCAACGCAGTCGTCGTGCAAGGCGTCGTGAACCACAGCACGACCTGCTCCTGGTCAGCAGTTTGTGGTGAGAAAATCTAATGAGACTCGTCAGTGTCCAGCACATCCGCCACTTTAGAGTCATTCCGCTGCGGGTCGGTAATAAACGCCATAACGTTAACGTGAACGTGACACCCCGCCGCCGCGCGCGCCTTCTGCCTCCACCACGTCCACCATGTTTACATTAAAAACAACACACAGGATCGGCATGCAAACTCCGATATCTGCTAGAACCAGAGCCCAGAGTTTAATCCAACATGCTGCGGTTTAATTAAAGACGAAAAATATCAGAGCAAATGTCTAACTTTCAGGGAAAAAAAAAAAAAAAAAAAAAAAAAAAAATCACTGCGCTGCAGCGCTCGCGCTCGGGTACAAAGTCCTGCTGCTGCTGTGCTCCATCATTCCGCTGAGCGGGTAAGAGCACTTTACCGCTGTCACTGTGTGAATCCAGAAATAAATCCACTCAGCGGCATGTGCTGGTTAAACAAACATTTCCATTAGTCAGGACTGAACCCCACCACTGCACACAAGACGCACTCCGACACTGCTGCTGCTGCTGCTGCTAACGTACCACTGTTTATTTCCCAGAATGCCACGCACCACAACCACATGACACAGCTTCGCTGTCTCCAATCACGTGTCATCTTTTAATATCGCGAGAACATCGCTCTCTCTCTCTCTCTCTCTCTCTCACACACACACACGCACACGCACACACACACACATTATTGACAGTATTTGTTAATAAAAAAGTTTTCCAGACAAATGTCCCCCCAAGGTAGAAACAGTCAGATATTCCTATCCGTGTGGGGACATTTGGTTCTCCCCAAGGTATAAAGACACACACACACACACACGTTTGTTTTACTATCCTTGTGAGTCCCTTTCCCTGACAATATAATTAATTTGACTAATTAATGCTATGCCTGCAGCTAAACCTAACCCCAAACATAACCTCAGTAACCAAAAGGAAACCTTTGGCTTGTTTGAGTTTTTAAATAAAAGCTCCGGGTTTTTGTTTTTAAAAAAAAGCACAATTTTCATTGTGGGAACCAGCCAAATGTCCTTTCAAGGTCAAAACGGTCAGATGTTCCTATCCTTGTGGTAACATTTGGTACTCACCAAGATATAAAGAAATGCCCCCCCCCCCCATTCATGTTTGTCTTACTATCCTCATGAGGACCTTCGATTGACTATATTTAATGCAGTTAATTAATGCTATGCCTGCAGCCAAATATAACCCAACCTAACCACTAGTTTTCATCATGGAGACCAGCCAAATGTCCTCTCAAGGTCAAAACAGCAATTTTTATTCATTACCAAATGTCCCCATAAGGATAGAATAGTATCTGACACTTTTGACCTTGTGGAGACATTTGGCTCGTCCTCACGAGGTCAAGACTCGGATTTCCCTATCCTTGTTTAAACATTTTGTCCTGACCAAGCTATGAAAACATGCCTACACATGTCAGTATCTCCATGTCCATCAGGAGGAAAAGACTATCATTTTCTAGATTTAAGTTGGATGGTCTGGTTTCAACACAGCAGTCACATTGACAGATATTGACAAGGAAGTGTGTGTTACACCGGTATGAGTGTATCACAACAGGATTGATGGGGCTTTTAGGTAGCGTGTATTCTTAATGGTCATTTGAATTAGACACACTTACCTTGTTGTGTATACAGTATGAAGGGACTATAGTGCATTTTCAATATGCACAATTTGTGTTATCCTTCATCAGAGTAGCTTTCTGACCTCAGCACCGTTACTGGCACAATATTTCTGGGTGGTGAATTATTTCTCAACCGAGCATTTATATTGGGTGTTCCCTGATAAAAGTCACTGCTGTGCTGAAAATGATGAGAACCTATCGACTATATTTTGTCCTACATGTTCTGGTGAGTGAGAAGGTTAGAGTGATTATCCGCTCTGCTGATTCCTGAGCGAGAGCTGAATTGAACCAGACTGTTATAGAGGAGGTGAGAAGGACTTAATAATGGAAGTGTAGCACTGAATGAAGACTGACTGATGTAGTGAGAGTACAATTTTATTCGTGTCAAAAAGCAAATCTGCTAAGTGTTTCAAGTTAGGCCAAGTTAGCCATTTGAGAGAAATTATGGCCCCAGGAATATGAATGACTCAACAGTAGTGACTGTGTATAGTATATAGTGTATGGGTCATTCCTTATATGCTGTGCCTTTGAAGAAAAATCTCTGAAGAAAACCATATCATATTATTTATAAAGATTATTTTTAGACCATTCTAATTAAAAGCTTAGTTATCTGATTATATAATCAAAACAAAATGGATTGTAAATGTAAGCTGAGCTACTGTTACAAGTTGATAATTTTCTAATAACAGCACAGCCTGAAGTGTTGTATTCCTCTTATAGGTCAGTAATTTGCCAATGCTAACAAGAATGACACATTGTACCTTTAATGTTGTGGAACATCCAGAAGACAAGTTAGTTCCTATTATTACTTTCGTCATAACAGCTATAAACAGTAGTTCCTCAGCAGACTGTCTGTTTTCTCTCTCCTGAAGTTAAAAAAAAAAAATTACACCTTGTCATGTTACTGAGAATATGCAAAAGCAAATGTCCTGAAGACTTTCCCATGACTCCCCCCCCCCCACTGTTTAATCTTATTTAGTTTTCAGTTTTACAGTATTTAATTTTTTTTTCTGTCCCCAATATCACTGTATTAGTGTGTAGTACATTTACTTCAAGAAATTCACTCCACAAACTCTGATTTCATTTTAATGATACATTTAGTGCATGCTTCAACCTGATAAGCTGCTTAAGTCCTTTCATAAATTTCATATAATTTTTTTTTTAAATAAGCGAGTTATAACTATTTAAAAACAAGATCAAGGTCAACCAGTATTCTACCACATAGCCTAGATAACACGTCGGCCGTTGTAAATGTTCTTCTCACATCATTACTATATATATATGCACACATATATACATACACACAATATATATATATATATATATATATATATATATATATATATATATATATATATATATATATATATATATATATATATATATACATATCTTAGACTGTGTAATATATCTTATCTTAAGTATTTACAACATGAAGGCATTATCATGTTATTTCATTATTTATTATGTTTTTAACTGTTACCTACCTAAATAACCCTTGAACTTCTGGAGGGAGTATGCAGCTCTGATGCATGGTTCTACACAGACTATGTAAGTTACTCCAGAGGGACAAGCCAAAGAACTGTTAAGGATTCTAGGTCTTTTTTTTCCCTCCTAAGACTGTACATCTCTTTATCCATGATGCTTTGTGTTCTGTCTAGTCACTTGTCAAGCTACTGAAACTATAGTTTTTTAATCTGAACTTTGAGGTTATGGTCCCTCTGTTTAAAAAAAAAAGTTTTTATGTTGCACTGAAGTAGGAAATTGTTAACCCCAGCATATTTAAGATATGCACTATTCTTTACATTGCTCTCTTATTAATTTACCTGGTTTCACCACAAGGTGGCGCCACAGTTCCACTGTGTTGCAGCTCAAAACAGCACAGCATCATAAAATCATGGATCGGTCCTCCATAAATCATAGTCATCCTATTATCACAGTCAGTGCATCCCATAATGCTGCTGTATTTTCTCTCAGAATTATTATGGCCTGTAGTCTGGGGTGTGTTCTTACAAACCTTAGGAACCCCTGTTCTTAGGTATCTCTGAAATTAAATTACTAATACATGTCTTGAAACAATGTAAAACATTACAAACTGCACATTTAAACCCTTGTAGATTACACAAAGATGACTTTTTATGTCTTGAAAAGGTCTGCACTTTTTGCACAGATACTGACTCATTTTTAAAATGTACATAATTATTTATTTATTTATTAAACATGGTATGAAATATACACAAGTAGAAAAAAAAAACTAAGCACACTGATTCCACAATACAAGACAAAAAGGGTCATATACATTTAATACCAATCTGGCAACCCCATTAACTGGTTTGTCCACAGCTCCGCTCCTGAGCATGGGGCAGCGTGATTCCTGCCCTGGAGAGCCTCTATTAGTGCTTGTTGCAGTTCCTATTTTGACCACTAGGTGCAGTAATAACTCTGTGGAAGCTAAGTGGGGCACAGAGAGCACTGCCCCACAAGTGCACAGCATCTAGAAAGGCGAACAAACTTTAACTTCTCTTCATCTTATATCTGCCGAATAGCAGCATTTCCAAAAATTGCTTGTTACTCAACAGAGGTAGTTAGTATTTCAACAGATTTTAAAATGTACTAAGTTGAATGTGAAAGATACAACTGATGAGGATGATGCAGATGAGGATTTTATGAAGATTAACATTTGTAGAATGGCTGATGTATACAGTATGGTGGGACTCTTCCCTACCTGCCCCTATGGATGAAACACTACTGCATTATGGTAATACATGGACTACTTCACCATAAATCATAGTTTTTTAATTGTCAAAAGAACTTTACAGCAATTTTGTTTACTGATGCTTAAAAGATCTATCTACTATTATTGATAGGATAAATATATTGTTTACCAAACAAACATCCCATTCAATACCAAATTTCATCGTGTAAAAATGTAAATGAAGGAAGCTCAAACTCTTCGAGGAGATCCACTGGTGCTGAAGGGGCGCGCGCATTGAGCCGAGGACGCGCACGGCGTCACCTGCTGCTGCCGCGCGCGCTCGCTTCCCACCGCAGCCAGTCGGTCTGTGCGCGTCCGCGTGAAAGAGTGTGTTGAGAGAAGAGCAGTGTTCCTCAGGCTCTGTTATTCTGATATTAATCACTTAACATGGATTGCTCCGAAGAGGTGCAGTCACTTTCAGATGAAACTGGCACTCCGGTGCAGTTAAAGAAGGGAATGTCGATATTTTTAGACGTAAGTACATCCTCTATATTTATATGATAAAAGAGAACTGATGGCTGGCTGGGTGGTTAGGGTTAATGATGACCATTTATTTTAATTGAGAAAAAAAAAAATAAACAGTGCCTTATTCAAATTTAGGAATAAACATGTTGGTGGATGCAAAGGTTTTTTTTTCTGTCATACTTGTAATTTTTTCCCCCCAGTCTTTTTCTATGCACTTTCTGCCAGGGTCATATCAATTATTGAATAGGAATTTATAGAGAATATATAAGATCTATAAATAATTAAAGCATTATTTATTTATTTATTTATTTAACTTAATTGTTTAAAAAAATCTTTCTGGACAGTATGACTGACTGAATACGTTTCAGTTGAAGTGCTGGCCACAGTTTGGACAGGAATGTAGATTTGACCAGTTTGTTATCTGCCAGTTGCATATTTTCATACACATGGAGGGTCTGCTCATGCAGATGACCTGTATTCACAGGACTACTGTAACACTTCATGTGAGATTTTGCCATGCAGTGAATTTTTGTTCGCCACTCGCATCTCTCACCTGCTCTTAGCTCTTATTTGATCCTGGAGCTTTATAGGACTTTGGGATTTTCATTGACAGTTGGGAGAAAATCTTTAAGGTTTATTTGTTTAACAATACATTGATGGTCTAGGTGACTTTACATGATGTGGGTTGGGCACAGAGCATGTTACATTTGTCTTTTTGTCTTTTTTTGGATGTTGAGTGTATGGGTATCTGCAGTTGTTAATGGTACACAGGCTTTTCCATGCTGATGAGGTGATGTGTTGAACCTCATGTGTTACTCATGATAGTACTCAATGGGAAGTTACTAATTACTTTTCCACTTAAAAGTTGTGGATTTATCTGGGAGACAGGCAAGGTTAAGGCAAGTCACTACAGGTAGAAACAATTTTGGTCACATCAATCTTGTTTTTTAGATTTGTGGTTAACTTGCATTTAAACTGTAGAAATAAACATATCAAAACTGAACAGAAAGGGTTTGTTTCATTAAACAACCATTATCTGTAACTTAGAACCTTTGGAGAAGGCTTTAAGCTTCTCCCACAATCACATCATATCTCTGAAATGCTTGTTTCTGACAAAAACTGAAAAGCTTGTGTCATTATAATCAGTTCATTATGTCATTATATCATTATGTTAATTTCCTTCATAAACCTTATAAACCACACTTACTGGAGTGGAAAGACATGAAATCACTTTGTAGTTTTAGAACAGTTTTTAGAACTGTAAAGTTTCGTGAATGCAGGTCATCTAGAAGATTTTTGGATCTAAATATAGAAAAAAAGAATTAGAGCCAAAAATCTTCTAGATGACCTGCATTCATGAAACTTTACCTGTTCAATTCAGAATTTTGTTTCTACTTTGATTCTGCAAAACAGGCACAGATTTTTCCATATAAAATATGCATCCGAATCCTGAATTGTCAGCTTTTTTCTCATTTTCCATTCCCGTTCTTAACAGCAAAATGGGAAATGCAAAAAAACCCTGAACATCTAAAAAGGTACCTTTAAACAACTTGTTTAGATCCACACACAGAGTTCACCAGCAGGCGGAGATATGAGGATTTGAACAGAAGACTTGGGGAAAATAGCTAAAATACTTTGGAAAGATGCTATAATTAGAGCTGTACACAGAGGCCATAGTTAAAATGTTTGATAATGTAATGACGTATACTGATATGCCTGACAATCTAGCTCAAACCAGTGTAGAGAAATGCTTGGCCATGAGTGTCCGCAGGTTTTGCCGAGATCACAACTTGAGAAGGAAAGTACAAGTGGATGACAACCTCAAGGAAATGGGAGTGGCCACGTTGATGAACAGCCTAAGTTTGGCAACACTTTTTTTTTTTTTACAGTTCGACGAATTTAACAATTCGACCACTTTATACGCCGATTTGTCCTTTCTTCTGGGTCAAAATAGATGAACTGTCAAAATGCACAACTACAGTTAAATATATAGGCCAATATCCTATGTATATCTATATCCTTTTTTTTTTTTTTTGCAAATTCATAGCCAGGGTAAGAAATGGATAATTTTGGAAAACATGTCATTTCCCCCCCTTTTTTAAAAAACATTTCAAAATGTGTATGAAGTGTATACAAAATCGTGTCCCTATTTGAAAGGACATTATAGCGGAACTTCCCAAAATGTTGATTATTGCTGGATTCACGTGTCGTTTTCTTGGTTATACAATAACTGTTCTGTAAATATCTTCTCTCGTGAAGAAAATATTGTAATTCTATCATCATCATCCAAATACTATAGATTTTGGTTTTTGTTAAATATGTAAATTTATATATATTTAATTAGATGAAGCCTCAATTACGTAAATAAATGTTTTTGAAAACGTTCCAAAACAAGTCATTACACTATTCGCCTGCAGCGTCTTGCTTAAGCGTCTGTGCTATTTACTGGAAGGTTACATGTTCAAATCCCCTCTTCTGGACAGTACCCTGAACTCTGAAATGCTTACATATAGTGGATTATATTTGAGGGAAAAAAAAGCATTTGCCAAATGATGAAATGTAAATGTGTACATTATCTCTGTAAACCAGGCAATGGCTGTCAAGAATACTCATCCTCCACTGCAGATAATACAGATATTCTCCGAATCAGAGCCAGAACCTTTTAATGAAAAAGACAGAAGTCATGCTGATTTAAAATATTGACCTGGAAATTTTGGTTAAATTAAATTAGGTTAATAAATTCACCAATCACTGAAGTAGCAGTGGCATATACAGCTTATTTTTTTGCTCCTCTCTGGAGGAAGCTAAATGTAGCACACTCTTGGCATGCTGATCATGATATAAATATTAAGAGTGTGAGTACACTTGCTGGGAAATAAAACTCTAATTAATGGAGTCTTACTGAGCTTTGGGACTACACTTTCTTCTAAATCTGTGCTCCTCCTAGCTCTCGCTTATTAACTTCAGGCACTGATCTCCCAGGAGCATCCTGGCACAAAGCGAGCATCACATCGACTACCCTGTCTCTAATCACATGAACTTACTTTAACACTGTGAGGCTTTGATGTAATAGGGTCTAGCAGTGTCTTTTTATAGAATTAATGCATTTTACTGTCAATTCCTGCTCTCTTACTATGACATACTTTCTTTTTCAGATCTTGAGAAGAGCAGATAAAAATGGTGAGACTTTCTTTTTTTTCAGTCTTTCAAGAACTCTTTACGTATATCAGTGTATTACATACTCCCATCACTTCTCTAACAGACTGGCATCTCAGCGTATGTGTTGCATGCAGATTTACTGCCTCCAATTAGCACTGTCCCTTTGAATGCTGTTGCACGGTTGTCATGGAAACACACTGGACCATCCACACCACATTTAATAACAGTCAATATTACAGATGGAGAATCTGGCACTAAATAAATGTCATTGTGTTCCTCCAAACAGTCTCAGTGATCGCTTAAATATTGCCATCCATGCCTACTGTTGATGTTGTGGAAGAGAAATATAGATTTATGTCATGTTCAAAAAAATCTAATTTTACCGGGGAGAAATGTTCATAAACATTGATATAGTGAAGTTTTTTGTTAGGAGATGTTTATTGAGAAATTTTGCAAGGACTCTCCAGTGTCAGGGCTTTGTCAAAGTCTTCAGGACAGATAACTTTGCAGTTTCCCTTTTTGAAGGAAGACAATACGAGAGGCTGGTGAGACAATGACCGCTTATGGCTGCTATAATGCACGTGACAACAAGAACTAACTTGTTTCATAGACATTCCAACATTAAATGTGACAATAAGTGGATAAAATGCATGACGTATCATTCTTTAATGAAGCATTATAGCACCTCTGTGTTGATTATATCCCTGTAACAGTGGCCTGAGTCCTAAAATTAACAGAAAAAGTGCTGCAGAGTATCCTGCATTATTTCTGGACCACAAATGCATATCATATATATCCACTTGCAGGACACTGGAGTTATGACTAGGTGAATGATTAATTACCATCTAATTATGTACTATTAAAAGCTGAAAAAAGGTGAAATACTTCTAAAAAAGTATTTTGGATTTATATCACACCTTCTGAATAGGATGTTGTCTTACACGACAACCACTATAACATGGCAATGACTTCCTAGTCCTTCAGTTAGACTCACAGTGCTCCGCCTCCTATCTTGCTCTCCATCACACTTCTCCTGATTTGTCATTTTTTTGTCCATTTTATTTTTTTAAATTAGTGGTTGTGGTACATGTAGCCTGTATGATTGTGTGCTTTTCTATTTCAAGTGCATGCCTAGTATGACTCACTGCTGGAGTTATGTTATGTCACCATGTGCAGACATACTTGAGTCAACACAAGCCTCATGCTGTTGCATTTCCGTTATAACAGGACATCTGTGTGTTTACAGTGCACATAAGTAGTAATGACTAAAAAAAACATTGCATTCTCTCTTAGATACAAATGTGTAGTTTGTACAGATGGCCCTGTGACGTAACAACAGATGTTTACTGTTATAGATGACGGGAAGCTGTCTTTTGAAGAGTTTAAGGCTTACTTCTCAGATGGAGTTCTGTCAGGAGAAGAATTGAAGGAGCTTTTCCATAAGATTGATACTCATAATACAGAGTAAGTAATGCCCAACTCACAATTTCTTTTTTTTATGTACTTTACATACACATTATGTACATTTACACACCATGGAACCGCTCCATGTATATGTATATATGCATATATGGACAGAGAGAGAAAAGTGCAAGAAAAGTGTTTCCAAAGTTGACACCAATTGATATCAGCTGCATATATACAGAATTTTATGCATTTTGTGCCAAATGAATTATTCAGAGGATTTAGTCCTCACTCACTTATGAGGTCAAAGCACAAACAGGCAGCATTAAAAACAACAAACGTTATGATACAAAACCCAAAGACCAATTGGGAATAAACTGGAAATCAGAAACTGGGAAATACAGGAAACACAGACTTGGAAACGCATATTAAATGAACATGTGATAATATCTTTGCAAGATTTCGCACAGGGCGGTTTGCAATCAGGTAATAGGCAAATAACAATACAGGGGGCGGAGACAAGACCAAAGCATGGCACTTGTTGCCATGGGAACTGCAACACGAAGGGGGAATCCATGACAAAACCAAAAAGCTTTCAGAGCAAAAAAGATGTTTTTGCACACATTAAGTAAAATACATTCTAACAGCACATTAGCAAATAAAAATATCATTAAGCACAATCAGGGCCATAAAACAGAGACAAAAGGTTAGAATTGTTGACTATTTGTCATATATTAGGCAAATTCTCAGGAGGACCCAAAGTTGATGGTTTCAGAATTTTAGTGGATTTCAAGTTTCAAAAATCAACAAGTCAAGTCAAGTCAAGAGGCTTTTATTGTCATTTCAACTATATATAGCTGACGCAGTACACAGTGAAATGTGTACTGAGACAACAATTAGTCACTGCCTCCGTATCAACGAACTGTTTGAGATGGTTGCAGGGAGCAACCCTTTAAAAACATCACCTAGCAACATCAAACCAAAATCAAATATTTTGGTTATGTACACCATCCGCATGTTTCGTGAAAAAGGTGACTGCATACCAGGGAATACCCCCAAATCTCCAGTAGGTCTGTTTTGATTAAACGCATCGTTCATTTTGCTAAGGATCAAAATATTTTAGCCTAAAACCTGGTTGCCTCTACCAGGAGGTCGAGACTTGGTTGTAATGTATCTTCCAAAGGCACTGATCCCAAACATACATTCAGATCAACACAGAAATGCTTGTGGGTATGTTTCAAGCTCTGTTTTCAGCCTCCTGTTTGCTAGCAAATGTCATGAACAGACATTCTTCTATGAATCATATCTGTTTTGTATGAGGGCACTTTTTGTACTGAAACACTGTGGACTTGCCCTGAGATCTGTCAGCCATAGCAGACGGGGTCATGTCATCATCTCTGATAGGGTCTGTGTGTCTGTATATGTGGGTTTAAATCAAAGCTAGGAAGAGAGAATATTTCCATTTTCTTTTAATGGAGCTGTCTTCAGCAAAAGACAGCCTTTTGCTGTAAGATATGAAATAACATTCCTTATTATTATATCTCTTGGAGCTAACATTCTTTTAGCTGCAGTGCAGAATACAGGGAGATGAATACTGCTCAGAATGATTTTATTCTAGGCACATGTGTCTGCATTGTACACATATCAGAATTTTAAATGACGTTTGAATTAGATCATCCTCTCTGCTTATGCATGTTAATATATGGTGATCTGGCTTACAACCTCATGTGATTGAATTTCTCATCATTTAAGTCATCATGGTTTCCATAGCAGCGATTCCCGGACTGATTTGCAGGCACTTTGTAGCAGGGGTTGGATGGGAAAGTGCCTCATCATAAATGGCGCAGGAAGATTTTTGATGCAGGATAGAAGGCAAAATAAAAAAAAAAAGAAAAAAAAATGAAAGGAGTTGTGCCTTTGAGGAAAAACAGTAATGTCAGATTTATGGATTTCTCTATTCAAGCTGAGAAATAGAAAAATAATATGCTTGCGCTGATTAGGGAAAAGCTTACTACATGAGATGAGGAAAAATGTGCTTCTTTTTAGAATAAAAGATAAGAATAAATAAATAAGAAATTATTTATTGTTTAATGAAGAAAACACATTGCAATTATTATTAAATAAAAAAAAAATCTATCAATTCATCTTCAGTAACTGCTTTGTCCTGAGTCACAGTGAATCAGAAAGTGAGAAAACCGGCCACAAAGCAGGAATACAACTTACAGTAGTCAGTCCAAGCACCGGCCTGGGTTTGGAAGGTAGGAGGAAACCGGAGAACACAGAGGAAACCCACACGGACACAGGAAGAGCATGCTAAATTCTGCATTGACAGTAACAGTATTTATAGTTCTGTTCAGTGTATTCTTTGTCCTGCACTCATCTCACACTGTTGTGTATTGCACTTTTTGTAGACTTGCGTACTGTTATGTGTTGCACCATGGACCTGGAGAAGCGATGTTTTGTTCCAATGTATACATGCTTTACAGAGGAGTGACAACAAAACCCACTTGACTTGAACTTGAGCTCAGGATCGAAACAGGATCCCTGGAGCTGTGAGGCAGCAACACTACTCACTGTACCATTATACATTTTTTAAATGTAATTTTGAAAAATATAATCTAAGCTGTGGCAACAGCAGGTAGTGCTGCTACCTCACAGCTCCAGGGTAATCTAATGGAAATTGTTTTCTCTGTGCTGTTATTTCATACCATGATGTTTATGAATCTGTGAGCAGATGAAATAATTGAATGATCTTTTTTGTCAGCAATGTGGACACCGAAGAGCTGTGTGGTAAGAAAAGCTATATTTTAAAGCAGCTAGTATTATTACTAGAGTATTATTGCTAGAGAATAACACAGATCTTTTTGGGAGATTTTCACATGTAATATTTCGTGTTATATAGAATACTTCTCTCAGCATCTTGGAGAATATGAAAATGTCCTTGCTGCCTTAGAAGACTTGAACGTCTCTATATTGAAGGCTATGGACAAAACCAAAAAGGTGAGTGGTTATCCTGATTTTCATCCCTGATTTTCATGACTTGCTGAAGGTATATGAGTGACAGAAAGCTCAAGACTCTGCTCAGGTATGTGCTCTGTCTTCCTTGAAGGTCTGTGAAACGATGATACTAAATATGAACTGTTTTCTAGAAAACATACATTTTGTTGGATAGAACATCCTCTTGGAGTTGAGCAGTTTTACATTTCCGGACCGGTACCAACGCTGTCTTTAACACATCTGTCCATAAAGCTTTTGTTGCATGCTCATGCTCATGTCCTTTTTTTTGGTACTAATAAGAGGTTTGTCTCTTGTGATGGAGCCTTTATAATTTCACTGTCAAAGTCGCTTGTAAACTGGAAGATGTCTGAAATTTGACAACCCTGTCAAACCCTGTATGTTGCTTGAAAGATTCTTCTTCCTAATCCTGTGGATTTGTTTTTTATTTTGCTCCTCAGCTACAATTTTCTTCAGCAGAGAGCGCATAATGAACATCTAATTTGCTTGCTTTTCTCCAAAAAAGGAAAATCTGTTTTCATGTTGGATTATTTCTAGGGTGAAGGAAAAAACTCAGAAAGTAAGAAACAAAAGTCTGGAACTCATATTGAAGACAACTTGTTGTTAATTCCGGTGCTTTGGTTAAAGATGGTGTAATTTTCTCAGAATGCATTTGTTGTAGTAGTTATTTATGTGTAGTGCTGAAATGATGATGCTCACAGTATATATACTTCGGTGAAGCAGCAGTTTTTGTTGAGGCTGTCAGCAGATTCCCTCTGGCAGTCCATGCCATAGCTCCTAGAGAGACAGACAGATTATCATTTATATATTATAGAACACTGCAGGCTTTCCTCGGGAATGGTGATGAGAATGAAGCCTTTATAAATCTATAAAAAACTCTATAAAAGCCACCAGCTTGATACTATCACACATTCCCCCACCCCCCACCCCCCCACACACATACACACACTCTCAGTTGTATCACTGTGGATTTGATGTGTCATTTTATAATATGACACTTTTATCATTTTAAAATCTGTCTACAGTTATTTTAATTGGATGGCAAATTGGTATTAACTTTACAGCGTACATGGTGCTAGATACTGACTTGAAATCTGCAAAATATTTAATATTCATTAAATTAGTCATTGGTACATAAAGATGCAGTGATAAGGGATGAGGGCATATGGTGCTGTAAATATGCAGTGCAAACTGCCAGCCATTGGTGGCAGGCCAGTTTGGAGTGTAGTGAAAATAAACTCACCTCATTTAAATTCACTTTGAAATTGTTCTGTATTACAAGTGATGCATTTTTGTAATATCAAAGACATTATTATAATGTACATAATAGCACACCTGTGTCAGCAGTTCATTGCATACATCTGTACGCAGCACTGATTAACAGATCAGTAAACCTTCAATCACTCCTACTTCTAAATACTACATAACGTGATCTTCTCCTTTGATACCTTTATGTGTGTATTTCTGTGCTTAATGATGCTCTTCTATTCATCCTCATTACTGAAGCTGTCCTTATCCAAGGCTGCGTGATGTCAGGCCAGCCTAGCTGTTATAGCAGTACTCAGGTATGACGAGTACACTTTAATCACCTTAACGACGCTTAGCTGTGTACAATTATGGCTCTGTTAAGATGACAGATTTGCAGAACACTACCTCAGGCCCTGCAGACCTGACATTTTATACATGTCTTTGTCTCAGGCAGTGAGTCAGAGTCGTGAGACTGAAAGGCAAGGTCTTTTTCATTTCATTGTAGTAACTCAAGACTGCCATATATAGTTTATTTGTCCATTGAATGCTGGAAGGATGCCCTCTCTTGCATGGATGATCTGTCTTAATTAGCATATAGTGAACAAGTACTTTTTTTTGTAAGCAGTGACAGTGACAAGAACAACTACATTGCGATGCAATAGATATAGAAAGCTGCAAGGGGAACTGAGCAGTAAACACCAGCTACATGGTTTCTTCAAGCTATCTTCTTTGGATGGTTAAGGGTTCTTAGCTTCCTAAACTGGTTCTACTTGGAACCCTTAGTCATAAGGAAACATTTGTATGAATCGAACCTTTAAACATTTTTTCCAGAAACCCAAAATGAATGTTTTCAAATTGAATCTCTTTAGTGTACACAGAATAACTGGAGCAGCGAGACAACATAATTAACTGTTAGTGCAAGAAGTAGACCATCAGAAGAAATATATGATTGTGACAGCATATTAAGCAAAGAATAAAACATTACAAGGCATGCTATTATAGGAATATAATCAACAACAGAGTGGTGTGATGAGGTCTGACTTGAACCAAAGCTACTCTTAACACCCTGATTATTTTGGCAGGCAGAAAGTGGAGTTTATATAAACAAGAAGTCCTTCAAGCCTTGTGTCCAGCTGGTATGGCTAGCAAGATTCCCACAACAACATGTCACGCATTTTATCCATTTACATTTATTGTTGTGGAACATCCTTACAACAAGCTAATTCTTGTTATCACTTACACTATAGCAGCTATAAACAGTTGTTCACTCACCAGCCTTACCTTTACAGCTTTACCACTGACTGTTACAAAGCACTGACATGGAAGATGCCTTTTAAAAATGCTCCCATATCAACTATTGCGCAAATTTCTGAATATGTTTATGTTGAGCATCCACCATATAAGTCCATGTGTAAGTTGTTACTATACGATAACAATAGCTGCTGTTATGGAAGATGAATCAATACATTCTGACCAATCAGAATGCAACAACATTACGGTAAAAGAATATACTGTCTACTGTATATAGGTAAATTAAATAAACACATTATATCAGTATTGCAATAATTGTCTATAAAGTCCACATTCAATTAGACAAAATAATGTGAATTTCAGGAAGCAATAGGAAATAACCTTTTGATAGCGCAGAAACGAGAAATTAAATGAATGCTGTAAATGATCAAGAGAAGTGATAGAGGAACAAACAATTTTGCCTGTAACAATTAGAAACACTCGCATGTTTATTCAACACCTTAGTGTTACACTATTTCTCAAATTATTATACAGTTATTCACTCTAAAGCTACAGTTAAACTTATAGGAAAGGGACGAAGTCATGAGAGGGAGGAATGTAAATCTGGACCTGCTGTTGGGTCTCCAGAGTTTAAGGGGTTAATTTTTTGTCGATAACATTTCTGAATGATAAAATACTGTATAGAGATGGTCTAATAAATGCAATTAAAAGTCAACTGAATATAAATGCACAGTCCTTTCACTGTTCCAGTACTAGCAGTTAAAATGCGTAATAGGGGTCAAAGCACAGGCAATCATGGGTCAAAACAAAAAACAAATCTTTCTGAATAAGAAATAGACTTGTAGAATTAGACAAGAAAAGAACACGGACACATGATAACACTGCTCAGAATTACAGCGTAACACATAAGCTCTAGGTGTGAACATTAATCACGAGTGTTTAGTTTAGTTGGAAAAGCAGTGAGTAAAAAGGAAATGAAACAGCAAGTGTTCATCACAAATACAAGATATTAAAATGCTTTGTTCACACTGTAACTGGAGTGACATTTTAGCATGTTCTGAAAATCTAGATTAGCGGGCAACAGAGAGAGAAAAAACACCCCTCGTCTTCTGTACACTAGGTGTGTGTGTTGAAAAGAATGACTTCAAACTACAGCAATATCTAGAATTAAATTATATACAGAGATACAGAAATTACAGATGCTGGACGCTGCTTGGGGAACACTGACATGTTCATTGCTCAATAGACAAACCCCTGGGGAACAAGGGCAGTTTTCTCCTACTATCAAGAGTATTTGATGAACAATTGTATATTCGCTGTCCATTAAATGAGTCGTAGCTCACATTATGAGCTGATTATGTTAAAAACAGGTTTTTATGCCTCTCGTGCCCATGTATCAGCAGGTCATGGGGATATTTTCTTGGCAGTAATCATAAGTTATTACAGGAGATCTTTACAATGTTGTGTTGATTGAGTCATGACTCAGTAGGGCAGGCTCTCTGGACAAAGAGAGGCAATAGCAATATTGCAGCGGATGATTCAGCCATTTAGATAATCAGTGTTCCCTAGAGCTAACCACCAGAGTCTGAGCTAGTTTGAATGGGTAGACGCAAACTAAAGTGTGAAGCAAACATTAATATATATAAAAATAACCACTGGTGGAAAGAGTACACAACACACTGCTTTAAAAGAAAAAGTACTGCTCCTGTAGTATTAAGTAATAGGTAGTGATCAAGTAAGAGTAAATAATATTAATAATAATAATAATAATAATAATAATAATCATTCGGTAAAAAAAAAAGTACTTCAATAATTATTTTCCAAATGATTTTTTTTACATGTCTACATTTGACACAATGAATCATTAAATATTCTATAAGGATTTTCAAACAATTATATTAACTAACCAAGTGAGCTATGCTGAAGTGAACACAACCTCAGTTATCACCTACATCACATCTACAAAGAAAGGTAATGCTAGCTGGCTAGCTGTTCAGGTTTCAGTAGCTTGCTAGGGTTGTTAGCTAGGTAGCTAGCTCACGTTAATTCATACATGTTTCTAGTTACATAGTCAGCTATCTAGCAAAGATGCCTCTTACACATTACTAAAAAAAGTTCATTGAGTTATTACACACTACAAAAAGGTTCAAAGTTCACTTAATTCAAATGTGTATGTTGGTTCCCCATGAACGAATTGAGTTACAGTAACACAGTTTTTAAAAAAGTTTATATCATGATTTGATCATGTATTTTCAAAGCCCTGGAGTAAATTCTGCACTCTCACCCAAGCTCAGGATTGAACCCTGGACCCTGGCATTGTGAGGTGGCAACATTCCCTCCGTACCCAAGTTAATTTAATGCTATAGTCATGTCATCCTGTCAGCGCTAACATCCTTGTGACACTTTATAACGTAACTGGATCACGTCAATACTTCATGAATTGATCACACTCACTCTATATAATTCAAACTAGTAGATTCAATACTTATTTAAATTAAATTTAGTATAAGCAATGAAATCACATTTTAATTAGAAAATTTAAAAATAGATTTTTATGTAAACTATACATAATATTTTCTCTTAAATCTGACTGACCACATATTCCCCTTTTTTCAGTGTATCCTGAGCGTTATCTATGATTGGTTATCAGAGTTCATGCTGTGCCAGTCTTCTCAGGAACACCTGGACTACTGGATGCAAAACACAGTGTTCCTAACTAAAGAGTATACTATATGTGTGCTATATTTTTGAGAGGAAACACTAAAATATCTTTATGAGAATGATTTTTGTTAGAGAAAAGGAAATTAATTGTGTGTATTATTTATTTTGCACAATTGATTTCGGTCATTTTGATAAAGGGTGTGAATAATATGATATATATAATGATTTGCAACTATTCATTTTGTGTCAGAGACTCAGTCCTAACTAATGAAGGTCTACAAGGTACTGTCCAATAAAATAGTGGGAATAGTCGTCTAATGCGTGTCTTCCAGTGAGCTGCTTTGTAGAAAACACTGGCCTAACACAGAACCATGGGGGAGATGGTGCTTTCTGTTGACGAAAATGGCTGCAGGTGATAGAGGTCTGGGCTGCTGGGACTCACAGCTGGCCTCTTAAAGGTCATCTCTCTGTCTCTGTCTCTACAAACCCCATTCATTCTGCTTTGATCTCACCTCTCAAAACATGCAGGAGGGCAAATGTCTGTCACAATTGTCTGTGGTATTCATGTTAAATGCAAGGCTATAAAAAAGAAATGACTTTGATTACATGCTGTATCCCCTGGGCCAGTGTCATGCATTAACATTAATATTATAAAACATTCGGCAACTGGTTTTGATAGTTTCTTGGGAAATTCTATGTGATCTTTTGGTTTTGAGCTTACCATCTATAACTTTAGTCTTGAAGGTGGTAGCATCAGATTTATGTATGTGTATAAGTTTCATTCTACCCATTCTAAATGGTGCAAATTTAGTTGGTAATGTGTGAAAGTATTAAATGTCTTCTTTTACACTTATCTTTCACCTTTGTGTTGGGCAGTATCTAAAATTATAAAATGATTTAGCAGACACAACATTTTTTTAATGTATGTTCATAATTTACATAACCGACAATGGCACATGACAGAAAAACCTCCAATAAAAACATAACCAAATATACCAAATAATGTTTCAAATTCTTTCTATCTCAACTTTAAAGAACTAATTATTCTCTATTTTTGGGTGACGGTTTAGCTGCCAAATCATTTTATAATATTTTTTATTCCCCATTAGGCTTTAATTTATATAATAATATAAACATCAATTCAACTTTTCTATTAAAATGAAATGAAATTTGTGTTCAAATTGCAAAACATCAAAAGTTGAATATATCAGTTTTACATTCATACAGTGTTTTATTAGTGACTTTTCTGTTGTGACCTAAATGTCACAAAACCTACTGCTTTTAGATAATTCTTTGATATACTTAAATCCTCTGTGATGCATTTGTCTTGCATTTCTGCTGCCTTGTGCTGGGTCGTGCACTTTGCTTTAAGTGCGTTTTTCTCTGACAGTTTTGTTTATGACAGTTATTTTAGTACTTATCTCAAGATTTTCGGACTTCAAAAATGTTGGAGGACGTCTACTCACCCTGTGGTCTACTTGGAGAAAAAGGTTTAACACTTCTCCACGGTCACATATTTAAGTGTATGGAAAAAAATTGCTTTGGTCAGAGAGGGTTTTATTTGTTTGTGTTTTGGTATTGGCATAAGAAAATTAGGGACAAGATATTTTCAGTTTTTAAAAGTTATTAAAAATTCTTAATAGGCTGGACAAGCACATTTACATTTCATTAGCATTTATTTTCATTAGCAATTTAAAAGTCACGCTAGGAAAAAAAGCTTTATTTTTTCAGTGTAATTTCAGTGTGATAGGGCTTTAGCTTTCAGCAGAAAAGAACATAAACCTATATTTTCTGATGCATTCATTTCTTTGTTTATAAAATTTTAGAATTGTGCTGGTAAGTACTAAGCTTATATACGTTGTATATAAGTATGTTTCAGATTTCCATTTATGTTTCAACTGCTGTCAACTCATTTTTTACAGAATTTTTTAAAATTTATTTTTGTGTTGAATCTAATTAATTAGTGTATTTATTTTGGTAGGGGGCAGGACAAGGGTGTTATTCAAGACAACTCAGCCTGCATATTACACAGAGCTTTAGAGATATACTTTTAGCATATTGAGCTGAGACAAATTCCAATGGAAATTGATTAAAAGACAGCTCCTTGTTGTTCTTCTTGACACAGTTTTGATCTAGCATATCTATTAAATTGAAAGACCTGATGCGTGACCTTGGTGAGCACACAGCCTCCACCTCGACAATCAGATACCTGATTGAAATATCCACATGGGGCTCGGAGCCTTGGCACCAGGTGTTTGTGCTAATTTCATCTTGATGCATTCTAGTTACATGCTTTCTTCCAATTTTATTCTGCAGACTGGTGGTAGTCGTGTTTGATAAACGCTCTAAAAACATCTTTAGAATGAAAGTAAAAAGAGAGAAAGAGAGTGCCTAGTCAGTCACTTCATTTTTTAACTGTGTATTGTTAACGTAACAGACTGCGTACATCCCTTTTGCACATTCTTGTACATATATTTCATAGTTCTTATTTCTTATTATTTCTTATTCGTTTCAGATCTTTAAATTTTAATTTTAAATTTAATATTTAATGCACAGTCTAAAGAGGAGTAGGCCAGGTTTCCATTTACTGCAAGTTGTACACTGTATATAATTGTGCATGTGACAAATAAAAACTTGAATCTCTTGAATCTCTTGTGAGTGTAGTTGAGTCTGGTTATTAAAACAGTGTAGAATCCTGATAGGACTTTTTTCTCTGACTTTTTATCTCTTTTTTTCCTCAGCTCTGTGTGTATTAATTAAAAGTGGAGCTGCAATTACAGCTGTGATTCTTAAAGCAGCCATAATTCCAAACAGCAGTATTTTCTTTAAAAAATATGATTGTATTTTAGTTTTGAGAAAAGGCTATATGATGGACAAAACAATTGTCCTTTATTAAGCGTGTAACTAAAGTTCGCAAACCCCTGAAATTCAGGAAACTACACATGCCTAGGCAAAGATAAAATAAATTTGACATAAGTAATGTCACCTAATACGTTTTTCAACTCCCTGCCCTCTTGCCATCCATGGTAATTGACAGAACCTTGGTGGACAGAGGAGTAATAAACTATGAACTCCCTTCCTCTGACATGCAGGATTACCAGGAGGCCACAAACCTGGAGCAGTTTGTGACTCGGTTTCTGCTGAAGGAGACGACAAGCCAGCTGCAGTCTCTTCAGAGCTCACTGGAGTGTGCCATGGAGACCACAGCTGAGCAGACACGGCAGGAAAGGCAAGATTTCAGGGTTACACTCACTCTAGTACTCAATGTACGACAACTACAGCACATCAGAATGCATATATTCATAAAAGTAAGGAGTAAAGCATGACAGATGGGCAGTTATTGAAAAGTAATTTCCGGGGGAAGGGTGTGTGTGTGTGTGTGTGTGTGTGTGTGATGCATTACCACCTAGTTGAATATTTTCCCAGAACACCATGCCTTAGAGTGCTATTGAAAAATAATCAACTTCGGGGTTGAGTATCACACCACAATGTCATTTATCACTTTCTTCTAACACATAAATAAAGCACACCTGGTCATGTTTTATTCCTCACTTACAAAACTTCAGCTTGCCAAGGATTACATAGTTTTGTACATTGAACATATTGCAACTTTTTTCATTTTTATTATACTTAATGTCCAATAAACAAGTTAGTCCCTACAATCACTTATAAACTGATCACCTGTGAAAAAGTTCTCAGGTGCAATTGCTACTTTTAAATGCACTCAGGTATTAAAAAGTAAGAAGTAGATGTTTTTAACTGATGAAATTAAGCAATGTCATGTTTATGTGAAAATGAACATTTATTACTTATCTAAAACTACACTGTTTTGCCTGAAAACATCGTTCAAGCTCTCTAAGTTTGCTGGTCATTTGCATAACTAACATTACATACATATAACCAATATTTACCATTAGAAAGAATTTGCCATTAGCTGCATAGACAATTTATTTTAGCTACTGGAATCAATGCTAGTCTAATCTGGCATTAGCAAGGAAAAATTTATATTTTTTGACCAATTAGAATGAATAATTTAATGTTGCTATTAATGACAATTAGAAAAATTAGAAATCTTTGGGTCAAACCATAATTTGTCACCAGTTTGGATCAAATCAACAATATCAAAATGCATTAAAGTGATTTCATAGTGTGCATTACAAATCTGAAAAGACTTATAAATAAAATAACAATGAGGAGAGATGTAGGAGATCCCTGAATGCTGCCTTATTTTATAACTCATAATAATATGTAATCTTTTCTAGCGCATGTCAGATTCCTACAATCCATTCAAGAGTTCACTACTAGTTTCATTCAGAGATATTTTCCACTCTTCACACTGTACGCTGTGACCCCCCAGTGATATGAGTGGGATGGCTGATTATAAGGTTTTATTAGCTTACTATAATGCGTTCTGACGCTGAGGTAACATTCACATCTCTGAGTCATGTAGGGGCTGCAGCTGCCGTAGGGAATAGATAATTTTAGAGAGAACAGCTTAAAAATGAGCCAATTATGTAAAACACCTACATGATTACATGGTTAAGAATGGTGTATATGTGTGGGATTGAGATGTAATAAGAGAGAGAGACCATCCCTACTACCTTTCTCCCTTATGATGTGCCCTTCTTTCGTCTTTTGTTCCCTCTTAGTGTAAGCATACATCATCTAGAATAGTAGAGTCTGTTTTTTTTGCCTCCCCAATATAAGTTGTCCATGCAAACCAGTCACTTCATGTGCAAAACGAGTATGTACACTTTGCATTTTCATCATGGGTAGGTGGGGGGAATAAAGATAGTTTCAGATTGACTGAATGTTTTTTTTTTTACCCCTCAGTGCCTCTCATGTTAACATTCAGAGGATGCAGAGGGCAATGACAGGGTTGCACTGCTGTGTTTCTATCACTCCTGTGAGCACATTCACAGACTCTCTAATCAGTTCCTCTCCTGTCTGCCTCTCTGCTTTACACTTGGATGGATTTTTCTCAGTGCACAAACAAGGACCATTAATGGGTTCTCTTGTTATTTTTGGCACATGAACTGAGTGAATAGGATCGTTGTACATCCTCTGTGTTTAGAGCTGATAAATGTAATTAAGTAAGAAAATTTGTTTTATAAATCACATTTAAAACATTGGTATGTTGACCAAAGTGCTGTGTAAAGTGCTGCATTTAAATAAAATTTCCACCAATTACTCCTCTCTGTTACATAAAAATCATACATACACACAGTGACAGCTGGTCATGATATTCAGTGGGAGGGATAAAAATCCTTCTACCTATTAGTAACTGGTTGAGCCTTTTAGCATCATAGGCATGAAACTATTACGCATACACACAGGAACACACTCACTGAAAGATAGATAGGCAACACCATTCGTGCCATGTCTCTTTCATTAAATCTAAACAAAAGCTTACATTTCTGCTGCTTGTCTCTTCTTGTAATTTACACTTTGATTAGACAATGCTTGCTAACTCTATTTACCTTTAGTGTTTCGTTCAAAGGCATTTAGAAAGACCAAGAATGGAGAAATTAATCCACCTTGTTCGTACTTATTACACCCACTATTTCATTTCATCAGCACCTTCTCAGCATCCATACTGATGACATGTAATGGAAGCAGGCTTAAATAACTGCTCCCCAATGCACAAAAGTGTAATCACCTCACAGGACTGTCAGCATGAGGCTGCATGAATCTACAATCTGGGATAGAAAGAAATCAGCCCCAGCCTCTACAGCAAATAAGACAACGTGGACTTTAAAATGGTTATAACTTCATTTTTCAACTTCTACTGAAAGGCCTGACTTCAATTTGTCTTTTTTTGTAGTTAACATAGTGTTTATTACACTTATAAAATGGCTCCAGTAACCAAACCCTACTGGTTACATCCACCATGTCCTGTGTGTTGATGATCAGGTTTATTTAAAATGGTCGATGGCTAGTGCAAATAGAAAAAGCTCTGCTGATTTTCTATTCTGTCTGAAGTGTTCAGTCTGGATCTCTGAGCAGTGGCTGAAAGCCGCAGGATGAAACGCGGGAGGGGAACTGCAGGACAGAGACTCTTTTAGTGTACATTCACTCCACGGCTTTCATCTGACCAAAACACACACACAGAGGGGATAATAGTTTTTAGAGTGTAAATCTTTTTACACTGAAAGGTGTACTATGTCCTTGTACAAATAAGTAAATGGATGAATAAAAAAATTCTCCATGTGTAGCAAATCTATAGATTTGCAGACAGATTTAGAAAAATAGACTGTCTACTGTCAAGCAGATTTGTTTTGGCTAGGGCCTGAACTCAGCTTTTAGGGGCATAAATCTGAAGTGAATGTCAGTGAAAATCATATTTATGGCAATTTTAGAAATCACAGTTTTTAATTATTATTATTATTATTATAGAAACATGAACCTTTAATACCTGCACTGTGGCATTTAGTCCTTCTCTTTCAAAATGTAACGTTCCAGCCCTGTCCATACCCCACAGTTTGTGCAGGTGTGATTTTGGCTCACTCTGAGTCTACTTCACCTCCGTTGTGCAGCATGGACACTGAGTACTCCTGTTGATGATTATAGTGTTGCTGGTCCTGAAATGAGACAAGTTGAACCGTGTGGGATGTGCTCCCCTCAGGACCCTCGTTATGTAACAGTGTCTTCAAGCATAATGAGGACACAGCTGAGCCGTAATCCTGACACCTGCTCTCCTCTGTTTGTTTCTGTAAAGCGGTGTGCTAAAATACACACTAATAAGAAAAAAACCAAAATAGATGTTGTCTGGTCATCACTGAGGAATTATTCAGACTCTGCTGGACTTTAAAATTGGCACCATGGTAGTATTTTGTAGGGACAGAATAATTTTAATGGTTAAAGTCTTTTAATGGTGTCATGAATTAAGTTGTGCCCCAGCCTTGAGAACTGAGTATTCAACAATGCTGTGGTATAACAGAATATAGAAATAAGATAACTGGGAAACAGGATTAGCATTAAAAACATGTAAGCAAGCCACAAAGTAATTATTATCCATGGGCTGATATAACTAAGAAACAATGACAAGCTGGACAGCAAGCACGAACAAACATTAGCTTATAGAGACTAGGAAAACCCTTGGAACTATGGCATGGAAATGGCAGTGTGAGAGCTCAGGGATGGTGCAAAGCTGTGCGAGAGAGCTGTGAGAGAGTGTGCTAATAATAAGTCCTTAATTAGCTGTGGAACAAACTGCAGGTGCCAATACTCAGCCGAGGGCAACATATAAGACAATACAAAGATTCTGTATCCATGATTACATTTGCTAATCGGACGGCAGTATAGGACAAGGGCAACTTGTACAGATTCAAGTGAAGCACAGTACAATTAAATAACTACATGGTACACAATAACTAGCTGCGCTGTGTGAATGGACATACACAGTGTTAACACTAGGAAGAATGGAGTGTACATAAAACACGTTACTTCTGTATCACTCTGGTTCTGCAAGGGTCACACGGTAAAAACATCTTGTGTTTGTAATCATTGATGGTGAAGTTTTTTGTAAGGAAATGTTCATTTAGCATTTATGGAAGGAGTCTCCACTCTCAGGACTTCATAAAAGTCAGATGTAAAGGTGTAAATTTTCCGACATTGGAAAGTCTACAAGAAGTAATAACATGGCAAGCTCCATTTTTGTCTTATTAACTTCAAGTGAGAGAAAAAAAAGAGAGAATGTTGAGAGAACAACTGTTTGTAGCTGCTATAATGTAAGTGATAACAAGAACTAACTTGTGTAATTGTAACTGTAACTGTAACTGTGGCTAATTACTATATACTAGGAATAAACCACTTCAGGATGTGTTGTTATTCGAAAATAATCCACTGCATTGATAGACTGATAGACTGCATTATACCACACTGTCACTGTTATATTATTTTCTTATAAAAGAACACACCGCCTTGATTTACTGCTTATGTATATGTTGTCTCTCTCTCTCTCTCTCTCTCTCTCTCTCTCTCTATATATATATATATATATATATATATATATATATATATATATATGCATGTATATCCAAATACCCCAGGATCTGAACATCTTTCTGTGAAACTTGATTCGTTTTATTTCACAGAGGATGCATATAATGATTTATTGACCTTTAAAATCACTCTCACAGGAGACTGACAGGTTTGGCTTTATTTGATAAAGCTGGTTGTCTATGACCTTTTGACATTGTTTGTGTGCATGGGTGTGTGTGTGCGTGTGTGTGTGTGTGTGCGTGTGCTTTTGTGGTCTCATTTATAGGCAGGCACCCGTAAAGCCTGAGGTGCTGTCGATTCAATGGTCAGGAAGGCGGTCCAATCGAAGACTCCAACGGAATAACAGCTTGTCTCCAAACAACCCACTTCTTAGCCTCGTCAATTCAGGTGTGTTTATTCTTAGCTTCAGCGCTCGCTGCAGAGCTGCAGGGCTTGAATGCATGCCTTGGAGCAAGGGAGAATCCATATGGGAAATCTTTATTAATCTACTGGACCTTTGCACCTTTTTACAAGCTGACATATTATACCAGTGAATAGACATTATTCACTTGGCAGACGCTTTAATACAAAGTGACTTACAAGTAAGGCTGAATAAAATCCGGGCATATAATCTATATGACTTTCAGGCACTAGTGCATAAATAGAACTGCGCCATTATTAAACATTATGCCGCAGCACTGTTTAATTCACAAATCTGATTGATCAGAAAGTGTTGATTAATTAACATACCAGCAGCTTGGACAATAGTTCTGGCTTCAACCAAGTCACAGATTTATAGATTAATCTGTTTCTATAGTAACAGCTTACACAGGGACCTTTTTGGCAGACGCTCTACACAAATGGATTAAAAAAAAAAAAACGTGATTGTTGATATTGTGCAGTTTTGTGTGAGGAGACATTTTTATCATTTGTTTACAGCATATATAACATTTGTAGAAGGAGACTCTAGTGTCAGTGCTTTGTAACAGTAAGAAGGCTATAAGTCTTCCAGCTAAGGAAAGTTGTCAGGACAGGAGTGCTCTGTAACATCACAAGCTACACTTTTTGTTCTTATTAACTACGAGAGAGAGAGAGAGAGAGAGAGAGAGAGAGAGAGAGAGAGAACAGCAGATGGTGAAAAAACGAATGATTATAGCTGTTATAATGTAACTTGTTTTGAGGATGTTACTCAACATTAAACATAACTAAAATAGATTAAATAATGATGTGTCATTTGTAAAAAAAAAAAATGAAATTTCGCTCATTAACTAATAAAAATTTGTTAGTGTTGGCAAATTGTGGTATAAGTGGAATAAAACACTTTGGGATGTGCTGAAACTAATCAATGTAGTGTTTATTTCTTACTTAATTGCATGGTATCCCAAGATAGCAGCCTTCATAATACAGGTGAGGGCTAGCAGGCAGGGTGGAGCTTCGCTTCGTGTCGCTTATTTTTACGAGATAAGGAGAAGTTTTAGAGAACGCTGAATCCTAGTCAGTTTGTGCTGTGACACTTAAATTCTGCTCCTTACTGCCAGTCCACAGCACTGTTCTGTGGTTTAGTTTCATTCCAGTGCATTCATTGAGAGAGAAAGAGAGAAAGAGCTAGAGTAAAAGAAAAAGAGAATGGAGGGAGACAGCGTAAGAGAGAAAGAGAGAGAGGTGCTGAAGTGTCTTTTCTTTCGAGGTGTGTATGAGGAGGACAGTCAGTGGATGACCCAGATAAACAGACTGCAGAAGCTGATCGATCGCCTGGAGAAGAAGGTAACGGTTTACACGTGAGCTGATCCAGCTGCAGTTTCCCTCGTTTTATTGTCTGCACCCTGGCTGATGATTCATACCATAAACAATGTCATTAACCTCCGTGAAATACACCTCTTTCCCCTCCCCTTCACTTTATTTCATTCATCCTTTCTTTCTATCTCTCATTTTTTTCTCTTTCTCCAACCTTCTCCTCCCCACTCATTACTCAGTTTCTCCATCTCTCTCTTTTTCATTCATTTTCTTTCTCTTTCCATTTTCTTCTTTCTTTTGCCTCATTGTGCTTCTCCCTTTCTCTTTTTCTCCCTCTCTCTTCCATTGGCTCTTTTGTCTCAGTATCTTTCCTACCCCTTTTTCTTCTCCCCTCCTTATTTGTCTCTGTCTTTTTCTTCCTTCTTTTCCCTCAATCTTTCTTGTCTCCCTTTTCATACCCCCCCTTTCATTTTCTTTTCTGTCACACTGTCATCTCTTTCTCCCCTTCTCTTTCTCACTTGTTGCACTTGCACTTTCTTTCTTTGTCTCCATGTCTTCCTTTCTTTTTTTCCATTTTCATCCTTCTTTTGCCTCGTTCTGTTTCTCCCCTTTTATTTTTCTTCCTCTATTTTATTGTTTCAATTTGTCTCAGTGTCTTTCCCTCCGTTTCTCATTCCTTCTTCTCCCGCTCTTTCATTACTTCTCCATTTATATCTTGTTCTTTCTTCTTTTCCATCTCTACTTCATTGTTTCTCTTTGCCTCAGTCTGCTTCTTTTCCCTTTTTCATCTCCCCCTCTATCAGTCACCCTTGCCTCTGCCTCTTTCTCTCTCCATCTCCTCCTTCACATTCTTTAATTTTACTTTATTAATTTTCTTTCGTTTTTCCTTTCTTTTCATCTTTCTTCCTCCTTCTCTCTGATGTTGTCTCACTTCTTTCTTTCTTCCTCTTTCTTCCTTTCTCTCTTGCTTTCATTTTCTATTTGCCTTCACATCTTTCTCTTTCCCTTTGCTTCTGTCTCTTTTTCTCTTCTTCTTTCTCTCTCTCTGCCTCTCTTTCATTCTCTGACTTTGTCCAAGTGTCTTTCCCCTCCTCCTTTCTTTCTCCCTATTTTTCTTTTTCGTTCCTTGGCTCTATCCTTTTTGTTCTTCTTTTCCTTCTCTCCTTTGTTGTTTCTCTATGTCTCTTTGTCTCTCTTTCTCTCTCCACCCCTCTTCCACTGTCTTTGTCCCTTTTTCATCTCCGCTTTTATTGTATTTTTTCTGCCTCTTTCATTGTCTTTATCTATCCCTCACTTTGGCTATCTATCTATCTATCTATCTATCTATCTATCTATCTATCTATCTATCTATCTATCTATCTATCTATCAACCATTATCTTTCCCTATCTCCTTTCTTTTCCCCTCTCCTCCACTCTCACTCTTTATTCTCCTTCTCATCAGTTAGCCTTTAATTGATGCTGAGCTTTTCAGGTTTTTCCCAGGACACAGGGGGATAATTGTAAATTGCTGAGTGAAGGTTTGATGGTTGCAGTAACTGCAGTGATCATTTGTTTTGGGTTAGGAGCTGCGTCTGGAGCCAGTAGAAGAGGAGGTCTCAGAAGGCTCCACTAAATCGGTACCTCATTTCCAGCTTCTCTCTGTGCTCCCTCAGTAATCACAACCATTACTACACCCTCTCAATGCTGTTGTCTAGGAAACCGCACAGCTCTCAGGTTTTTCTGTTTTTCATCTGTCTGTTGCTCTTCGACTTTCATTTGTCAGTTCCATCATTCAGAAAGTACTTGTACTGGTCTCATATGGCAGAGTTGAGAGACTGTTAGCGCTCTCTCTGTATGTGTGTATATGCGAGAGAAATAAAAATAGGCTTGAGCAGCACTTGGCCCCCTGTGAAGATCTGTGCTGAGCAGCAGCATGTGTGAGAACATGATCATGGTGTTTACCTACAAACATCAGTCTGAATATGCTTTTGCTCTGACACATATACACAGAAACAATTACGCAGCGGTGTACAGGACATGTCCACAGCCCCATGATCTAGTGAACTTCTTGTATAAGAATTGTACAGTTAGTTACTTGAAACATCTAAACTATAGCTGTGCTTCTAAATCCAGCTGTGGCCAGAAGACACCTCAAGGCTAACCTATTATAAAGGATTATTAACTATTATAAATAGTATGTATTCTATATGATTCAGGCCCTTTCCGCGTGTATACAAAGCAGAATTTTTATTCCTCCTTTAAAAAAAAATCCCATCCAATATACCACTCAAATATGGTAGAGTGTAGAAGCGCAGAAAAACACCAACATGTTCAAATGTTCTAAAATGAAAAATGACAAACACAAGGATTCATATGTGCAGATTGACAATGAGGTGGAACTGCTACTTAACTTACACTTGAATACAAAGTCAGTAAGACCTATCGCTTTATCCAGACTCTTAGAGAAAAATGTAAAGAATGTAAAAATATATGTTTGTATATGTGTGGACAAGGCCTCAGTTCCTACAGTAAAACTAATGGAAAAGGTTTGTAGTTATGTAAAACAACTAAATATCCATGTTGCTATCTAGCCAACTTTCTAACATTGTCCGTATGGTAAACAACAAAATCTCCATGTTGATAGATAGCTAACAGGCTAATAGGGTCCTTATCTAAAAACAAAAACAAAATATCCATGTTGGTAACTAGCTAATATTATCATTATGTAAAACTACAAAATATTCATGTTGGTAACTAGCTAACTAGCTAATATTTTTAATGTAAAACTACAAAATCTCCATGTTGTTAACTAGCTAACTAGCTAATGTTGTTCTTATGTAAAGCAAACAACTAATCTCCACATTGGTAATTAGCTAGCTAGCTAATATTGGCCTCCATCTTTGTAGCTAGCTAACTAGCTTGTATTATCATTATGAAATTACAATCAAGTTAAAATGTCAAGTTTACTCAGTATTTAAGTAAAATGTAACTGAAACCTCTTTGTCAAATACAATTGTAAATCCTTAATAAAAATGTATTTTAACATATTAGTATAACGTTACTGGATTAAAACCTGCTCATAAAAACATAAACAATTGAAAATGGACAATAAATATGTAGACCTGAGTATTTACCATACTCAGATCCTTATTTACATCTATATTGCTACATCTACAACTAAAATAGGAGTTTACGTTTGGAATACTTGGCATCTAGTGTACTTCTCTTCAGGTATAAGTATAAATGCTAAATATAAATTTCTTTATATTTTATTTATCATGGTATGAAGGATGATGTGGGTGAGCATATAAGGATTAGATGCCATGACAAGGATTGTGGACCGGCTATAGTTCAGGGCAGTGTATATGGTCACGTGTACGGTTTGTGTGGTGCACTAGTAGACTTTATGAGAGGTGGCACCACTCCAGTGCCCACAGTGAGGTCACTCCTGACCCCGGGAGATGACTATCAGGTCCTGTTTGGTTCAGTTCAGCGCTGATCTGCCCATCAGCAGGTTACAGCCTGTCAAACACCAGTCATTACTGAGCCCTCATACCCTGCGAATGGGGACGTGGTCATACTGGAAGAGACCACGCCCATCAGAACAGAAATGCTTCATCATAGGATAAAAGTGATCAGTCAGAAAAACTTTGTATTGATTTGCAGCGATGCTTCCCTTATAAGGCAATCCCTTATACAGCAAAATGCCACCCTTCTTCATCAGTCACCTTTTTTCCATTTAATTTTTCACCCATCTGTAAATGTGCACTATATATACACTGTTAAGTCTTGTGACATGTTACACTGTGCGTCTCACTGACTCTGGTGAGTGTGGCTTTTTCTGTCTTTCTCCCTTTAACTGGCTATCAGCAACTCACTGGTGCCTCATTAATGTTATGCAGAGCGATTTCCACAGTGTGAGAGAGAAGAGTACAAAAGAACAGCAGTGATGATGGTTTATACACTGATAGCCAGGTGTTTCTGAATACCCGAGTAGTGTATTTTCACGATAGTTTAATTACTATTAGTGCCACAGACAAAACAAATGATAATTAAAGGGAAAAACATATTAGATATATCAAAGACCTAAATTTTTGCCTTTAAGGACTAGCTGCTTTTAGATTCTAATGAGTGCAACCAGAGAGCAAAGCAGTTAAGCCCATAGACAGAAGACTGATAAGCAGTATTTGTATAATAGAACCTGCCTGATTCCTCCTGATACTTCTGCTTGGAGCTTCTGTACTTACAACTCCCTTTTGTTCCCATAGTATCACATGGTATCGGATATATCCGTGGACGATATGTGACCATCATTCTTGGTGTTTACCCAAGTCACTTTTCTCATTCTCCATTCTGTCTGCCAGCTGCTGTCACTACACTGCATGTCTGTTCCCTCCCTCTAGGTCCCATAAGTCCAATATTTATCAGTGATTGTTGTCTATTCTACCAAATCATCTCAGTGGAAGAATATTGATCTGGCAGCACTTATCTAAATCACATTTTTTCCTTCCTTCCTCTGTTAACTATTTAGTGATGAATGGACCATTGACAAGCCCTACTCTTATGATTGAGCGAAGTACCCACTAAATATATTTTCAAACATGACATGACTTTTTCCCCCGAGTGTATAGAAGTAACACGTTCCCAATTACACACTAATATTATTAATTCATGCTTCATAATTTGCATAACAAAGTATTTAATGTGTGTTAACGCAAGTAAAAATGCATTTATTAGTATAATAAAAGTAGCAAATATCAGATCTTAAATTGTATATGAAGACTAATGTATAGAGAATAAACCTTTTCCAAGTGTCTAATTTAGGGTTTATTGAAAGGAAAAAAAAGAACAAGACCTTATTAGCCCTGAGTGTTTTCATTAAAAAAAGTGTTACCTTTAATTCTTACAGGAAGGAGTTAAAAAAAAAGTTCTGTGCTGAGATGCAGGTTTAGAACATGAAGGCTCATGAATACAGCTCTGTTGGTTCTCTTTTTAGCACATTCTGATAGTGCAGAGGCAGCTGTCCGTGATGGAGGACGAGCTGGAGGAGTTCCGCTTGGCTCTGCGGCAGTACGTTGATTGTGCCAGCGTCCAGACAGGCAGCCTACAGTGAGTACACTCCTCCATCTCCGCCCCTGTGCCATATCTGAATGCTTAAAAATATCGCAAGTGTCAAAAACGTTTCCTTTGGCAAAGCACCATTCGAGATGTGTTGGGTTGCAATAAATATTGCAGTATAAATTTCTAATTTTTCCACATGGGCTAGGATCAAAAAGGTTAAGAAGGTTCACATGTCAGTTACAGCGTGGTGAAGAAACTGGGACAAGATAAAAGTGACATGCAGCATGCCATGGGGATCGATTTTGCTTACAGTGCACAGGAGGTATTCTCATCTGAAGGTTTTCCCAAGTTTTGGCATCAGTTGGTGAATTTCCATTAGCAGAAGAGGCTGGTGTACATGAGCATGGGGGTTAGGAGAAATAGAGAGTAAAGTGTGTGTTTCTTGTTGTGTTGTTTGTCCCACTCCAGGCTACATAGCTCACAATGACTGTCTCACAGTCAGTTCAGAAATGTTATCTTACCACATTAAGTGGCATCAAAATAATTCATATTTGGTTTGATTTTAATTTGCATTTAAACATATACAGTGCCTTACACCCCCTTAATAAAATAAAGATAAGGCATATCTGAAGTCTACTGGATCTTCAGTTCATATGTGAGGTCTATTGAATCTTCAGCTAGCTGTATTCTCAGAGAGATGAATGGCTGACAGGGTTCCTCAGGGCCTTCCTCAGATATTTGCTAGGTCCTATTTGAGAACATGTTTTAGGACAGTGCCTGAACTACACTGTTAATCTGGTCTCACTGTACTTTGTTGAGCTCCCAGGCTTCAAAATACATTCAGAGTGCCTTAATCAGTCCTGCGGTATTGTGCTATTTCCTGCTTTAACACAAGTGACTCATTAAACATGTGTGAAGTCATTAAAGGAATGTCTATTAGCTAGTGACTTGAATCCATAGAGCAGGGAAAACATCTAAAACATGTCCACCTATTGATGATTCTGATGAAAAAAACATTCCTTGAGAATAATTTTTATATATTAAAGGAACAGTTTAGTGGTACACAAACATAGTTAATGATTGCTCATTTGTCGGCAGTGTTGCAGTTCAGAGGATTGCTAATGAGTCTCGCTTCATACTCTATGAGTTCTGGGAGCACACCAGTTTGTGGAAGAAGTAAGTCCTAATTTTACTTCTCTAAGTTCCTAATGTGCATGATCTTTCTTTCATTCTTTCGTTCTCTCTCTCTCTCTCTCTCTCTCTCTCTCAAATTCCTTAGTGAAGTCAGAAATCAGAAAACAGAAGTTCAATGAAGTGTGCGTTCACATTATAGGGCTGTAGTACTGTATGTGTCTCTGATGTAGGGGTTTTCTGTGTGTAGTCATCTGCAGACAAACTACAGCAAAACCTTCCAGAGGGCCAACGTGGATTTCTTGGAGACGCCAGAGATTACGACAACTATGCTAGTACCAGGTACAGTGAGCATACTTGTCACTGTGCTGTAAAAGAAGGACATGATTTCTGTATAATCTCATTGTGCTTACTTGTGTTTTTTCTTTCTCCAGCATCGTGGTGGGTCCTGAACAACAATTAGAACCGCAATAATTGACAACGCTCGAAAGGCAACCTAGTTTGTCATTACTATGTCTCTGTCCTCTGATGGAGCAGTGTTGTGTTAACACTTCCTGTGAAGTCGTGGTGAAAATCGTTGAATATCCATGCTCCCTCATCTTTCGCTCTTTAAAATATGTACATTCCTAGATTTCAAAGGCAATGGCCTAGTCACCAAAATCGATAGTACTCTATCCACCTTATTTTTACATGTGGAATAAGTTTGTGTGAGATTTTTGTTTGATTTATTCCTTGCTGCAGTGGCGTAGTCAGGAATTAATTTCAGAGGGGAATGAGGAAATATGATAACTAAACTCACTGCAGGTTCTGTACAATTAAATTGATAAATACGACGTGCTCATGCATAACGGGTGGATGTCAGACAGCAGTAGAAGTGGTGCTATTCTGAATTTGTCATTTAATTATTCAAGGCACGATCTGCCATCACCCAATCCTGTCATGTTAATAATTTTAATAGGCATAGGAAAAAGTACCTTTATGACATTTCCACTTAAAATAATTAAATTGACATGCTAATATTTTAACCTGCTAAATAAGATAACATTTTTCCTCATAAAACCAGATCTACCTTTCTTTTTCTCCTCATGCAATACACCTTCAAAACTGTCACCTTGATAGCTTTCAAAGAAATACTGGAAAAAATGCATGATCCAGATTGGTTAATCCTGTTTCTTACTGTTTCTCACCATAACAGTTGGTAGCCAATGAAATGTGATTAAACAAAGTAAGGGAATAAATTAAATAAGTGCTGTTAAATAAGAAGGAAACATAAAAATGACTTTGTTGACCTTTTCTGAAGGTCATTATAGCTGCACAAAGTCACTACGCAAAATTGGCCATGCTGTCTGGGTGGGATGAATTACATTACTCTCCCCTGTCAATCAGAGTGACACCAGCCAATCATGGCCATGAGCTCATGTATGTGGAAGAGGGCAGTTATTGTTTTTCTCAGTGCATGTGCAGCGGCGTTTTGACATAGCATGAGCAGCAGCTCAAATAGATACGGTGGCTTCACGTATCTCAGAGGAAGCATGTGTTAGCCTTCACTCTCCCTATTCTGGATGGTAGCTGTTGTGTGATAGAGGAGGGCTAGCTAGGGCTAGCTAAGAAATTAGAGAATGAACAAATTGGAGAAAATGGGATTTAAAAATGACAAACTGAGAGCACAGAACAATACCAGAATACTGAGCAATTCTTATTTAAATTGTCTTATTTTCAATATTAAAAAAAAATCAGAAAATCTAGCCAAAGAATAAATATAAGTGAAACAAGGTATGGTAATTATTAAAATTTTGTGAATTTAGAAATGTTAGAAATTACTTAATTTTATTGGAACTTCTAGGTCTATTCTAACTGAAAACCTTTATTACTCTAAATAGACACAAGTATCACACCACATATTTGTTTTACAGTTAATGAGTCTTTTATCTATAAGCCTAGCAGCTTTACCCTCTAACAGCACTCATTAATAGTCCCAATAGGATCTTAGAGCGAGCAGTTAATAAGTTCTATAAAGATTTAACTTTCCTTGTTTAATTGCTATTCTGTATCACTTTGTTTCATCTGTGCAATAAAAGTAATTAAAACTGAAATAAAACTCCAGGGGTTCAAAAACTTGCAGTGTATCTCAAACAGGGTGAGTGTGCCTGTCAATGCGCTGAAATCTAATCCGAGTGAAATGACCACAGTGCTGCCGTTCACTGATCAGCACCTCATTAATCTGTGACTCAGTGCTACAGTGAGTGTGATCTGCAGTGTCCTGTATGGTTGTAGCTAGGCTGTGTAAGTGTCAGCACTATAACTACAGTGCTTCCTTATGTAGCAGTACTTGTGACTTTTTCAACCCTGATGACCACAAGTTCTTCCCTCTGCAGTTTCTGTATAAAGAGTCACTACAGTTGCTGTAGTTTTATGTAGTTTGTCCATTGTGAATAAAGATAAGGCTATAGTCACCATGTCTGTTGAGTCATAATTCTGGGCTTTTAAGATTCATCTACACATGTAGACATATGGCTCAGCATCGGTCATATTGTTTAAAAATGTATACATTTACATACATTTTGATACAATACATACATACAAAAACATATGAATAAAAATACATCTTGCTACACAGGAAACTCCCATATTATAGCTTAATTGCTATGTCACAGATTAAATATTAAGACAATATTATAAGCCTAAAGTTAATCCTGCCTGCTCCTGCAGAGAGTTTGAGCAATCCCACTGACTCATGAAGCTAGTTTGACCAATCCTTACTGCTCCAGCAGATACTCTTGACCAATCCCGACAGTTCCCACAGAAATTTTGACCAATCCTACCCATTGCTGCATCCTCATATCTGACCACCCGCTCCTGCTCCTGAAAGTAAGAATCGCCCGCACCCAAGACTTTTTTGATCCCAGACTCAATGCACACCTCTGCTTCTTTCACTGGTATCACTCAAGTTAGTGTTAAACAAATACTTGGTAGTGACAAGAAGACCTGTAGACTTTCTTGACAAAGGAAAAGAAGAAAGGTTTGATAACAAAACACTTCACTACATTAACAGCCAAAGACTCCCAATACATGCAGTGCAGGTTAGTCTGTAAAATCAGTAATAGCCCTGAGCCAGAAGAGAGGGAAAAGGGGTCGTTTCTAGTATGCGCCCCTTAAATCGAGCCCTTGTGGCTCAGTCACAGGATGTGTAGAGCTCTTCAGACCCTTTGAGTACCAGTTCATTCTTTAGGATGAGATCACTAATAAGTGTTGATCTTTGATGAGGCAACACTGCCACCCTGTGAATGTGCAAGGCACACAGCAGCCATGATGAACAGCATATCAGCTGTTTGGACAGGGATGTAAAACAATTAAGAGACTGTGGCAGGCCACTATTTACATGTAACACATCCTAAAGGATTGAATGTGGCGTACCAGTAGTTTATTTGTCTCTAAATGGCATGACTTCATTGAGAGGACCTATTTAAAATGTTTGTTAATAATAATAAAGAAATGATTGCAGTTGTGTCTACATACCAGGCTAGATCACTTGGTAGAACAGGAGACTCTTAATGGTGGGTTTGTGCCCCATGCTAGGACAAACATGTTTATTGAAACTTTATTTACAATTCAATTATTCACACTGATATGCAGGGCTGTAGGACTATAGTCTGGTCTTGGAATTATTGGCATTTGTACTTGTCTTGGTCTTGACCATGAGTTTGTAAAAATAATGTTTGTTGTTTTTTCTTAAATAATTAAATAATCTGAAATAATTCCTTCTTTCTTGGTCTTGAAAAAAGTTTAATCTTAATCTTGACTTGGTCTCACGTTTATTTGGACTCCTTGACCTTGAATACCTTATGAATCAGCCTTGGCTAGTTCTGGTTTTGGACTTGACAATGGCAGTCTTGACTACAGCCCTACTGATAAGTCATCAGTCAATCTTATTATCTAATAGTACTATCCTTTTCTTGGAACTGGTGCATGATTTGGCTAATTATACTTGTAACAGAATTCATGATGCTGTCAGTCTTCACAAGAGACCCAAGCCACCAGCCATAAACCAACCCAAAACATACATTTTACCGGCTGCCTTTCGTTGTATGCAGTGTGCTTTTGCCGAAAGTTTGATTTTGGTCTCATCACAATGCCAGCTATTTTAATGAAGCTTGATGAAGTTCAGGTGCTGCATTTTGCATTCTGCTCTCAGGAAGGAACACTGCAACACTTCAAGGATGACCTGTTATGAAAGTAGAGCATTTACATTCACATTTGAAAGCTGACAACAAGAATCAGATAAACTATGTAAATTCAAAATGGTCATTTTTGAGCCCATTTTTCTCTCCTTCACCATTTTCCTCACTGTGTATAAACAGTGCAATCATGGGTCCAATTCCTGGCAAATTTCCAACCGTTTCAGACATCTGACATCTGATAGGGTTGAAAGCATACAGAGACCCTGACAGCAAATTAAAAATAATAACAGAATTACAGTCTGCATTTGTTTAAAATTTTCTTGGCACATACTCCTTAAAGAAAATACTATTATTTAAGAAAAAAATCTTTTTTTTTTTTTTTTTTTAAATCAAATGATTTTGATAATTGATTTAGCAAATCATCATAAAAATGATTAATTCTCATTTGCAGTTTATAATAAAAAAGATAAATAGTTTTTCCTAATCATAGAGGGTAATATTTATTTTACAGTCTGTTTTGATCCATTTCAAGTGTTAATTGTGAAGGGCAAGAAAAAACAACAACAACAAAAAAAAAGACATAGCCAGAATGGGAGTTCTTTTTTATTTTATTGATAAATTACCATTTTCAAAAAGACCCAAACCATACTCCAACTTAAGTTAGTCTTGGTGCGATGAATAAACTATGTACAAAGAAACTTGCTTTTCACATTCAGACCAGGATTAGTAACTATAATTGTGCCCAGTCGCTCTGCCAAAGTTAGGGAACTATGTGATATTAGCATGAACAAGGTAGCGGAGGCGTTTCCGTTCTACATATGGAGAGGAAGGCTGGACATTAGGGCCTACCACTTCCACAGTGACCTTTCACTGACAGAGAAACACTGATCTGTGGTGCAAATTAATATCATGCAAAACATTTAAATCTCACTGGAGTCAAATTATGAGCTTTGACGTTTGTAAGCATGCCGTTTTTAATTACTCTGCAAAGCCGCAATAATCTCTCACAGTACGTTTGAGCGGCTCCAACAATATGGATTTAAGAGCAGAGATAAATTTTCTTCCCTAAGAGATATGAACACAAATGTTGGCATGTGTAAGATGTATGATTATATAAATGTAACACAGTACCTTGTTTAGAGTGGGCAGCTTTTAATACTTAACAACTTGCAGCTTTTTTACAGCTGACAACTAGCAGCAAAAAGAACAGGATATTTGCATAAAACTGTAGTGCAATGGACAAATTGTTCATTTTGGTCAAGTCGTTAACAAAACGCAGCACACACACGGTCTATCCAGTAGGAGATACAACAATCCACGAGGCATACGTACCAAACTTGAATTCTTCCAATTGATCAAAATATCATTTCCCAATGCTGATTTCAACATATTTTAAATATTTGATCAGTCAGACAATAAATATATTTTACACCCAATCAGTCAGAATATAATGCGTAAATTTCCAGCCTCGATTATAGCTCGCCTACATAGAATGACAAGTCAAATGTACACCTGTTAAAATCAGGATAAAATTAAATCCTAAAAGGGTTAAATGAATGATCACGGACACTTCATCTATGCAAAGGTGTTCTCTGGATAGCTGACTCTAATTGTTCCCCAGTAGCAGGCCCGTACCAGGCAGATAAGACCGAGCAGATATGCAAAGGCCCATGACACGTAGGTAGCATGGTACCTGCTGGCAAATTCTTGGGTTCCAACCTAGGGGGAAAAAAACAAAAACAGAACACACATGCACACACGCACACACAGAATAAGATACAGTTCATGAGGTAATTTATTGGATCTGTCTCAGGATAGCTGACTTTAATCTTTATCTGTCTTGTCAGTAAATACTACTTTTTTTTTTTTTTTGGTAAATATATGTTTATTGGGTATACCGTACTGTGCAAAAGTCTTAGGCACAATTTTTTTTTCTTAGTAAAATTTTACTACAGATGTTTATTTTATGACTTCTTGATTCTTTATTGAGTCAGTATAAAAGACTACAAAAGACTCTATTGAAATTATTTCTTAAGCATTATTATAAGATCAAAACAATAAAGTTTCTCAACCTGCATATTTTTCATCAATACTAACATCACAGTAAGTCTTTCCTGACATGGCAATTCATAAAAAGATGATAAAAAT